>JACDOX010000034.1:5812017-5824178 GCA_014549065.1 Cardinalis cardinalis
AAAGAAAAGAAAAGAAAAGAAAAGAAAAGAAAAGAAAAGAAAAGAAAAGAAAAGAAAAGAAAAGAAAAGAAAAGAAAAGAAAAGAAAAGAAAAGATAGTGTCGAGTACTTCACTTGGCTGATTTTCAACTACTGATGGCTATAGTGACCAGAAGAGTTTAAAAAAGGAAGCTTGCTTCAGTGCTCAACCTGGAATGACACTAATTACACTCCATCTGTACTAAGGTACCATTGCTCTGCTTGTGTCTTATGCTGGTCATGAGCCAGCTCCATACAGAAAATCAATGTAGTGAGATACTGGGTTCCAGAAAATACACCCTGACATGTCTCAGTAATTAACAACAAGTGACAATCTGGTAACCTAACTAGAAACATCATATAACATTTTGTTAGTTTGAAATATTGGGTAAATTACATCTACATTTTTACTTAAATTACTGTATTGATAGTAATTGGTCATTCCTAAGTCTACAGAAAATAGTGCAGCAGCTTGACGAGCAAACTGTGTGATCTTCACCAAAACTAAAGTAAAAGCTGAAAAATATCTTTTCTGAAATGTTTTCTCTGCAGTGGAGAAAACTAGGTCTCTACTTCCTAGTCCAACTGCTTCTGCCATCTCTAGTGTAATTGAATTGAGGACACMTGTTCCAATTTTTGCAATAGGGCTCCTTTAGAATGGGCAATGGGCTGAAAAGGAACTCGTTTCCAMCCTTCTCTCATCTTTTTACCGCATAAAAAAACAAATCAATCTCAGTGGTAGAAGCAATTTGCTCATTGGTTCCTCAGACCATTTCTGCAGCTTGAAAACAGATTCCTCTTTCTACTTTCACATGGCCAGGGATGTGAGGGCAACTTTTACCTGCAACAGCTTAAATGAGGCAAAAAGGAGCAAACTAGCAATTGAAAAATTGAAAATTTACTTGAGAAGAGAAAGAACTGCTTCCTGAATTCCAAGTTAGATGAATGTCCTGCAGGAATTCATGGAGTGGTTGCATTACCTGTAGTTTTGGGATTTTCTCTCCCTCCACAACATGACTTCTCTTGACACATTTCAGAGCATACATGCATTAGCTAACACACTTTCAGCATGCTTTACTCTTTTGCCTTCCAAAACCATTCATATTCTGCAATAGCAAAACATCTAAAAGCTTTGAAGACCATTTTTTCTGTGAAAAGTAACTCCAGGAAAACGCATCTCAGTAGTCCACCATTGCCCCTTGATGATATACAAATCAGCTCTGCTCCATTTACCAGCAAAATAACCTCTCTCTGAAAATAAAATAAAAATAAAAATAAACCAAACAAAAAAAAACAAAAAAAACCCCAAAACCAACAAACAAACCCAAAACAAAAGCTCAGAACGCCCTAAAAACTTACTTGATATCAAGCAGCATTTGTGCATGGCTAGATCTCTATAATCCTGCAGCACTATTAGATTTTGCATTACTAGATCAGATAGAAGAGTCATCAAGTGTAATGACTCCTTCAGCAGCACAGAGGAGTAAATGCTTTAGAAAGTGAAAAAACTCTTGACTTTGAARGGCAATAGTGCAACACTACAGTTCTGATTGTTAGCTGGTGTAACTAGAAATCAGCTGAAATCTGGATCTATGATGGTATAAATTCATCACAAGTCTGTGCGGACAACTTTGATAACACCAGATATTCTATTATTCAGTGCAGTCCCATTTTGGGACTCATAAAGATTACTTGTCTTCAAAGGCTGGGTTTTTTCAAAGAATTATTATCCAGGTTATATAGAGAAACCATATTATCTGTCTTCTCTAGAAACCTGATAAAAACAATATTGACCACAATGATTGAAGTACACTAAAAGCATTTTTAGATTATATGAGCTATAATAGTTTATAAACACTCTGTAGAACAGTATAAGATTTAAACATCATTTTGATAAATTGAAGAAAAATCTCAAAAACAAAAATAAAAAATTCAATAAGGAAACATGCAAAGAAAGAAGAAAAAAAATGCACAGATAAAAAATGAAGCAGTTATATGATGTAAAAGGATGAGGCAGTTGTGATGTATCATTAATTGAATGAGTCAGTAAAGCCCCACAGTTGCAGAAAAAAACCCAACTCAATCCAGTTTGGCCTAAAAGAAATTACTTATATAATAAGACAAGAAGATAATTTAATTTTAGCTGATTCTTGTGAGGTTTTAAATTTAGGACTTTTTTAGATTCTGGGGAAGCTGTGCTTAAGTAAGATACAAAAAATGGAGAGAAGGATAGAGAAAAAGAAACATGTCAAAGGCTTAGGGAATATGTCTACTAGGAAACCCTGAAGAAACTGATTTTTTTCTTAAGAGGATGTTCAAGAAGATATTGATGCCTTAGGATTTTAGCTTTTATATTTTTCATATATTTGCAATCCTGTACGTCTTTAGTGTATAAGTATAAACTTCATATAGAGTGTTAGCTACTTTTGGTGAGACAAAACAATTCCTCTCTAGGCCTAGGAATAAAAGATATCTTACTGTCTCAGGCCCTGAGAGATGTAAACAAAAGTGAGTTGGGGGGAGAAAACTTGGGGTAAAATTATTTCATTACCTGAAGTTGTAATTAGAAGATTAAACCCCAATATGCAAATGAACCAAATTTATAAAAGTGTAACATCCTGTGACCCGCTGTCCATTTTTGGGTGTAGCCTTTGTGTGGGCTTTGTCTGCCCTAAATGTACCTGAAGGTCCTTCAATAGATATACCCACTTTTTATTCTCTTAATTTCATCTGGCCTCTGCTCATAGGTAGCCCCCAAAAAGGCATCAATATAAAGACAGTATTCCAACTTATGAAATACTGTCAAGGAAAGGATAATAATAAGAATTTTCCATTTWACCTGCAGTGAGCAAATTATGTAAGAAAAGCAAAGATTTACAATGGATTTGTGTGACAAAATTCTACATTGACTTGAATGCTTTAATAGGACTCTTACATATCTCATAAATATGATATGTAAGAGATATATATACAGATATCATAAATTTGGAGATATTTATGATGGAAATATATATGTTGAATCATACATTCTTTCCCTGTTTTAGCGAGAGAGCCTATATGCACAAAGACGTGATAAAAATAAACTGATAAGTTTTAGCAAACTGGGAATTATTACATATATTATTTATAAATCTGTATATAGGATGCATACCTACATCTTATTAGCATTAATTCTATGGGAGCAAACGCAAATTGCAGAAAAACCTCAAAACCCTAGAAGATGACTAATTCCACCCAAGGAAAGATGACTAATTCTACTCAAGGTAATTGCTACAGTAATTTCAGCCTCTGATAATAATAGCAGTATTTCTCCAGATATATGAAATCTTCTGCAAGGAAAGTTCCACTGGAAAGAGCTCTGAGGGCATCAGGTGGACTCTGTTAGTCATCGTATTTTATTATTTTCTTATGCCAATATAAGGAATCTTTCACTGATGAACAATTATTTTCCATGTTCACTGGGGACAGGAGAAGAACAAATGAGCTTTAAAGGGAAAAGTATGTTTGATATAAGGAAAATAGGTATAATTATGTAGATAGTTAAATGCTGAAAACAGTGACCCAAGGAAGCTATGGAAACTCATTTTCTGCTTAAGCAAAGGGAAGAAGAGTTAGGGCCTGGATGCTGAAGTTCATGAGGTCTACAAGAATTTGTTGGATGTCCATAACTTTGTTTCTACTAACAACCTAGAAAACATAGAATCACAGGACCAGAGAAAACTAGCACTGGAAGGTGACTGACTTTTTTCCTGACAGAAGAACTAACTTCAGTTGTGYGCTTTCAATCAATAGTTTATCTGAACGGTTCCTAAAATCCTCCAGCAATCTGAATCCTTCAAGCTCCGTACACGAGCCAGTCTTAAGTTCATGCTTTTAAACCAGAGTATGTATCAATGCCTACAGAAACAGCCTCTACGGCAGTATCTGAAGCCAAGTGAGGCAAAACAGAGAGATAGAATGGAGGAAAGTTGCAATAGCAACTTCTGATGTTATTTTTTTATACAATTGGTACTTGTAAAAAATTATTGGCACATTTTCCTCAGTCCTTATTTTGCTATATCATGAATCACATACAAGGGAATAATTTTTTCAGCTTAAAAATACAGAAACCTTATTTAGAGTCTGATCAAGCTCATTACAACAGACAGGACTCATAGTGAGGCAGCAGACTGGCCAGGCTGTGCATGTAATTGGCTGGTATAGGCTATCCTGCCAACAAAGCCTCCTAAAAGGGACASAGAAGTGTAACTTTCTGGAAGAGTGCACAATTTTTAAAAGCCTACTATGCTTTTCAAATTCTGTTGCCACTTGAGAACAATGAACTCCCATTAGTGGAAGATGAAACAAAAAATAACACTGAGGAATAAATATGAACAAAACCCATTTATTTTTAAAATATGCTAACTTTACTCAGTATAATTTATGCTACACAAGTGACAAAGACAAGTGTCAGTAGCATACGGATTTGGTCATTTTTGTTGGTGTTTGCTTTTTTGTGCTCATGACAAAAACCATACATCTGCTTAAAACAGATGCACTTTAATACTGCCTTTAACAAAATTCTGTGTGCCTGTAGATGGAAGAGCCAATAAGCAAAACTGCCCCTTTTCATATTTCATAGCATCAAAGGGATTTTCTTTCCACAGTGTAATTTTTTAAAATGCATATTGTAAAGCACAATGCTGTGACAAACATTGATCATATAAGTAACTTACCTGATACAAAGTACACAAATACAAATATTAATACCATATGTGCTAATGCAAATTTTAAAAGCAAATGCTTTCTTCAACAACTTTTAAAAGTAAAATTGTATTCTACAAAGCTGACTGTTTACATRCAACTACATTTTAGTAATCTCTTTTTAAATTTACTTTCAATTCACTAAAAATAACCAAAATAACCCCGAAATCTCAACAAAATACTATTCAGCTACTTAAAGGAAGAAATAGTGTTACATATCCAGTGCTTCCTTTATTCCCTAATCTACAGCCAGCCAGACAGAAGTGGGCAGAAAAAACAAAGCCAGGAAATATTTAGACCATATGTTTTCTCAGGTTATTGTGAAACGACCTCAAAATGCTTTTGCACAAATATTTCAGCACTGCCATCCAAGTGTTGACTCTACATAAATATCATTCAGCTTTCAAAACTCTATGATAACCAGGGACAACATTCTTACTGAGGTTTAATAGTCACCAATAGTATTTTCAAATTCTGGCATAAACTCATTCTAGTACAAGAGCACTCGATGCTACTTAAAAAAAAAAAGACTTAAAATAGATTGATTTTGTTTACTTTTGTTAAAAATGCAATTTTTTTTTCCAATCTTCATGAATGCTAAATCCATGGCTTCCATTTTGGGCAGCTCAGGAAATCTCAATTGCAAAGCATACACAGAGTATGCTTTTAGCAAGGATAATACAATCATCTTTTGTTAGGCTAAAATGGACAATATGTGCAGTGAAGCACAAATGTTCCTGCTTAATGGATGCATAGCTGATCATATTTAGATCTGGAGGTGTATATACCATACACTCTTTCAGAGCCAATAGATGGGATTCCAGATTTTTAGAGGCCTGGTCTGGCCTCGGAATCTGCACCAATCCTACATGCTGAATCCCATAAAGCTCACTCATTGACTTCTCTAATTCATTCCAATACTCATAAACTTCCTGGTGCCTATATAAACTGATAGTTCTGAGCACAAAAATGTATATAATAAACACAATATATTTGAATATTTATTAAAAAATAAAATAAATAAATAAGAAGCAACAAGTGCTCCTGGACTTGCTTTGCAAAGCTAAGTATTCTGCAAGACCTTTATATTAGAGTCTTTATTTTGAGGTATCATTTACTCTAGAAGATCTTTCCCATTTGAAACTCCATTCATTTTACTCCTTATCCTCCAAAATAAGCAACKGATAAGGCTGTCCTAGATTTTAAGAAAAGAAAGCTGAGATCTCAAGTTTATCCAGTGTTTACACAGCCGTCATGGTTCACACGAATGCATCTTTATGAAGTCTAAAGAAATGAAAGCATCTTAGAAGTTTTAAGTAGTGAGATGATTAGATTGTATAAACCCAGATGATTTTTAACCTAGACAACTTTTAACCTAAACTGAGTAGACAATATATATCTATATTCTGGCAAACAAGCATCCAAGAGGCATGCTTTTCTCTGACTATCAAAKTTTCATTCATCTTTTGTTATATCCTATAGCTATAGGAGAGAGTGTCTTCTGATATTTGAAGAAAGAGTACATAAGGAATAGAAGAGAGTAAATTTGCATCCATTAAAAAAAAAAGTAAATAAACAATCAGAAAGCTCTATCCTAAAGCTTTGAAGGATGTGTTTGGCTGCATTGAAATAAAGTTGAAAGAGCACAATATCATTATAAGCTATCTGTTCTCTCTCTTGCCCCAGGAGACAGAGGATGAAGAGGAAACTCAGATGATCATATATTTTGAGGCCAGAAGGCAAAGCTATGATCATCCAAAAAAGGCATGCTGAAAAAAACTGCCATGTGAAATTTATTATAGCCTTTATTCTCAAAAATAAATAATGAAAATTCTTCTTTAGAGTCTCCACATATTCTAAATGTCATAGTTAGTCTGAGGTAGATGTAAGTACCTAGCTAAAAGGAAAACAATATAGTTTTGTTTTCTTTTGTTTGCTTTTTATTTGTGAGAAGAACCAGCCATCACTTTTTGACATATATAAAAATTGTTTAAATGCAAAGCACTAAGAAAAAGAAAGATGTTTACTAAGAACATTTTCTTAACAATAAGAAATCTACTGAGGGCTCTTTTCATATTGTCCTGGTTACCCTACCACAGGGAAAACTTGTCTACAGTTAAGCATGTGTACTAATATTGGAGATGATGGGGATAAATATTTAATAAATCCTTGGGAATCAAGCAAAGAAAGAGAACTTACTGTCTGGGAGTTTTTGTTTGTTTTTTTGTAATATAGTCATGAGAAAGGCTTTTTCTTTCTTCCTTTTAATATCCTCTGTGAGATAAGCTAAAAAAGACACGACTGTATTAAAAAATGTTCTTCTTATAGACATAGCAGCTCCTTAGAGGTTATCTCCCAGGTGGCAGAAGATCATCTTTAAGTTGAATTGCCCTTTTGAAAAAGAAATGTCATTCAACATTCTTATCTTAGAATTAAAAGTAATTTATTTCCTTTAAAAATGTATGATTCAGTTATAAAAGGAAAAGTAATAATATATTGGGTTTAGGTATTACTTCACCTATGCTGTGAGATCCCAGTATTAAGAATAAATTAATTAATTCTGTTTTTGGTCTTGTTTTTTCACTAATTTAAAAATAAATTCTTTGTGACAGATTGCAGAATTATTAAAGATAACAAAAACATTAATTTCTGCCATGAATTATTAATATTACAACTATTTTATGAACAGGTCGAATGTCACCAAGRACCTCTATAATTTATTAATGAGCAAGTTTAATGGTAAAAGCCTTAACRTTAATGATACAAGAAACTTCAACTGATACTATAGTTTAAGACTTGTTAGTAAACTTACAAGATCAAAAAAAAAAAAGTGAAGGTTTATTTGACATATATATGACTACACTGTATTCCTATTCTGTGTTGGGTCAGATAAGAGTGTTTTCGTTGAAGTGGTGTTAATGGGGTCGTGCTCACTTGGGGCAATCAAAGAACTGCAGACAAAATTAATATTATGATCATAAGTGGTTTTGGAATGAAAATCAAAATAAATTGTGGTTTATAACCACAAGAATTACTGCATTTTTGATCATGTGATAGACTTCCTTCACCTGAAGTGTGATTTTTTCCAGCAGAGATGAGATCATGCCCAGCAGCAGGGAGATTACTACCTTTAACCTCTGATCTAGCACTTTTCTGATAACCCTATACTAGTTTACTCATGTCACCATTAAAAAGGTGAGACTTCGGGTGAAGAATCCGTTTACAACAAAAAACAAATTGAAAAACAAATATTGCAATTAGGACCAGCTCAGTAATCTCAGCATGTGTAATTATATKATGAATTTTTGTGCATTGGTATATTGGGTTAGTATGGCCAAGTTTTGGTAGCAGCGGGGGGCTACAGGAGTGGCTTCTGTGAGAAGCTGCTGGAAGATTTCTCCGTGTCCAGTAGAGTCAATGCCAGCCAGGTGCAAGATGGATGTGCTCTTGGCCAAGGCTGGGCGAATCAGAAATGGTGGTAACACTCTGTGATAACAGATTTAAGAAGAAGAAGAAAAATAAAAGATTATTGCACAGATGTAATGGTGACCAGGGAAGAGTGAAGTGAGAATATGTGAGAGAAACAGCCCTACAGACACCAAGGTCAGTGGAAAAGGAGAGAAGGAGGTGCTCCAGGCAGTGGAGCTGGGATTCCCCTGCAGACAATTGTGCAGACCATGGTGAGGCAGCTGSCCCTGCAGCACATGGAGGTCCATGGGGGAGCAGAGATCCACCTGCAGCCCCTGGAGGAGCTGGAACCCACACTGGAGCAGGTGGATGCCTGAAAAGAGGC
Organism: Cardinalis cardinalis; assembly: GCA_014549065.1. Classification (NCBI taxonomy): domain Eukaryota; kingdom Metazoa; phylum Chordata; class Aves; order Passeriformes; family Cardinalidae; genus Cardinalis; species Cardinalis cardinalis. Next base: position 5,820,571 of record JACDOX010000034.1, read on the forward strand.
TCTGAGCCCATGGGAGGCCCCTGCTGAGGCAGGGTCCTGGTAGGGATCTGCAGACTCAAGGAAAGAGGAGCCCTCACTGGAGCAGGTGTGCTGGTAGGACTTGTGACCCTGTGGGGAGTCCACACAGGAACAGGCTGTGCCTAAACGACCGCTCCCTGTGCAAGAGTGATCCACATTGCAGCAGTTCATAGAAAACTGTTGCTCTGGGATGGACTCAAGTTGCAGAAATTCATAGAGAATTGTCTCCTGTGGGTGGGACTCCACACTGGAGCGGCGGAAGGACTCATCTCCCCGAACAGCAGGAGAAATTACGTGACTTATGAGCTGACTCTAGCCTTCCTTCCTCACCTTCCTGCACTGCTGGGGACAAAGAAGCAATATCTGAGAAGGAGGGAGGGTGGAGGGGGAAGGTGTTTTTAAGGTCTGTCTCAACTTTTTATTACCCTGCTTTGATTTTGTTACCAGTAAATTTATTTCATATATCTAATTAGAGTCTGGTTTTTGACCATGACGGTATTTGATGAGTGAGCTCTCTCTGTTCTTATCTCAACTCATAAACCCTTCATTATATTTTCTATCCCCTGCCTAGAAGGGGAGGAGAGTGATAGAGARGTTTTTGTAGGTTCTAGGCATCCAGCCAGGGTCAACCCACTACAAGTGGAAACAGCTTAAGGAAGTCCTAGCACTCATTACCTCTCTCTTGTCCACCTTTTCTTGGGAGCTGGTGGGAAAGGACTTATAAACCTTGGATTAATTCAAGATTAGAACATATAGAACCTCTCTAGCTGGCAATGTAACTGCATTGAGATGATGGCTTGTAAGAAGGTGAGTGAGCATACACATGGTGAGTGCACAGGCATGCTGAAGCTTTCCCACCAAGAATAATGGAGTAGGTAATCACATTCAGGTTTTCTAATTTGACTTGCTTTGAATATCTTACTTTTCTGTCTCAATATATAAAATAGATATATTTTGCAATTCAGTCCTTTGGAAGGGCATTGTATTTTTTTTTTCTTTTTAATAAGTTTAACAGACCTGAATACTTAAGCCATCGATTTTCACTTGATATCATGTGTTATAAGTATAGTCTGATTTTTTCTCGTCCCATTCCTTCATGTTTTGTCTCTTAAAGGTTACTTTTTGCTCATGTTTGCACTTCCTATCTGTATTCTAGACTATAGTTATTAAACTTGTTTACAGGACAGCTCTTCTGGAAATGTTAGCCTATGATTGATGTAGACTATTGAACATTTTTTAATTTCATGTTTATTGCTTCAGGATAGTGGTTAACAAGTTATTTCACGAGCTGATTCCAGTGTGGCACAACATTTCAATGAACAAAATATCATTGCCAAGCCCTATTTAGTTTTGAATATAAATTTGTGAGTTTTAAATGTCTAGAGTTGATTATCAGATAACCCAAAATGCTGGCAGACTGCCCTGTATCATATAGACAAGCTTTCCACTTTCCCTGTGCTAATCCCTTGCATAGCTGCTTCCATATTAGGAACTTAATTATCCCTTCTGCTTCCCATTTCCATCTTTGCACTTGCAGTTACTTTAAATATAATGAATATAATGGTGATGAACAACAGAACTGTTTGAATAAGTGCCCACCTATGAATTTCAACACCTGAACAGAAAATTAGGGAAATGAAGGCTACTGTCTTGAATGCCTTATCCATCAAAAGTAAACAGTGGCATACAGAAAGGCTTCTGTCCTATCTTTTACAGAATATATTTCTTCTGTTTACATGAATGTATCTCATGTTAATACTGCACAGAAATCAGTGATAGCAAGGACTCTGTTAAGTAAAATGAAAAATATCTAATTTTAGCGTTTCCTTTTTTATTTTCAGTGAATTATGTTAAAAAGAGATATTTAAGTAAATGTATCTATTAAACTTAACATCTGTGCTAATTGGCCTCACAGGCTGTATGATGGGGCAGGTCACACAGTCACCTGCATTTAACACAGTTTTAAAATTTGCTTTGACATTTACTTTTATGCTTCACGTTCTGTGGTTCAACAGAAATGATGAATGAGTTCTACAAATGACTACTCAGTTGTCTGGGCTACAATGCTGCCACTTCTGCATCATGACTTCTAACTAATTTCCCCTATAACTTTTTCTCCTGATTTATTCAGAGTAGTCAATACTAACCCCAAGATATTCCCAAATCCCCACATTTTTCACCCTGTTCAGCTATTGCTCCCTCACCAGAGGGATGATTTAAGGAAATGGAAATCACCACAATATAACTATGAAAAGTGATAGAGTCTCTACTAGCATTAGATTTTGAGCCTATTTCAATTGCAGTGGGAAAAATTTATATCAGCCTATCCTAGACATACACTCCTGTACACACAGGTTCATTGTGTAGACCAGTTACTCAGCTGGGTTTGTCTTATAGTCAAGCAAGGGAAACTATCCGTTTTGGATATAATTTGTCTTATTCTAGATTGACATCCCCATATGCACCATTTACTTACTTCCAACTCAGAATATTCTGTGATTCTGTGAAATTAGTTGGGATCTACAAATACTTATTTCTTATAAGAGGAACAATCAATTTTTGACCGGGTATAGATGTTAAATCTTCAGTGAAGAAATCAGATGTATACGTTTGTGTCTGCTAAGAGAATGAGATAATCCTACTCTGTCCAGATTCTCAGAGATACAAAATTCAAGTAATTATATAGGGTGGATGAATTTCAGATTAATTGAGTCCCCCTTAAAAAGAGAGAAGACAATGACATCAGAGTGATTAAGATTCTGTTGCTCGTTTCCAAAGACAGGAAACTATCAGGAGCCTCATAGGCAGGTAATTACATATTTACTATACAATCTTCCTGGCTTTCTCTTTTTTTTTTTTTTTTTAATAGAGCTAAAACTGATTTGATTTTGATTCAATTCATGCACATTTCCATGTCTAGGAAAGTTCCCTGTCTGACCTTCCAGGAGGCACATCAACAAGCCATGCCCAGTTTGAGCTGCGTTACCACCTTGACCCAGATTTCCCATAGCAGAATCTAAGATGACTCGATCCTTAAAACAACTTCATCTTGGTGCAGTAACTAAATAACAAAATAGCAGCTCAAGCTGGTGCCTCTGAGGAGGGACCCCAAACAAAGGAAGCCCTGGGCTCTTATACCCTGGCAGTCTAAATGCAGGAAGGTCTGGGATCATTGGCTCCTGCCGTGTGTTTGAGTGTTTGGTCACCTGGCCGGGCCACAGGTCCCCCTTGGCTGTGCAAAGGGTTGGAAGTTCTGGCCTCTTGGCTCAGGCTCTCACCACACACAGCTCATCTAAGGTTGCCCACTGAGCTGTGTACATCAAATGTATTCCTCAACAATCCAAGACAGATGTCCAAATTATGTCCACACTGTTAATATCATTGCACTGAATATGATCCTTTTCAGGATGCCCTGAGTCCAAAAGTTGGTCRTATTGTGAACAAGAAGAACATGTTTGGTCTTCTGGGCAGTCTGAACTCAGCCTGAACACTTGCTACTGAACCCACTGATTTTATGCCTCCAACACTCCAGTGACTAAATTCAGATGCCTTTGTGATAGGACCTTGTTTGTCCAAGTCCCACAAGAAAA
>JACDOX010000034.1:5824493-6292747 GCA_014549065.1 Cardinalis cardinalis
GAAAGAAGGAAAGAAAGAAAATTTGGTCCTTGGGAACACTCGCTGGTCCACCTGAAACTGTTTTATCCTCTTTTAATGGTAGCAGGCCCAGCTCAGAAAGACTTCTATGTTCCCACATCCAGGAAGCAAAGCTGAGGGCTGCAAATGTTTGTGTGTCTGCTCCATATGGCACTGAAAATGGAGCCAGGCAGTTAAGACTTTTTATGAAAGAAAGAGTGAAGACATCTAAAACACAAACACTTCGACAGTCAATTTGTAAAAAGTGAGGAAGCCTTCCTGACTAGAACTGGGAAAGACTCAGGAAAATTTAAAGAAAAGTCTGCAGAGATGAGCAAAATGACGAAAATGGATTCACTGACTATTTAATCATTGCTAAAGACATCCTTTATTCTGCCCCTCTACTTTTCCACTTTCAGAAAATGCATGATTTTTCTTCATTTGCATTGGAATTTATCTTCTGATCTATGGTAATAAAACTGGAACTCTTGATGAAGTATTTAAAATCCTTGAATAAGTCATTATGATATTTCTTTTTATTTTTTATTTCTTAAATGATCTTCACAATTGACTGCAACTGGAATCCAATAAWTGATTTTTGAGTCATTATCTTCCATTGTGAAGTCAGTAAACTCTTTAGATTCTATTTAACAATGAATTCTGTAACACAAACATGGAAAAGACCAGTTTAAATGGTTCTCTGAAAGACTGAATTATTAGCACCTACAGTAAATGTCTTAAAACTGATTTGCAAGAAGAAACTTTTCACTGTTAAACAATATTTCATTTCCTATGGTTCATTTCTTTTCCTTCTACTAYGTTTGGCTGATTCTATGAAAACCATGACTGTTATTATAATTTTTTAAACCCTTTCAGATAARAGGTCATTATTACAGGATTATAGATGTTGACATATTGCTTGGTGATTTTCATTTGACCGTGTGACTTTTTCTTTCCACATTCAACACTTGAACTTATTTTATAAAATCAAGGTATTATTTTGTCTCTCCTGACTACATTGTACTCAGACCTCAGGCAGAAAAAAATACTCTATTTTTTTTGTATTCTGGATAGCTACTCAGCCACCAACTTTGTTTTGAGGCAGGATTAACATCTATTCTATATCTCTTAGTATTCAGAAGAAGCTGGTCTTCAATCACAAACTTGCTATTAAAAAGGAAAAATATTACTGAGAAAAATGACCAATTCCAAATTAATTTAAACCACATTGGTTACATAGTAGATTATTTGGAACAAAACCAGTTGCTTTTGACAGGACTATTTTTTATCTGAGCAATAACACAGCCAAATCTATACTGAATTACCATTTTGTTTTGAGGTACATACCTGAATCTCACAAACTTCAGAAAGTAAGGAAAACTCAAGTTTGTAGCTTTTAGTTGCTAATAAAGTCTTCATCTACCCAGATTATTTCCAGACTAGTAAAATCCAGAAGATTTCAAAGATTCTGTAATCCAAGCACCAGATATCCACCATGTGTTTAAGACAGATGGTTAGTAAGGCAGCTACAATAGTTGATTAAATAGGCAGCAATGTTAAAATCATTCCAAATATGGCTTTTAGGGAAAGATCCATACTATGGTATTCAATTTAGATTATCAAATTTATCTACAAAATGGCTGGTCAAAGCTGTTGATATGACCCAGTTTTGCATGTACATCCTTCCAGATGGATATTGTCAGTAATACATTCTTAATCCGATTCTTAATCTGTGGTAAATGATTAGAATTAAATWCTCTGATCGATGCAAAGGTCTTATTTGAGTTTCATGAAGCATGTTTGTCTTCTCACACAAAAAGGTTAATGTGAATAAAATATCTGTATACTCTGAGGGAAACCGCAGAACCTTTGATGGATTTCTGTTTGAATAAATCCATATCCGGTTCTCAGCACTCTAAACGTGGCTTTAGTGAAAATTGCATGCATAATTCTGCCAACCCATACTAAGCCATATCCTGTATAGGATCTGAAAAACTTTTATATAAAATACAAAGAATAAAAAATTTGTTCAGTTTTTGAAGCTTTGTGGCTCATTGTTACGTGGAGCAACCCAAGTCTACTGATTTTKCTACCAATTGCAACACCAAGCATCAGCACTCTGGGGAAAATTAAAACCCAGAAGGAGGTGTTTGATTTTCATTCCACCCTATTAGTGGTCAAACTAGAGAGGAGATTATTAAAATTCTGATCATAATGACATTTTGCATCTGCCTGGCTTTCCTATTCCTCCCCACCTCAGCAAAAGAGTTAAGTGACCAAAGATGTGGAGAAGAAATTAAGAAATGCTAGATATTTCTTTATATATCACACCTGTGTCACTTAGTTTTTCCTGTGAGGTAGAAGTGCTCAAATGTCATCTTTTGCCCAGCTTCTGATGCTTTTTTATTTTTTTTTCAATTGTTACCCAATGCAAAATATTCATGACTTTGAGGGACATTGCATCYATGGATACTGCAGAAATTTTCTATTCATTTTATCTTTATCTAGCTCCTCTTTATGTTTATGTCACTAATATTTGGCTGATGCTTTATTTCTACAAGCAATGAGAATCTGGATGGCAGTGTTTTCTGTTTCCTGATAAAACAATAGAGACAGCTGTGCATCACCAGCATATGTCAGGCATTTAAGCCTCTAGCATTTTATACCACTGGCTGGTTTAGCACATATGTTGGACAGGGAAGAGAAAAAAACTCTACCTTTTTGAATCTGTAGGAAATAAAAAGACTTCTGCTTGTTGACAGTATTGTCACACCTGGGATTTATCTAAAAGAAAGGAATATAATCCTGAGTGATCCATTCCTTCAATTCCTTCTGAATAGTTGATATAGTATTGCAGCACCCCATGGAAGACACYGTTACACAAAGTGAATAGATGCAGCAGGAGCGGTATGAATGCCTTTGCTCTGTCTTTGGCTAGGAAGAGATAATCTCTGAGGAAGAATGTCTCTCTCTCTATTAAAATTTCTGAATGTGCGAAACGGCATAAGGCAAATGCTGAAGGAGATAGGTAGAAACTATTGTCAAGACACTTAGGCATGACCGGTGAATGAAAGACAGAATACTTAAGCATCAGCTCCAGTAAGTGCAGAATGTCTATGCTGTTGTTCAGAGTGTACTAAAACATCTTTTCTGCTTATTTACTTTCAGTTTCCTGACCAAGTAAAGGCATTCTCAACAAAATTGTAATCCAAACTAAAATAACCCACTGCCCCCTAACAAAAAGAGCAAATCTTCCTAAATTATGCATTTGTCACCCAGCATTTTGAATTTATTAGTGATGGTGTCCCAGTCACTTGACTGTCTGAAGGGTATTCTATTTTATGCAAAGCATGAATTCCCCAAGTGGGAATTCATGACTGGTGTAAGGCAACACCAGAACTAAATGCTAAACTCCTCTTTTTGAYATATGTCAGCTACACTGCTTCATATCTGTAACCCAGTGTTACATCTCATGACGAAATAATAACAAGAAAATAGAGGACAGGGGTGCAACTATTAAGCAACTTTGAATTTTTTTTGGTAATATTACACTATAATCATTCAATAATCATATTCTACATCTAATGAACTTAACAGCTCATCAGAGAGACACTCAGAATTATGCTTGTTTCCTTCCTGAGACATTTTCTTGCCTTGTCTGGAGCTTCACCTGAAATTTCCATGGCTCATAAAAGCAATGCCTCTGAAAAGTGTCTCTATACAGCTTTTCCTCTATGATCCTTCACAAAACAGGACATTCTTGTCAGACTAATGTGAAGGCCACTGATTTGAATTAGACACTGTCCTGGYTTTAACTGGGATGAAGTAAATTTTCTTCTCTTTGCATGTTTCATTATTATTCATTCATTGTACAGATTCACCTCAGACAGGCCATGTTATTTACAGCTTTTAAAGAAATACTGGTTAAAGGTCAGGCTTAAGGTACAATGTACACATATTTACACCATTTTTTTTTATTTTGGAGAATAATAATTGGATCTGTGAGCTCAAATCAAAATTCTTGCATTTCAAACAATGACATAAATGACATGAAATGGGAATAGGGACCTGCTTCATGTCAGTGATACTTCGTGTTTATTCAAATAAGTTGTTGCTGCTTGCATTTTGCCATTTTTAGTTTTCTCATGTGCATAGCACTTTGTGGCTATAGAAACAGCAAAGAAAACTGCTCTGTTAGTTTGAAACCTGTTATTCAGATATTTTATTAWTTTTCTTTTTTTCATTGTTTTTGTTTCCCCCATGATGTTGCTTCTTTGCTTGAATCTCTGGACTGAAGCCTTGAAAGCTGGCACTAGAGGGATTTCATTATATTAGCACAATGTTATTTTAGGGAAGGAAGGGGAGGAAAGCCTTCTTCTGCTATGCTTTAAATGTCCAGAAKAGCCAAATCAGACTTCTTGGCAAAATTTGCTTTCTCATCTGAGTCCATGAGCAAGCATAGTCCCCTGCTCACAGTTAGTAGAAGTGGAGATGGGAAGAACAGATGGGGTGTAGGAGACAGGGGGGCCAAAACTGTGCCAYAATGCAGCATGCCAAGCAGCAATTTGGTCTTCCCCATGAACTGCTAATTAGCAAACAATTAAAACAGCAATATTCACAGTGGTGTCAGTAATCTCACAGTTATGGGAATTATCCCATGATCTAGTAAGACTAAATGAGAATTTTGCTGCTAACTATTTTATCCCATTTGAAAAAATTGCCCTATTCAATAAATCTTTCAAGATTTTTTTATTGTTTTTTTGCTTAGAGAGGATTGAAGTGTACACATCACTTTGCAAAACCTGCTGAATGACTAATGCATGCCTCAAAGAATTTGCAATGGATTTAAAAGAGGTATGAAAAACAACTGTTCAGAAAATAGATGGGGTAATCTTAAAGTCAAAGAAAAAATAGAAAAAGAGAAAAATATAAGACAGATAGGCAAAGAAATATTTGCTAATGAGTTCTGGTAGAGTATCACGAGTACTATGGTATAAAGCTTTTCTGAGGCAGAAGCAACCATGTCTGACCTGGGAGCTGTGCTTCACTATGGTGCTCTGTGATGAGCAGCTCCCGTGGCTAGCAGGGTGGATGGACACCTGCAGGTATCTCATACCTTTTCCCTATGAAAAGTCATGAAATAACAGAGGAGACTATTCTGAAATGAAATGCAGCCTCTAGACAACACACCTGTGTTGTGCCATTGCCACTGGTTTCAATTCTTCAACCATTAATTGCAGCTTCAAAATCACTGGGGCAAAGATTTCCAGCAGCCCTGCACTGATAACTGACTCTAAACACAAATCCCTATGGCTCCTGCCAGAAATTGCCTGTATGAATCTGGAAGCTCCAAGATTGTAGCTTCTTTAAAGCACCTGGATTTCCTGCTGTGGAAATAAGAACTTGGATGTATTTTGAACCGCTATTAATGATGGCATCAAAGTTTATCTCTTCATGGCAAGAAGTACAATATGCTCTAGTGTTGGCTGCTCTGGAGCTGCTACACAGCAGCCCTGGGAAATTACCACTGCTGCAGACACATTYTCATACTTTAGGCATGCTTGTAAGAAGGACCAGGTTGAGGATTTAAATATTCTGGCAGCACTTTCACTGGGAAGATTTTCTCTGATTCTGCAGGCACAGAGCATAAAGGCATGCTGAACCTCGGTCTTTCTAACATATCCTACCAACTTCTAATTGAACACTTGACTTGTTTACATCTATCCAAGATCACAAAAACTTGTCAGCATGTCAGAAACATCAAAGTAACATCTATTTTGCACAGAAATTGAAAGATGTAAGAAAAAGAAGATCTCGTCTAATGACTGTTGAGTTAGGATAAATATTCTTTAAAGAATCCATTAATTTCAGGTTACTTAGGGTTCAGCTAATCACTGAACTGATCTGTTTATGTTATACTTYACGCAGCAATAGGTATAGAAATCTAGGTTACAAAAAATTATCTGCATTTTTGACATGAAAGACTGCACATAAAATGAAGTAGACATTYTGTTTATTTTTGTGTATGTAATAGTCTATGTCAGATTTAGGCTTTACTATGTTTAAATACTTCATTTTGGATTCACTTTAAACTGCCTGTGAAGGAAGAGKGGGAAGAGCAATACATCTCTGGCTTGATTCAGCCCTTCTGTATTTTAATACAGGWGTTGAAATAGGTGGTAATCCAAACTAAACCCACTTATTCCATATGAAACACATCTRCTTGTGTAAATTAGTCAGCAACTTTGTGTTCTAACTGAATACACAGAGAAGTCTTCTGGGGCAGCTTTACTTCTCTGCAGTACCTGTTTAGTGAAGCAARGCAGCTTGTATTGAGCACTCTGGAACTGGGTCTCTGTGCTAACCATAACACGAAATGATGGGATTTAATTAGAATTAAATGTTAATTACTCAATAATATTGAGGAAAAAATCATCTGTAGTACTTAAGCTTGTTAGTTATGTAAAAGTCATAAAGGAGGTCTACTTATTAAGAGATTTAATTAAGTAAACAGGTCTTCATGCCAAGGTCAGCTTTTCAGTCTTATGTAACAACAGCCCAATGATTCTGCTGGGTGTATTTAACYTGTTTGTTGTTCAGTTTCAAGTCTCTGCTCAGCAAAGAAGTCAGGAATGTGCCTAAGCACCAAAGAGATTTAATCTAATTCATTAAGACTTAAATTTAGGTCCATGATAAATATCCTATGAAAGCAAGAACTAAATGGTAAAACCAGTGTGGTGTTTAACAGCTGTGGCTGCAATTCAGCCTTAATTTTAAGTTGCTTCATTCATTTAYATTTCAAATTGGTGAAAGAACATATTATCTAATTTAAAAAACTTATATTGCTTYACCACTGGAGTGTTTGAGAATCTCATCATCTTGAATATATCTCTTAGGGAGTAGCATTAATTCTGTTGTAKAGTGAAGACAGTGTAGAGATGAAGTAAAGGTAAATGCATGTCTTGTTCATTTGGAAGAAGTCATACTTGAGCCTTATATGCCAAATGTCCTTGTGGAGGATTTTCTAAGAATTAAGAGCTGAGAAAGAAATTCACAAAAGCCATTATGTTAGTCAGCATGAGTGTCTAATGGAGGAATGACATTTACTGATTATACATTGAAATCCAGTTTCTGAGAAGACAGTGCTACCACTGCCTTGATATACTCAATGAAACTGACTAAATTCTGCGGCCTTGAAGCAGCCAGAATATTTGATAGTGRCTGAGGCACTGTCATGGGAGACTGGATTCAAACTGGGGAGCCTTGAATTCAAACAAAGGTAGGGATTTAAATTTCATTTAACTCCAGTGAGAATATAATCATATGGTTAAAGAAATGAGGAAGATACATCTAACACCACTTTCCTTCAGAAACTCACATTTTCGAAGTGAGGTCCTACCAGGAATAGGCAAAGACTAGTATTTAACACAGAAAGCTACCAGTTTTATGGAGATTTTTTAGGGGGCTGTGAGTGTCAGCCAAAATAGAAAAATTTGGGAACCTCACTAATAGAAGAAACACACACACAGAAGTTCCAGTCTTGGAAAACTACAGAGTTAGACAACACCAGAGCTTTTTGAATGCAAAATAATTGTTAAAAATTACATTTTAATACTCTAACCTTGAGTGACTTTGCACAGATCTTCCAGTTCTTAGTTTGATAGCCAAATCCCTGGTTGTTTCCAAGGTAATCTATAGACATTAATCCATTGAAGAAGGTACCAAAATGAGACAAAAGCTGAATGCTGAGTATTTCAGACTACAGTAAAAAGTCAGCATAGAAATTTTAATATCCTCCTGGTTGTCAGGAATKAAGAAAGGCAGTGAAAATATTGATTTTTGCTGAGAGGTCCGTTAAAAAAGGAGAGTATTGCAATTTTAGTTTACATTTCCATACAGAAAAAAGTACCTCTTGGGGAGACTAAATATGCCAAGGCTATTGAATAACAAAACKACTAGACAAGTTAATATTCCTCAGAGAGTTTCACTACACAAAACAGAAGTTGGATTTCACAATTCTTTCATCAGTAAGATTCTTCTGTTCCAGAAGTGCAAGCATATTGTCTCTGCTTTGTATATATTAGTGGAAAAAGCAAACAATACTAGTGTACCTGATTTTGAGTCTGAAATTAAGCTAAACCATGTCACACGTTCTGTGTGGACAGTGCTACCTGTACATAACAAGATTCTGCATCTGTGGCTTAATCAGAAAACTGGCTTAATACTACCCTTATTTATATGAAGAATAACTTTTCAGCCCTGCTTCTATTATATTCAAGTTGACAGTGCTTATAGCTGCTTATTTTCCCTGAATGGTTAAAATATGTCAAGTGAATAAACATTCTGTTGTTTAGTCTACAGTTACATCACAGGAAATAATAGACGGAATTGGGGTACTTTTACTTATTTTTACATACCTCTTTTCATAGTTCTATGAAATCATGACTGTGTTTGCTTCAGCTTTTATAATAAATAAAATAAATAAATAAACAATACACCTTAAATACTGGTGATGCTGAGGATGTGCATCAGTGTTGCCACCAGCACAGCATGCAGGCTGTTCAGGCACTTTGGTTCTTCTTCAACATAGCSTCTCACTCACCCACAAGCTGATTTCTTCTGCAGACTAGACTGTCTTACTCTAATCCTGACATCCTGCCATKTTAGAGCTCATTTTTCCAGTTAGTTCCTTTTAATTTTCAAAACATACACTACAGTGCAAAGATACTTGGAAATGTGTTCCAGTRTGAAGGAAGAAGGTTGCTTAAAATCCCGGCATCCAAGTTGTTCTGTCACTTTTGCATTRTTACTTGCAGTCAAAATAATTGAAACACAGTGTTGACATCTGCCTTTTTTTTTGGTGTGCTGTATGGATTTTTATGTTTTTCTACTCATTCCAGAGATTCTCACTCTTGCTTTCACTTGTGAAGCAGCAGAAAATACTTTGAATATTGGGAGGAATATTTGCTACGAATCTCCTAGGAAATTAATAACACCATGTGGGTTCTTTCATTTTCGCTATACTTTCTCCTTATTTTTGTATTAGGAATATTCACACAAACTCCAAATCAGTATAAATAATTTAAATGATATCACTATCATGAACAATGACATTGGGATAGAAAAAGGCATGACATCTGGAAGCCAGTATCARTGGAATTATTATGGTAACTTTCCCTTTGGTGAAAGACTAAATATATCAAAAATATAACATCATGTTTATAAAATTCTCATACAAATAGGGGTGGGGGTGTGGAAACTGTGATGCTTAATAATCTCTCTTGATCTATATTTTCACCTATTTAACTAAAAATTAAAATCCGTATGCGAGATTAATTGAAAATAGCTTAGCTAAGTGAATCTTTTAAAACTACTATACTGTTTTCAATATTTTTGTTTAAAAACTTCAGTAGTATTTCTACAAGGAAATGATTGAAACTCACATCTTAAAGGTGGAAAGAGTGGAGATCAGAAAGGTTAAAAGCCTACCAGATGATGTAGAGCTCATTGATGGCCGACCTAGAATTGCAATCTATAGCTCATAACTGCTATCCCTGTACACAATTTTCTGCTGGGAGAGAGCTTCTACCAGAAGAAAATCTCAAACCTCCCCCAAAACTTAGCCATCAATACCCCTCACCCTAAACTCCTATGAAATTTTTGCTAGTCTTAGACTCCATTCATCTTAAGTCTTTAAGAATAAACAATTGAAGGAGTTTGCAAAACAAGAATTAATATTATCCCAGGACTTGAAATTAACAAATAAATACATAATAACAAATATTTATGTGAATTTCTATTAAGAATAATAAATTGTTATGAAGCTTGAGTTAAAAAAAGTAGGGAAGATAACGAAATGTGATCAGAAAAGCTCTCATTTTGCCCTAGGACAAAAAAAAAAAAAGACAGACATATTGCTAAAAAAATAAAGAACTGCATCAGGAAATAATGAGTTTGAATAAAATGATGAGGATGAAGAAAGAAAGTATATAATGAAACAGTAAGCAGAAAACCCCTTAAAACTTCTGTTGGATTCTAGTTTCCTCATAGGACCTGAATCAAATGTTTTTAAGCTTCCATCTCATTCACAGCAGTGAAATTTTCACAGGAAGTCTGTACTGCACGAGTAGTGCATCCATGCCTGACATCTACAGGTACCACAGCTATCTCCAGAATAAATGGTAGGATGTGGAAAATTCTGTGCGCTCATAGTGACTTCTAGTGATTATTTAACATTGTCCTCCAGAGTCCAAAGGGTACTTGGGCATATTAAACACTTCACCTTCAAGGACTGACACTTTTTATTTGGTAACACTCTTGAAATCCTTGTGATATTYGCATGAATTATGGGTATCAAAGTTATTAGAAGTGCATGCTACAGGTGTTGCCTTTAGAATATTTCACAGTACACCTTACTATCTTCCAGTTTCTCTTCTCCCATCCCTGAAATGATATTATGACTATTCCCATACTTTTCCTTGCAAGTGCTGTGGAGAGGGAAGAGTAATGATACTCCTGCTCAGTGTCTCATGTGTCACTGCAGTGTCACTGCAGGCTACACCATCAGTGCTCTAAACTAAACACTTATGGAGTGTAACATACTAGGTAAAGAATTTATTAAATGCAAATGGGGAAGTGTAGTAAAATCTAGTGTCTATACTCATGCTTATTATTATGAAAACACTTTTTTAGTTCAGTTTTAGTCTGAAAGTATATTTATCTTAAGCTTCTCGCTTCATCACGTGTCTATGCTTCTCACATTTGCCATATCTGTCAGAATTCTATTCGCATTTCCTGACATTTTCCATCATTATGTAATGAAACCATTTCACTTTTAATAGGGATGTGATGAAAAATTGTGCAGGAAATTAATTTAACTAATTTAGTAGTTTTAGCACTACAACCTAAGTCAGATTTGAAGGACATGTAGATTCAGGGGTTGGTTTTTGTATCATCATTTAACTATTTTAATAATTTGATGAGCAATTTTGACATATCAAAAGAGCAAAAAATGTATYAGAATATGCATTATAACATGGTCATGCCTTTCATGAAGTCCTGAAATATAGATGGTAGAGAATTAAATAGTACCTTTTTTAAGGCGTGGTAAGTAAATGCACCTATCACTACAGAATATCACTACTTGGAAGCATACTACAGGTAACACCAATATGTTTTCTGAATGAATCTGAAGTACTAACTCCTGAGATTATCCGAAGAATATATTAGTGTAAATTCTGATCATTCAGATGTATTAATATGGTAAACAGYTTAAAGAATTTACTCATATTTCACATGTACATCTTTGTTTAAAAAAATCAATATAAAATGAAAGTAGGTAAGGTTTTATCAAATACTTCTAATTCTTTCTGCTGCTTATTTAAGAAATACTGGCAGAACAGTACTTTTACGTTATGTGACCTTTCAGATATGAAATCAGGAAAAAGTAAATCGATAAGCATTCAAAACATTTGTACCACTCTCATAAAAAGTTCCTAACATCAAAATATAAATTTAAATAGTGTTAATATATTGATCCTCTTTTGGTCATCTCCAATGCTATTTTATATGGTTCTTCTTCTACATAAAGAATAGATTTTTTATCTGTATTTTTTTTATAACATGGAAATATTAATACTGTAATTTAATTGCTACACGTGTAAAATTATATAAATACACACATGCACATGGCATGTGTACATACACATTTATTTTCAAAAAGAGAAACACTGAGCCACAGAAAGAGAGCAGAAAAGCCAGAGTGTATTTACATTGCATGATGAAAAGTTCAGTTATGCTAAAATGAGTAAAGTCTGGGTATTCGTAAGATGTTCCAATGTGTTTTTAAAAAAATTTAATATGCTTTATTTTTTTATAATCTGTRTGACACAGATGTGGATTAAAAAAAGCTTATGATGATAAAGCTGCCAGTTAATATATAGTAGTGCCCAAAATCAACATGGTGATTGCCATAGTAGAGAAGTCTATAGATAAAATAAGGAAAAATAGAATGTGTTCAGTGTTTTGAAGGAACCATTTATGAGACCCCTCTACCTGGGTACTTAGACATGGCAGTTCACACACTCTGCATGTAAATCACCCACCTTAATTTACCTCTCTTCAAGACATTCCTCACTGCAGGATGCAAGGGGCTCTTCCWGGACCAGTTACCTTCTGCAGGACCAAAAGATATAAAAGGCAGCCTAAGTCAATGGGACCTCCCTGTGATCTCGAAATCTTAGACTTGTGTACTCAGTGGTTTAGCTCAGATTGCATTGTGCATCACAAAGGTTCTGATTCACGAGGAGCAGAACTTAGGAGTATCTTTTTTGGAAAAGGAGGTCCCAGCAGCGGGAATATTGGAGAAATTAAAAGACTGGGGTATTATTTTTACACATCTGCCACATCTGCCAGTTTTCTCATAATAGATTTCATCAGACCAGATGTAGAAAGACTTCCTTTAGCCTTGTACTACAGGTAATAAATGTGAATAGACACTTACAGTAATAAGTTAATCTCATTCTAGTATAGCATGTTAGACACATGGGGTTGAATCATGCCTTTCACTTTTCTACAGTTTGTTTCTATCAAGAATTAAAATTATATGTAGCATTAACCATGGTATAGATGTCTACTTTATAAGTATAAAGTGGTAAGAGATTAATTCTAATTTGAGATTTGCTTTGCCTCATTTTTCTGTGAAACGGGATAGTAATATGCCCTTCCTGCTTTTCTTCGTGCATGCTAATTTATCTATGCAAACTACCATTTGACATTTATGGTAGCAGCATCCCACAAAAGGCAAGACTAACATGCACTAATATCTCAAAAATTACCGCAAGTCAGGCCTGCTCAGTGTGTCATATTATATAAAAGTAAAACATATAATTACAAATAATTCAAAGAATTTTGTTCAGTCTATATTTTGTTCACTATTTATTTTATGTATGATTMCCAAATAATATGGGTTTTTATATAAATTATTTCAACATTTTCACACTCAGAAAGAAAATTTGTGTAAATTATATTTAACAATATTAAGATCAGAATTTTGTTTATATTGACATTAATAGTAGGGCAATTGTGCCTGTAATATTATTTTACACTATTTCATGCATTTTGCATAAATTACACAGATAAAATTAACATTAACTTACTGTTTAAATACATGTTTTCTATATCTATAATGCAAAATCTTATGCAGACTACAGCTTGAATGAAAAATAAATATGACAAAATCTAATGCCAGTGGTCTGAAATCTTTATTAGAAATGGGGAAAGGGTGAGCCAGGAAGATGTCCTTGCCTCTTCCCATAGAGSGATTTCTAACTTAAGAAGAAACAAAGCAGAGACTTATAAGACAGATGAAGTCATTCAAAGATGGATGTAACTGATACAGCTTCTACCTCATTCATGTTAGTTTYTAAACAGTGACTGCCAGGTACTGCTTTTAACATGTTGAGGAAAGGTTCTGCATTATGGTATTATAATTGTAAATAGAACCAGTTGATAAAAGTGSTTGTGTATAAATTAAGGCAGCCTTTAGCTAGTTTTTTCTGATTAAGCCAAAAATGCATAATTTTTTTATGGGTAGATAACATTGTTCACACAGAGCAGGTGACATGCTTTAGCTTAACTTCAGACTCAAAATCAGGTACATTTGTATTGTTTGCTTTTTCCACTAATATATACAAGGCAGAAACAATATGCTTTCACTTCTAAAACAGAAGAGCCTCACTGGTGAAAGAAATGTGCAAAACCAACTTCTGGAACTGTTTTGTGTAGTGAAACTCTCTGAGGAGTATTAACTTGTCTAGTAGTTTTATTATTTAATAGCCTTGGCATACTGAATCTTCCCAAGTGGCACTTTTTTTTTGTATGGAAATATAAACTAAAATTGTAATACTCTCCCTTTTTAATAGACYTCTCAGTAAAAATCAGTATCTTCACTTCCTCTTTTTGTATAGTTATATGACTGTATAGTAAGCAACAAATCTAAGTGGAAGGCAAGAGAACTGTATCCTCTCCAAAGAAATTCAGTGACTCATGAGCAAAATTACTCAGTACTTTAAAGAGTTACTTTATTATCTTGTATTCTCATTAGTATTTATATTAACTAATTGGAATTCAGGTTCTCCAGGGACAGGGAATGTTTTTGATTCACTGTGAGTATTCTGACAGAGGAAGATCCTGACGTCCCTTAGTATATCTCAGTGCTATATCAGTATATGAAACACTGTAGTATATGTMTACTACATTGTAGTATAAGCAACCTCTGCAAAAAACAGAGACATCATGTGAATACTTTGTGTCTATTTATGTCTATKAAGAAAAAAATTTCAAAGTGCTTTCTGATGATTACACTTCTTTTAAACAACCTCAAATTTCTCCAATTATCCTCACAAAGTTCTTTATGGCATTTTAATAGATATTACYGATACAAAAAATACCAGGAGTATTTATGACGCAAAACATAGACTAAGCTTCCTTTAAAATACAAAGAAATAAATCCTTTTAATTATTAAATTCTTTGTCTTCATCTGCCTTTTAAGCTTTGTAACATCTAAGAACATCATTCTTGTCCCAGTCAATAAGTTGGTAAATCTAAACTGCAGTCCTCTGCTGAGCCTACATAAGAAAATCAAATTTCAGTCAGCCACTTAAAGTTTTCCTCCTCTGTCACCATTGGTCTCCAAACAGATTATCACCTCAGTAACTGGGATTGAATCTGTTTTACACCATTTGCTTTCTTCATTTATCCTTTATTGTAAAATCACTATCTCATCTCTGGATATGTGTAATTACAATTGTTAAGTGTAGATAATATGCCACACATTCAAATCTACATCAGTATTACTGCACCCATTATTTTATGTTTAGCAAAACGTCACTGATCAATAAGAGCCAGCAACCACTGTGAGAAAATCAGAGCTGTTTCACAGAGACAAGATTCAAGTACAGTTGTATACTTSCATATTGTTATAACTCTTTGATTATTAAAAAAAATATAAAATATCTTTACTTTTTTCCTCAAACTTAAAAATATTGAATGATTTAGAGCAATTTAATAACATACTATAAGTGTTAGGATGTAGAATCTTTGTTTATTTTATTTCAGCTGTATTTTTTGCCTTCTTTTTCAAACTCCCTAACCTGCTGAGTTAGAATTGTTTTATTTTGTCCTGTTTTCTTCTAAACTAGGTGAGTGTGTTTTTAGGGTTTAAATTCATGGCATGATTTATTGAATACAACAAACCCTCTTCAGCTGACCATCAACTCATTCAATTATGCTCAGAACTTTTCTTTCTGCATTTCGAATTATGATTTAAAGSAACTGAAATAGCTGCCTGTACTTCCCAGGGTCTTGAGTTCCCCTCTGTCTCTACAGTTTTGCTAATCCAGTCTGGGTTATCCTGAAGTACACTTCTTYCTTAGGTCTGCTTGGCAGGTGCCTGTTTATATCCTTCTCCAAGTTTAGGTTTCTTTCTGTATCTGGAGGGAACATCTAAGACAGTTTTGACTTCTGAACGTTACCTAAATATCCTGGTTGTTCACAGATCTTAAAATTTCTTCTTGGTGCTCTTTAAGAAAGAAATTGCAACACTGAGAGGAATACCGAGCAAATTTTGGTGCCCAAATGTGAAAAGAAAAAGGCCCAGCTTTTCTTCTAATACTTTTCCCATGACCATCCTACCTTCTTTTCCGTATCAAAATCAGTGTTCCCTTCTTGGCAAATTGGACATATTGGTATTTTTTTTACTGATCTTTTCCACAACTTCCTCATTCCTCTAAAACGATAAGCTTGATGAAGCAACACATTTGCTTTCTAAGGCCTGTTATTTGATGGYTTATCTTATTGGTTTTCCTATGGTTCCAAATCAGACAGCTTTAGTCTCCCTTTTTAGAGTTACTGAACAACGCTAAGTAACARCCCAAATCAATATGAAGCTGGTAGGAATTATGGAACATTGGTATCTTAGGGCATCAAGGTGAAATCAGTCAAAAAATAATGATTTTGGCAACAATAAACCATGTGCTGTACTGTAATAACCTTTTTTGCAGACTCCAAACTATAGTTGCTATGCAGGTACTCTCTATTGGGCAGATTCCGACCTCAGGTCCATAAGGACACTCCTACAAGTGCTGTCCTGAACATACCCCAAGATAATGGGAATGACTTCAGCACTTGTATCTAAAGGGAAGGTAAAGAGCTCCTATCCTAAAATAATTGTCYTATCCTAAAATAATAAAAGAACAGCAGTCCCTCTCTCTCTTCTATTACCAGATGACTGCTGTACATTTGATGTGTACATTTTAGATGAGTAACATTTTTAATGAAGCCCATACAGAAAAATAAATATATATGGAAGCAATTTGATATTTCTGTCTACTGTATTTTATCATATGTTTTAGTACTAACATGATGTTTTACACTTCCAACTCGGTGATTCCACAAGCAAAACAGAGGTGCTTGTTAGATGGAAGAAAATTAACGCAAGCAAAATCTTTTAATCCTTCAGAATTTATACATTTAAGTTAATCATATGTGGCTCCTTATTCTGCAAATCTGCATAAACGATTCTTTTCTTTTTTTTTTCCCCTACAGAGACACATCTCTTTTCAATGTAGTCCCAGCTCCATAACCTTGATTAAAGACAGTGTAAGAATTGCTCTTAAAAAAAAAGATAATTTCAGAAAAAATCCAAAGCCAAAGCATTGAAGACTTAATTATGTTATAAACATTTTTAAAAACCCAAATCTGATGTTGAATTAAATAAATAGTTTTTGCTTCTCATTTATTTAGAACAACTAAGTTTTCATGGAATTGAATGCTGTAACAGTATTTTTATTTATACTTTAAGTGACTATACTTTAAAAAACTAAGCTTTATTAATTGCATTTTTCATTAACACTGTGTATTTCACAGTGTTAATGAAAAATGCACTGTGATGTGTATTTCAACAAAATGCACATCAACGATAAAGAGAAGTTCAAGGAAACAGAACACTTATTTCTTTTTTTATATTTAAGTGAAATACAGACTACTGAGACAGAAATGGAAGTARGGGTTTTTTGTTGCTGCTTTCAGTCCTGTCATATTTTTAGGGAACATATACCCAAGATAATTATTTCTCATATTCTTAATTTTGTTATTTTTGCTTCCAAAACCAAGTTCCAGACTTACATTTTTGTCAAAACTGTGGAGGGTTCAGTTYCTTCAATACAGATTCATCTTGGGAGACTCAAATGACTGCAATTTTAGTTGTGAGTATATTATGTCTACCACTGTAATCTAGCTAGCAAGGAACAAAACCTTAAAAATAAGACTGAGTGAATTTAATGTTTGTCCCAAATCATAGCCAAGCAAGAGACACAATACTATGCTAAACTGCTATCATCTGGACATTTCCCCTCAAGTAAGTGAGACATAAATGCTACAATTTAGATATGTACTAAAGTATCTCATTAAATGAAGGTTTATATATCTGTAGGGTTTTTTAGTGTTTTAAAATGTTTATACTTTACCACCTTTAGCAACTTGCAACCATCCTGATGTAATCCTGATGTAATTAACTGAGAAAAAAAATCTGCCATCCTAACTTTTGAAATATTCTGTGATAGGCTTGCAAGTATTGAAGTGAATTATGTATAGTTTGTCTTAGGAAAGCRCTAGAGCTGACCAAGGGCAATTTAATTTAAGCATACATTAATATACTTTAAATTATCCTTGAACTCTAACTGCAATACTTTTAAGAATGCTTTTAGAATTTCATTCGCAGTAAACAGGCAGGCGCAGCAGCAAGGGAGAAAACCTGATTAATTCTACTGAATATGTGAGGAATTAGATTCCATTTGCAATTGACTGTGGTACAGAAAATGGCCTCTCAAAATCCTGCTTTCTCCTTTCAGTTTCACACACAGCTCCAAGAAATATTCAGCCAATCCAAAGATATAAACTAGTCAAATGCTGGCTCAAAATATGATAAAAGTTTGGGCATTAAAGCCCAAAGTGGGTACAATGATGTCAAAGCCAGCCATGTAATTATATGTTTTCACAACGCATTGCACTTACTAAAAACATCTAAAGTTCTTGAAATTAGCTTGTGTTGTTAAAACATATCTGGTATATAAGGAATCTACACTGAAATAAATAATTGTATATATTTTCCCATTTACTGAAATAGTTAATATAAATATCACCATCTACTGGCAGAACAAAATACGTAGCAGCGTTCAAAAGCTTGTARGATCAATAAAGGTAAATACACAAAYTGATTCCAATTTACACAGCTCTTAAAAATCTGCAGAAATACTGTTAACTTCATGGTGCCTGACAACAGCCCAGGTTGTTGTATAGAGTTAGAGGCGGCTTCCTGAGCAGCTTCACACACTTCTCTAAAATTGCTCCACGTGATAAAGATGCTCATCATCAAAAAGAAATGATCTTAATATGAATTTGAATTAAACTGCATACTCACTATGGTCTCTGATCCATATGAGAAGAACTTTATTTTATTGTTGTAGTGTGTGTTTATAGTGTCAGTGTTTGCAAAGGGTTTCTCATATCAGTGTGAGCTTTTATTATTTTCTGGTTTGAGTTTTTTTTTTTTAATTTAGAAAATATTCCTTTATTTTTTCCCTTTATTTTGAGTTTTTTTTTTTTAATTTAGAAAATATACTTCTAATTTTCATTTTGAAATATTACTGATAAAGTATTTCTCTTATTTTCTCAAAAGTGAGGCTGGTTGGCATTTTAATGGAAATAGTAGTAAAATGTTAATAGAAAGATAGCCTGGGTTTTTATTTGCCTTTTTGCATGAGTCCTTAATATGTTCTTTTGTGTGTTCAGGTTTTTTGAGTAATCCTGAAGGCTAGGTTTTAGTAATTTTAATAAAAGCTTAGAGTTTCTTATTCTCAGTTGCCTTCAAGAACTGAAGCTTTAAGTAAAAGATTAAACGGTACAAGACTTGTCATCAAATTTTGGAGTTTGCAAGACTCAGATTGCAGAAATCAAATCTTGGCCTGATTTGAGCTGAGACAAGTGAAATAGTTCTGAATAGAAAGATTTTAAGAGGAAAAAAAATCAGAATATTACCACAGTTTGGATAACAGTAGATAAAAAARAAACAAATAAAAAAAGTAAAATTGAGAACATAGCAACAAGGGAATGGGAAATACTGTATTTGGAAAATAGAGATAACAAAGCACGTTTTAGAAGAAAAGATCAATAACCTAGGAGATATAAAAATGTCCTCCCCCAAAGAAAAAAAGATGAACCAGGGAGGGCAATCTCATGAAAGTCAGGGAAGAGCATTGAGGTAAAAGTATTTATGGGCCCAGAAAGACTGGGAAGTAAAAATAAGCCAGAGGATTAGAAATTTGGCCAGAATTTACAGATCTTTGACAATTTGAGCGAGATCCTTCTAAATAGACAAAACAGTTGAGAAGGTATACTTGAAATAATGTAGGAGAAAGACAATACTGCAGCTTGTTCAGACATTAATATAGGCTGGGATCTTAATATCCTAAACTGATTGTTGCATCTCAGAAGACATCCCAGCAAAGAGTAGGGATTGCTGTTGCTGACTATACCACCTGACACCACAGTGCTCATCAGGCAGATCTACTGGGAGATAGCCRAACAAAATCTATGTTTTATACAGACCTAATATTATGAAGGAAGTTGGATATGGCTTCTCCAAGGACAGTAACACAAGCAGCAGTTAGTTGCACTGTGGCATGGCCTGTAGGCAAGGAGTGAGCTGAAAGTAAAAGCCTTTGCAAATGTATGTAAAAACATTACAAGAGTTCAGAAAGGATGAGAGACTGAAAAATAAAAGTTGAGGGGTTTTTTTTTCCTATATGCCATTAATCAACCTTAAATTGCAGGGCCACTTTTTCACTAAGCCTTGCTTTAATGCTTTTAAACACAGAGCACACAGCCTACATTCAGGGAAGATAATAAGCAGAGTGAAATGCCTATGGCTTGGAATTTGCMTTAAGGTGATATCTTAGGGCTTTGGTACAGAGTAGATTTTTGCATCTCTAAGACCTCACTTATTTTTCTATGCTGTTGGATATACAGTGTCCTCATCTGCTCCCTCAGCCCCCAGCCCCCATGTCATTCTTTTGGTAAACATCTCTTTTTTTTTCTTCTGTAGCCAGAGAAGCATTTGGAACAACACCAGGGTTTGCAACAGGTTCTTCCTGACAACTGCATTAGTATTAAACAGCCCAAGATAAGGCTGTCTTGTGGGACTGACCAAGTCACCATTAGCCTTTTTGGCAAGGATTTCAGCAAATAGTTTCACAACACTCAATAAAAATATAGAAAAATTATTACCCTATTTAAAAAACAAACAAACAAACAAACAAAAACTTACACCCACATTTTATTTTTTCCAAACAAATCAACTGTTCTATATTGCACAAAACTTTGAAAATTATCATCTATCAATTAGCTACTAATACCACCTTGGGTTTTTTGTTTTCTTTAACAAAACTCTCATTCTGGAATTAATCTACTCCTTTTCCAGAGAGAGAAAACCAAGCATGGAGGGGAGTTGTCCATACATGATTTTTGCCTTGACAGTAGGTTTGGACACAGCTTGCTCAAGCTATTTGGCTATTAGAATTTAATCCAAAACAAGGTAGTTAAGATATTTAGCTGTSTGACTTTATAGGTCAGTAATGCAACCAAGGATATCACAGACTGTCACCCCAGAATTCTGCGACCGAGAGTGGAGACAAATAGGCATTTTTAGAGTTCAATTCATCTGAACTGGTTTAGATTTCTAAGTAATGATTAGATGAATTGTGTCCCACAAGTGACTGTTTCTCTTCTCTGACTATAAAATTCACCCTGCTGTCTAGCTCAGACAAATACATCCATATTAAGGAAGGATGTTTCAAGTTAGGTGAGATTAATCTCAGACATGGAGGTTAAAGATTAGCTTTTATAGTATAAAAGTGGTTTATAATGTAGTCAGGGATCATAGTACGACTTTCCAATGTATTTAGATGCCCTGGCACTTTTGAAAACCTCACCCGCTGTCTATCTGAAAGCTTTGGTACTGAAATATTTCTACCAAGTTTTCCCATAGAAATCTCCCATGCAAATATTCTCCCAGAAAGGTCAAATGAAGTTCCTTATCCTTAAAACCAAAGTAAAGGAAAAATCCTATCACACACACAAAAAATGTAAGAGTCCGAAGAGCTGTGCTTCCATTCCTAGCCATATCACAAGACGTTCATAATCTTTTAGGATCAAAGGGTTGTCCAAAAATCTAAAAGCTTTGAATTTCTTTCTGATTGCAATCCTCTCTAAAAYGAGAAACGTACTCCATGATAAATTTTCCTTTTTTGTGCCTACAATTTTGCAATCCTAAAACTAACCCATAGTCCTCCAAAACCTGTAAGAAGTGGGACAAAGGCAATATTATGTATTTCAGGTGATAACATATTTGCTTTTGCTGAAAAGCACAGAAAGGCAAATAAACAAAAAATAYCTATTTTAGTTGCAAAATAAATATGTTGTTTATTCCAAAAAATATGTTTCAGATGATAAAAATATTGCCTTGCAAGCCCATATCAATACTTGTTTGAATAGCAGCATATGCTGTATAATCAGTCATAAACACATTTTGATAACAATTAAAATACCTTTGTGGGTTGTGGGGGGGAGTGCTTCTTTGTTAAGGTTTTAAAGACTGAAATTTCTTGTAGTCTTGCCAGGAAAATATCCATAGTGTGACTGAAAGATACCTCATTTCCTTAGTACATCTGGCAAAAAAGCAGATAGATGAGTCAAGAGAATACCCTGCACTTTTCCTGATGCTGGGTTCTCTGGAAGATCCTTAGATGCTGTAGACTTTGAGACTCCTTTACCAATATTAATCAACTAGCATGCTGATTGGAAGGCACAGAAAGGGCTACTCTAGATGACTCTATTGATTCTAATACACAGCCATCATCATTTCTCATAACACAATGCCATTTTAAAAATGTTTTGTACTACATAAAGTTTAAAATTAAATTGTAATGTGACATTGCTCTGCTCATTCTCCTAGCTGCAGTCATAGTAAATTTACCATACAGTGTGTAATGGGAAATATTAGTAATGTCCAAACATTGACTGACATTACTCTCAGCAGTGTGTCCTTAGTACTCTCATTAAGTGCTATGAGAGGTTGGCTGAATGGGCATTAAAGGCCTTCAAAGATGCAGATTCTAAAAAAATGGCTGCTTTTACACCATTTTTTCAACAGCAAATATGTATCTACGGAGCTGAAATACTGTAATTTATCTGCAAGGGAGAATAGCAGTTATCAAAAGTAACATATACCACTGTTAGACTGGGGGCTTTGACAAGAAATTGTCTGTGTTTTTAATGGGAATGACATCTATAAGACTTGTGATAGGACACTCAGACCCCATAAATTCTTAAGATAAGACTTTCAACATTTAACATCATTTTCTAGAAGAGCTTGGCTGTTTCTGACAGATTCTCACAACATTTATGGATGTGCAGGTTATGACTTGAACAGCATTAAAGAGCTCCTCTGTTATAAAAAGAATAAAGGGGTTGATGATTAATTACCAGTAGTCACCTGTATTACTATCTGGATGAGAACATTAACATGGAAATAATCACTGCAGTCTTCTGAAAAAAGTAACCATAAAATGCATGAAATCAGACATGCACAGAGTGAATCAGCAGTGGAAATGTATGTGTATTGGCTTCGTAAGGCATATGATCAAAGGATGATCCACACAGAGCCAGCAGCTCAGCAGAGCATGAAAGATGGAAGACAGAAGCAGCCAAATGTGCACAGAGCTAAGAATGACTAAGGAGTTAAAACCTGCAGAGACAGAAAGCCAAATTGTACCATTCCCATCAAGGTGTAACCACCTGTCAATCGAGCTTTGTCTGCTGAGATTCCTTCAAAGACTTTTAAAAAACAATCAAATAAAAATGGTCAAAATGAGCTAATGTGTTAATTGCTGTGGGAATAGAGGCTAAGGCTACAGTAATTGCAGAGAAAGATGAGAAGCAAATTTTGTAGCTACAAGAACTCTGTGCAATCTTTTTCTTCAATTCCAACTTGCTTAATAACTGAATACCAAAAGCTGGCCCTTAAGCTACAGAAAGTGGTTCTCTTGGCTGATATATTTCTCTCCAGTTGAGTTGCAAACTATTTAAAATTTGCCCTTTCTTCTGCACTATTATGTTTTCAGCCACATTTTGCACGTGGGACAAAAGTAGCAAGTAATCAYATCCACTCTGTTGGAAAGCAAGTTCGTGTTATGAGCGAAGTCCAATGCTGTGAGTGCCGCCACCCAGTTAATGGATATTCTGAATTCCATTTTCACCTTTTGTGTAGAGGGTACTTACAGTATTGTTAAAAATATTTTTTAACTATTTAACTCTAARCAAGAACTGAATTCAGTTTTGACAGCAAATCTATGCTGAATTATGTCCGAGGAAAACAGATTGAGTAGGTCTCATTCAATTCCTGATGTCCAGATGCCAAGTTACTTACACAGGTTTGAGTTTTCAGCAAAGTTTAATTGACACTTGATTGAATTCTTGAGAGGTTCGCATCTCCTAAGATAACAGAATTCATTCATGAAGTACTAAGGCACATACTTAAGTTTTAAACTTAGCCATCTTCAGCAGAGCAGTCCACTGATAACTGCTCATACGCAAAATTAAGCAAATGCTGAAATAACCCATATAAGAATTACACTACAAAGTCCTGACTAAAAACATTAAAAATAATTATAAATTTGTGGATAATTATTTATTGTACAACTATTTGCTTGATTTTCAGGACATTTAGGGCAAAACCCTTTAAAATCAGTGCAATATCACTGAGGAAAGTATTTAGTTAAAATTATTCGTTCATCATGGTACTCTAAGATATCTTTGCAATTTAGACATTTGCCTGCAAACAGATGTCTGTATATTGATACTAAATTCAATCCTTTCCTCACAGAACTCATCAAGTCTGTCAATCCTTAATACACACACGTGACTATATACATAAATTTATATATATGTATAAACATCTGTTTTATCACATTAACACAATATAACATAAATATTGCCCAAGCACCCATCCATATGGGCCATCCCACCATCCCGTCTCCGTAATAAAATGTAAGTACCAGAAGCCAAGGTATGTCTAAGTCACTGAAAGATGAAAGGTAAATCCTTCTCTAACAGAGCCAGAGGACCTTCAATGGAGACACCAAAGTCGAAACAGCATAATWTTTTACAGAAATTAATCAAGCTATATATGAACGGAAGGATCTTGTACAGTTCCCTAGATATAAGGTTTAAAACAGAGCAAGACCCCGATTTGCATTGTCTTTAGCCATTTTGTTATGGAATTAAAAAAACAAAAAGAGGTTTGGGAGGCTGAAGGTGGATACAGAGGTGGAAAGACTAGGTAAAGAAGATGTTCTCACTACTTTTATCCATGATTTCTTTCAAAGAACAAAGTATTTGTTTTCAGAAAAAATGGGGTTTGGTTTTCTTTTGATCCTTCTTCCAATATTTATAATTTTTTGCCTCAGATGCAGGTGGGACGAGCGGAAAGTTTGGAGATTTTCTGAATCAACTTGTCTTCACAAGAAAAAGGTAATTTTTCTGGCCAGAGTAGGACATTCAAACAATCATCCTCTCTGCCCTTCTGCTGATAGAGCTTGTATCTCTGAACTCCCTGAAGATTTGTTAATCTCCCATCAGCATGTTCTCATTCTTTTGAGGTTATTCTATAAAAAAGGTCAAAAACTGTGCAATGTGATGGGTGAGAGCTGACTCTGACTTCCACTCCAATGTTAAAACCACATGCTAGATGAAATGTTAGACAAATTGTATGACCAGAGTTTGAAAGAAGAAATTGTGACATTAATACAAGTCATGAAATTAAAGTGATTGCTAATTAAGAAGTAAATAAGATTGAGAAGGAGAAACAAAATGGATTTAAAATAAATCATCAAGAAAGAGTTTAAAAACTGGAAAGACTCACTGTCTCAAAAGTTATCCTTCAAAAAGTACAAAGTAATATTTAGGCAAACACTCGCATACCAGGTAAGAAGAAACATAGTATTAGAATAAATGTGCATTTATCTATCCCAGAATTCCAATTCTGCATAGAACTAAGTCCAAATACTGACTTACAGACATAGGTATACTTCTGGTTTACATCAGTCTGTTGAACCCAGTGAGTGGGATATTATCATCATGGCAAGCTCAGACAGTAATAATTAGAACTGAGAGTCTAGATGGAAAATGATACAAGTATATTTTAAAATGTATTTTGATTTTACAGGRTTTATACCATTTAGAATTTGTGTTCTACTGCTATTCAGGCATTTACTTTTTTTTATGGACAGATATTAACAGAAAAATGGTGCTCCTCTCCAAAGTTTGAATTCTGGATGTGAAAAATTTCAGCTTGCATAGTCAGTCATATGGCTGAAAGCTGATACTTTGTTACCTTCCACACACTATTGATTTTTCTCACTGTCTTCTAACTAATTAATATATTTATCTAACTGATTTGCAACCATTTATTTCACAGCTTAGATAGCAGCACATAAATAGTTCTGTCACAATTAATTGGACTTAACATAAACTTAGAATTAAACGTGAAGTGTTCACAGAATCAAAATACAATAACTTTCCTTTGACAAKAATTTATGAGAAAAAAGCAGGCAGAATATCTAAATTAAGMTTATTTTAATTAAAAATACTTGACCCAAAAAATGGTCRATTTTTTGTGATCTACAAACRACTCAATAGAGAACATAAACTGCAATTTTGAATTACTTTGAAGACTTACTCATCTGTTTGCAAATAGCATGGTACTAATAAAAATTCTAGTTATAAAGATAAATTATTGTGCAGAACTTATTTTTCAGTCTTCTAAGTATACATAGTCTTCTAATTATACACAGTCTTATAAGTATACATAAGTATACATATACACACTAACATCTAGAAGAAAATGTATTTAGTGCTTTGGGAAGTATTTATGAATACATATTTTCTCATATAGATTTTAATTAAAACACCTTAACTTTTTATAAATCTTTGGGGGAAAAGAAACTAATAAAAATGGTGATAAACTATTTTTTAATAGGATAAAGCTTTCAGAGCAAGTAAAAACCTCAAAGTTGAATTCTTCTCAGCATACAAATGTGTCATGAAATGAAAATTCTAAAAATTGTACGAATTTCCAGAGCTGTGAAACTATGTGGGCCGGTATGAAGTGCAGCACTTTTTTGTTTCCCAAATCAAATCACAGAGGTAGGTTACTGATTMATTTATTTTACCATGAGCAGTGCTTCTTGGATCTTTCTATCACAGGGAAAATATGAAGTTAGTTAATTTCTATCAAAAAAGCTAGAGCTGTGAGTGGATATACATTTTTCTAGCAATTCAGACTATCAGTTTTAGCAAAGCAAGGAGAGGAAGCAACAAGCTCATGTTCTGCCAAATGCACAACTGTAGCAAAGAAAAGAACATGTACAAATATATATGCATATATTTGGGTGGGTGCATCTTCAGAGATGTGGCTTTTACATAGCCAGCCTGAAGCACTTCAGTAAAACATAACTTTCACTTCCTAAAGCCCAAGAGGCTTTAACGGTTTCCTAAATTAGGCAGCCAAAATCATTAATCTCCTTAGAAAAATTTGGCAAACCACTGAATTCCTATTGACACAAGAACTAGGAGGTAGCAGACTCAATTAACAAAACCATTTCTCTCCTCTGATGGCTTTGCTCTTTCTCTCTGAAATCACTAGGGTAACACTGACTTTACTGCAGTCACAGAGAAAGCTAATGTTTCAGGATAGGAACAAACAGGTATTGATAAAATAAGGACTGAGTCAAGCCTGAGTCCAAATGGGAAGTCATCCTGCTTGCAGGTTCGGGTGAGCTGCAGTCCTGCTCCAGATGCGGACACTGACAGTCCAAAGCTAACCCTGGCTGCAGCATTCAGCGCACTCAGACCCAGCAGTGAGAGAAGAGGTTCATGTCCTCACTTGCTCCTAGCCATATCTCTGCTGGGGTAGGAGAGGGTCACTAAAAGAAGCAAGGTCTTACAAGGGAGTGTGATACCAATTAACTGCAATGAGACCATGAGGTCTCACCTCTGACTTTCTTTACCTTTAAGGTACAGCAGACAGCTGGATTAGTAATGGCTTTGTTAATTACCTTATGGAGAAGCAAATCAATGATTCTGATGTACCTGTTGTTCATCAGATATTTTACTAAGATGCCCCCAAATAAAATAAGGGATCCGAACTTTGTAGGTTATGGGGAATGATTGGACAAGAAAAATACAATTTGGTTTCCAGAGACACACTCAGGGCATTTTTCACTCACAGTACAGCTGATTTTCACACCTATTTACTGGCAAACTGTGCTCTGCAAATAATCCCAGCAGGACAAGTAAGCTCCTATTTACTCTGCAAAAGCAAGGATGGCTGTATTTGACCATTTTCATTCCATCACATCACCAGTTTTATGGTCTATCACCTTCACAGCATTTTGCTTTCACACTGTACCTCACTATCTCAAACAAAACTTGAAAGCCCTGGGACTCAATAAGGTTTCTATCCTATTTGACACATCATTAAATYAGGAAGACTGTTGTCTAATGGGTGTTTTCTCAAGACATATTTTCTTCACAAGTTCCTTGTCTTCAGCTCTTAAGCCCACCTAATAATTGAAGCATTTTTAGCCATGCTTTGTATCCTGTACCTTTCTAAGTCAAATAATTGGATGACAGAATAAATAAATGTAATGGAAGAAAAAAAATGCTGAAAAGAAAATTATTGAAAAATATTGAAAAGTGAATTGAAGCCTATTTTTTTGCTAGAAAGAAGCCTCATATGCATGTTTGTCCTAACTCACTCACTTTTCCCTGGTTACTTTTTCTTTGTCTGTTATTTTAGTTTACCAAAGCATCCCTGCAAATACTGGGGGATTAAATTCTGATTAAAATGTAGAGCCAATGAGGATGGGGTTAAGTTAGATTCACTGCCTTTCCCCTGTCTAAATCTATATAAACCAGAAGAGTAGCACTCCCTGTGAGGCAATTCTGCCATGCTTAGCTTATTTAAGACTGATTATGTTTTTCAAACACAAGGGCTTTACAAAGGTTTAGCAAACTGAAAGAGAACTGTTCATTACTATTAAGCTAGATATGGATTTTCTGTGCTGCTAATTTTCTTTCTCCTCTCCCAGTCAGGATCTGGAGAACATAGAGTGCTGCTAGTGGGCAACACAGCTATGACTTCCATGTTGTCTCTGCTTTATAATGGTAATGTAAAGTATCACCCTGTCCCTGTACAAATTAAGAGACRTTAAATTAGCTATCAGAGAGTTTTCTCTGATGCTGTAAAGTATGTCATATTTTAATAAACAAAAATTAATAAAAATCAAGATAAAGTTGACAGAATTCAGTTAGGCAGTGTATTATCATTGCAATCTGTGTATAATCAAAGTCCCTTAACTACATCTCTGACACATAGAAACCAATAATCACAACAAAAATATTCAAATAAAGAAGACTAATATTTGATTCAGAGTTCTGTTGAAGTTTGTTGTGTGTTTTTTTATACATCTTCCCATGATTTTAAAAGCAAATCTGAATTTCTGAAGCTGCTCAGATGTAGTTTCTTCCTGATTTGTGTTTAAGATTCCTCTCCATATTCATTGGACTGTGAGATAAAAGATTTTCAGCACCTCAGAAAATTAAGTTATACATTTCAGCATGTATATAATATCAAATATTAGATAATCAATTAGGAAAATATATCATTATCTCTTTTTCTATAATGGTGTCTGTATGTCATGGGTGTAAGGTATTTGTGAGCATCTGTATGTAATCAGCTTTTCCACCTGCAAAGTGGGGATAATTATTCTTTCTTTGCAAGTATCATGAGGTTTAGCTTAATAATTTCTGGCAATTGGTGTGAGATGCTCTTAATGAATAACTACATATTGTAAGTGGTAAGGTTAATTATCCCACTATGACAGAAATCAATCACTAGTAAATCCTTTTTATTGGATAATGAGTTAATTTTAATTTTTTTAATTTCACTAAAGTAGTCACATTGCTACCATATGTTGGAAATCTATGAGACTACAGTATAGATCACAGAATGTCCCTGTGCAGACCCCAAAGGACTGAAAAGAACTATAAAAYAAATTATGCCAAGTTTTAATTATTTTTTGTTGTTGTTGTCATGTTTCAATTTAAATCAATAATGTTACTCTAGAAGATAATTTATTATCCTAACTATGGCATAGAATAAGCCCATGACTGTCCTCATGAAGCGCTGTTGTAATGTTGAGTAATTAATGAAGTGCTATCTTGAAATGACAAAACAAAAAAAGTTATTTTATACCCACAAACCTTATACTTGATTACAACAGTATTTTATCCATTGGAATGATTAAGATTCAGAAATCACCCATTTTGGGGTTGCGTCCATTAAGCACCACATTTGTCTGTGATTTTTAAGTAGACACATAAGGACAGATATTTAAGTTAGTATGTAAGGAAGATAGCAAACCAAAACTGATTTGTCAGGCCAAAAACCTTTATACCTGAGTGTGTATATCTCTCCTGCACAGGCAATATACAGGCAGTTGTCTTTTATTCAAAATTCAATTTATTTATTCTACCACACTCTGTTAATGACATGAAGCATGCAACAGTATTCAGTGGTGTTTGTGGACAGCTGGATAAGCAAGCCTCTTCCAAGAGTGGAACACATCCTTTCACAACATGGGAAATTCAAGCTTTCACATCATTAGTGGAGTTTTAGACCATATGCTGCTGAGCTCAAAGGTAGCCAGGCTGAGCTTTCTGTGTCAAACTCATTATCTCTCAAAACAAATGTAGTCTCATGCTTTCTGAAAACAGAAGATGAAAGTCTCAGCTTTCAGTCAAAGTCTGGTTTGTTCATAATTAGGACCTATAACAGTGCAGAACACTGTCTTTTTTTTTTTTAATCAACTTTTTTTTCCTATTGTATCAAGGATCTTTCAAGTTTCTCTCTCATTCTTGACATTTTATTGCCAGCAGTTACATGTGTACAGCAGTTTTAATAGGAAGGAGAAATGTCACTGGGAGGCGGTTACTTTTATCTGATTTGATTATGTAGTATTTGAATTTCTCCCTACATTTTCTCAGGATAAAATAGTTACTTACAAATAATGAAAATTTTAGATTTTCACTGTTAATTGAATGTTTTTATAGGCAAGTGCAATGACCTAGGAAATGGAGAAGGATTCTTCACTTCCAAAACCAGGCATTTCTTCCTAATTCTCCTTTTGCTTTCTACTCTATAACTTGCTTGTCYTGTTTATTGAGTCTGATCCTCCCTATGTTACTTTGTATTAGTTTTCTCTCTTGCTTTATTAATTGCCC
The DNA here is from genome assembly GCA_014549065.1 of Cardinalis cardinalis. Classification (NCBI taxonomy): domain Eukaryota; kingdom Metazoa; phylum Chordata; class Aves; order Passeriformes; family Cardinalidae; genus Cardinalis; species Cardinalis cardinalis. Next base: position 5,854,951 of record JACDOX010000034.1, read on the forward strand.
TATATTAAATCCACAGCTGGAGTGTGAAGTTCCACCTCAGAAAGCCAGGGACAAGCCTAATTCTGCAAACAGCTTTCCCCATAGGAACCACAAGCAGTTTTCAAGGCTGTGATGTCTGTGTACAGAACTGAACAACCAAATATTCCTTCCTGATAAATTTATGAGTTTTCTCTTTTCTTAATATAGTTGTTCTAATTCAGACTGCCATCCTTAACAGTGTAAGTCATCATTAATCACAGAAATATCAATTTCCTCATACTATGACTAAGTGGGCAAGCATGATCTTCTCAGGATTTTGTCAGATAATTTTACTGTTTWGATAACCCTGAAACTTTATAGAGCACTTTAAACTGTATTAAAAATGATTTAACAAGACATAAACTTCTAAGTATCTGAGCCATCAAAGAAAGCAAGTCTTAGGAGCTGAAGTAGTTCAGTATTGTAAGAGCTGAATGATATATAATTAACTTCATATTCTGTGTCATACCATTCCTTCACAGGAAGCCTGGGACAGAGAATTGAATTTGACCTTCATAGACTCAGTCAAGGACTTGATACCACGTGCTGGACATCTTCTAAATAAACATTTCTTTAATCCAATCCAGACCATGTGCAGCATTTGCCAAGATTCTCGATTTCATGCATAGGCAAATTCTGTGCTAAACATCTATGGGCCAACTCCTTCTGCTTAGCAGATTCTGTGTAATTCTGTGTCACAAGAGATTTTAAAGCATACTGGCTTTTTCGTTCTTTAGAGATATGGCTGTGAATAATTTAATTTGTGAATATAAATGGAGGTGTTTGTCAAGGCTGTGTTTAACCAAGGTTGGATAATCTCCTCAAGCTCTTACTGTAATCAGGTAGAAGGAGAAGCTCCTCSGGAGAATGTCAAAAGAGCACTTTTCTCTGTACCAAGCCTGCAAGGGGCCAGGGAAGGTTAGGTTTACAAGGACATAGTAAATCTCATTAACAATTAAGACTAACTCCATGGTGAACTCTAAAATGCCAAGACAGAGTTCTTCTCCTTGTCCATTATCTAACTAACTAGTGCAGTAGCAGAATTTCAAAGAAAGATGGATGGATACAGCTATMGCTATACTGCAACCCAAATTCCTTTGTCTAAAGCCAAACCTCAGCTTGATGTGAAGCCTTTCAGGATGCAGGATGCCTCTACATTTTTATAAAAGTGGTCCCTCTGGAAGTCAGATAATGGTTTCTGCCTAAAAGTTGCATATATTATAGATAGATAGATAGATAGATAGATAGATAGATAGATAGATAAATAGATATAGATATATATAATGCCTCTATGTGTGTGTGATATTTTATAACAAGCTTTTCTGTTTTTCTTGAAAAATTCAACACCCAAAATAGAAAAAATAAATTACCATTTCACCATGTGCATTTCCCATCTCCTATGAATCCTGAGCAATCAGACGTCCTGACAGATACTCATGTTGAAAAGTAAAAGGAACAACTGATTTTGTTTTGGTGTTTGCTAGAGTCCTCCATTGCAAATGCAGTATGTAAGGCAAACTTCGTGATACCAGGCTGTTTTTAAACTTCAGTTCATAACTAAAACATAAAGATATTTTATATACAATAACCAGCAAAACTTATCAGAGAAGGAGAGGGGCTGTGCATGATTTCAGCAAAGTAAAGGAGAGAGATTTTCTGTGCAAAAGAGGGACACATAATCTACAGTGACTTCTGGAATCAGGACAATCACTGTTTAAGAGTGAGCTGGAGTCATAGACTGGTGCTGGTGCAGTAAATGACTGGAACTTGCTGCCTGCCTCCTGCCCAGCAGCTGCCCAGCACCTCAGCTCATGCCACACAAGAGATGAAACAGCAGAACACTCCCAGGGCTGATGTAAGGAGTCATGGCCAAAGATGCTTGGAAACATGCCTGGAAGCGGTCATCTGATTGCAATAGCAGCTTCCTCAGTTCCTGCTTYGCACTCAGATTCCTTGGATGGAAAAGGATGACCTAAGCAGAGGTTGTCCTGGTTGCTTTGAGTCTGGAAATCTGCACAGTGCATTGCAAAAGTGAGGAATCAAGTGTGGCTTGTTGGCTGAATCAGATCATGTAGCAGTGAATCCTCTCTAGCAGTGAGAAGACTGGCAACATGTCTGGTGAAAGTTGTCCCTAATACCTCAGACCTGATAATTTAAATTCATATATGAAAAGGATCTCTGATCATCTCGTGATCTAACCCTTCCACTCAGAGAAGCACCAGCCTCAAGCTTTGAGCAGTTTTCTCAGTGTTACAAACTCTTGAGCATCAAATATGCACCATTTGCAATTCATTCCATAGGCAGAATGACTCTAGTACAGATCTTTATGCAACCTTTTCTTCAAGAGTCTTATTTCAGTCATCCATTCTTTGTATAGAAGAGTATCTGCTTGAAGATCTAGCTTTTCAATCAATAAAGCAAAGAACTCTCTTGCTTCAAACTAGTAATTACAACATTTCCACTACATAGATAAATGTTTCAGAAGTTTTCTTTTACTTTTTAAACTATTGTACAGAAGCTCACTGTGTGACTAGTAAAAGAAAGGTAAAATTAACAAGGCTTTAGATATTATGAAGTAATCCTTAATTTATGGTTCGCAAAAGTAGTTATCCTAACTGCTTGGATGATCAAGGCAGATTGATATGTAGGATTTGGATAGTGAAAGGTAGTGAACAGGGTCATCACTTTGTCAGAATACTTCACTTGGTTTACATAAATTATATAAGCTTTACAGCTTCAACTTTATAATTTTAGAAACTGATAAAATCAATATAAAGTTAATTAGTCTTCTCCAAAAATCTCAGCTAAGAAATTATACAGTATCTTTAAACATAGAACATTAGGGAGAAAGATTACTCTTTATCTGTCATAAAATCTCTTAAAAGCTTTGATCTAAAAGATCTTTGATTTTAAGGTTAAGGGAAAAAAAACAAGTTTACAATGAAATGGTACCATTTTATGATCTCTGACACATAACTGTTGTTTCATAGAGGATTTGTATAGAAAAGAAAAATGCTTTAAAATGCCATCACTAAATGGYTTCTGAAAGAACATATACTTCAGGTTTGAACAACAAAATTGTTTTTCCACATATAAACATTCATTTAGGTCCCACTCCCACACAGAACTGACTCCTCCAATAAAGACTATGACTCACASAATTGCTGGTGAAAGATATTGACTTTTCTTTCCAGAACAAACATCAGACAAGCATCAGAAACTACAAAGTTATTAACTAAGATATATCACAAACTAGTATCCACAGACCTCAGAATAGCTTCAGTTCAATTGTTACTGAGCCCTTCACATCCTTTCTGAGTGCAATACTGGGTTTTCTGTTGTTTTGTTTTTGTTTTTTTTTTTAATTTTAGTAAACCCATTAATGTCATTTGCTACCTCAAAAGTTGCATTTTAAATACCCAATATTGACTCATCTAAAATCTGAATTTATCAGTTAAATGAAAATCGGACAAAAGCCACAAAATCTCTTTTTTTCTTAGGTAACTTCCAGAAACTTTTCTCTTACTTTTATTCTCTTTCATATTTTCTGAGACAAGAGTCTTTCTAGTGCTAAGAGTTTTCATTCCCTGTATCATAGATATGTCCTTCCCTTTTCCCACACTATTCTTCTCACCAGCTTTTCAAGACGATACTTAGTCTTGAGCCCACCCCCAAAAGACCAAGGTCCTAAGATACCTCTTCCTATTCTCATAATATCTTGACTCATATCCTCTGATTTACTCTGCTATCACTCTATCACAAATATTTGTATTGAAAGAAGCTGCATCAAAAGCAGCATGACTAGCGGATCAAAGAAGGTGACTATTCTTGTGAGACCCTATTTGTCYAGCCTGGAGAAGAGAAGGCTCCAGAGAGACCTTATGGCACTTTCCAGTACCTAAAGGGAGCTACAAGAGGGCTGGAGAAGGACTTTTGACAAGAGTATGCAGTGATAAGAGAAGGGGGAATGGCTTTAAACTGAAAGATGGCAAGTTTAGATTAGATGGTAGGAAAAAAAATCTTTACTGYGACAGCAGTGAGGCACTTGCACATGTTTCCCAGAAAAGCTTCCCCACTTCTGGAAGTGTTCAAGACCAGGCTGGATGATGAACCTGGTCTACTGAAAGGTGCCCCTGCCCATGGCAAGGGGGTCGGAACCAGATGATTTTTAGGGTCCCTTCCAACCCAAACCATTCTATGATACTGTGATTTCTGTAATGATCTCATACATAATTAATCAGGAAACTGGGCATATCAAAGGGCTCTTTTTGCTTGTTAAGTACCAAAACTGATAAATTAATGTTCAGTTGTAAGTGTTCAGGCAATGTTTCAGAGTTGGAAGATATGTAGTTATGCACAGTCACTTTGCTGTATTTCTAGGAAAAACATTCCTAGAATGGTGCATTGGGCACTGTGTGAATTCATGCATGTGTCAGTGCTGCTACTCTCATAGCCAGCCAGATCTGTATTTATAGTGCCAAATGGGAAAAACATGTACAGTGATTTCCAGGCAAGTAGAAACCCAGTCACAGGTGCTCTGAGGACTAGGAGTGCCACAGCTKTTAGTTTGTCAGGGGCAAGGTCTGTTAATGAAACTGAATTGCTTGCTTATGGCAAATAAGCCTTGCAYGTGAATAAACTGACTGTGGTACAACAGTGGCTGAAAACCAACAATATGACAGAAAAAATGTTGGATATAAAACACTGACCTGGGGGACTCAGATGCAGAGTTATGCCTAATTAACGTGAGTAGAGTCAAACATGCAATTCAAACAACAGCATCTGTTAGAAAACAAAGCAACCGAAAAAGCATTCRGTTTTACACTGAGTTTTAGGAATCATTCACTTCAGGCAGGTGAACTGTGTTTGTTGTGTAACTCCCAGGCATTTTTCCATGCTTTGATAATAGCAAGGCATCCATGGGGTACTTAAAGAAARAATGCCTTAAAACAAAGGCATTTAAGTCCTTCCTGGAGAGCCAGCTGTGGTTATTCCTGAGTTTTTATCATAGAAGCTGAGATCAGAATAGGAAAAAGTCATATTTCCCCTGAATCTTGCTGCCTCTTTTTTTTTTTTTTTTGCTAAAAGTTCTTTCATCTAAAATGGGAAAAGAACTGCAGTATCACAGTACATCTAACTGAGAAAATTATAAAGTTCAACTCATGCTTTGAAACTCCCACGTTGGTGGCAGGAAATTCACTGTTCAGATTTTCATTCTCCTTTCTTTTACAATATTTTTTTTCCTTTCTCGCAGGTACATTGATGCCAACTCCTGCAAAGCAGATATCAGTCTCATAGCATGTAAGTTACTGACTCCCTGAGGTGCACCGGAGTCTCCCCTTTGGCTTCAGCGATCTTCCAAACAAGTAAGAAACTTCCTCTTTGTGGCAGTTTCCTCTATTGAGGAATTAAAAAACAACACACGAGAGAGAGGGAAGAGGCAGGGAACACGTGATGCTTTCCATCTGCACTCTTCTCACTGCATTATTTATACTAATCTGAAAAATTTAAATAAGTAATATTCCCCTCTTTTATTTCTCTGTGATTGATGCTCAAGAACACTGCAGAAGCATATTTAATAACACTGAGTTATTAGATTTGCTTATACAAATCTGAATGACTGTATGTACTTAGATCCTAATTAACTCTTCATCCCTGGTTATGTAACTAGAAAATGCCAGAAGACTACACTTGCTCTGTCACAGGAAAATCCAATAAAAATATTGTGGAACTCAAACAGTAAATTTTTAGTCTCAATCATTAGTCTGAATAGAAGAATATATTCAAACAAAACAAAACAGAAAAGCAGGGAAAGCTCATTAAACCTTCCTAGGACACTGCTGTGTTATTTATATGTAAAACTGTTTGCGTGATTTTGTAGCAATATTTTTTTTCAAAGACATTAAAAGAGTACAACTTTTTCCTTCTTGTTTTTATTAAATAAGGTACTTTTTTTCTTTCCTCTCTGTTAGTCACAGAATTGGTCACAGATCTCCAACATAAATGTCCAATTTTATATGCAAAACAATATAAATAAAGACACTCAAAAAGATAATCTTAAAAGCAGAATTATTTAGAACTATCATGTACTGAACAAAGGAGAATGAAGGACTGATATATTTATGAGTTTTTTCTTTATGATTTTTTTTCCTGTTGGTTTTAAATGTAGTTTGAGATTTTGGTCACTTTTCTTTATCCTCTTTTTACAAAACTCCGAAGTAATTTTGATTGCTGAATGTGATCATTCTCATTTTCATTATTAAAGCAGTGTTTCACACTGTATTTTTCTCAGCAGTCTTTCCTTTCTTCTAGTTTGAGAAGACATCTGGAGCAAAAGTTTGAACATATTTGTATGATCCACTTAATAAATATCCTAAAAGTCCCCGCATTATAGGACCTGCAGAAAATCTAGACTCTAGTGATGTCATTTGCTTATCATTTCCCTTTCTTGATTTAATGCACAAAAATATATCATGTGTTCTTCAATACTGAACATGCTAAAACAACTCACTGAAACCTGATTGAAAACTTTGCCAAAAAGCTAACTACTTCATTATTGCAAGAACATATTATCATCTATATATATATATACAAACGTTTTCAACTCTCAATAGCTAATTCTCTGAAGTTTAAAAACAGGGACTAAGGATTTGGTATAAAGGCTTGCATTTTTCATTWATTTCATAGTGTTTGGACTAAAGGTCAGCTGCATTAAAAAAATACCATGCCTACTACACACAGATAGCACGTTAGCATGAAGAAAGTCTAGACAATACACAAGCATTTTGATGTAGACCATTCTGGTAGCTTTCTGAGGGATGACAGGACACAGAGCACACGGTGTGAGATGTAGAGGAGGGCCAGCCAAAATGCCTGACCTCTTGGCACTCACAGCAAAGTGCTGGCAGCACTTGGGCACACAAGACACAACCACCACACTGCACACAGTTAAAGGTATAAGCAGCTGTGGGAGAAGCTTCTACCCGCAAGAAACACAGAGTCTGTGGAATTTATGATTAACTTATTCAGCAGTACTTCAATAATTAACTCAGTTTACTGAAATATCGCCAAATATTACAAGCTCGTTGGAGAAAATAGAAACCATGTTCCTTACACAGCAATTAACCCATGGAATTATTTCTTTCAGCTATGACATATCTTTACTGTGCTGGAAGATCTGAAGAGTATTCAGGACAGGAGTTAGCTCTGTTGACTTTTCCTCTGAATTACAAATCCCTTGTAAGAGAGCTACAAAATCATTGAGTGTTGTCCCTTTAGCTATAGGTTATACATGGTAAGAGGTTTGCAGAAGGTAAAAGCACCTGCTAAATCAGACTAATGTAGGAAGATTGTAAAACTCCAGATCTGATTTAGTTTCTATCTGAGAAAATGAGACTCCAGATCTTAAGGTTAGTTTTCATCCCAGCTCTGTAAAATTCTAACACTTTGGGTTTTTTCCTGAAATTGTAATTCTAAATAAATTTTCTTCAAAAGAAATTTTGATAAGATACTTTTAAGCATTTCATAGTCCTCTGAATCAAAATGAAGAAATTGKCCTGCTAAGTTTCATTTAAGATCAGGTTTAATATTAAGCTATATTTTGAGTATCACATTGCTAAAAGAAATACCTCTTCTGATGTTTCTGATATCCTACTTTTCATCTTTTCTAATACATACAGAGTTTTATTTCTCATGAAATGGTATTGAAGTTGTATTTCTGTCAGCAGGAGCTCTACAACATGCTCTTGAGAGATACAGAATTTCTGCTGGCCATATGGAATAAAAGAAAACAACATAGAAATATTTGAAAACACCCCAAAACTRCAAGTGATGCACAGTTTTTTATAAGTCAGAGTACTGATAAGAAAATTCCATTTTAAAATTTTCGATGTTCCAAAATGAAATACTTTACACGAGTTAAAAAAWGAAATGTTCTTAGGCTTAACTGACCAGCAGATGACATTTTGATTTTTCTTGGACTTTCTTCCTCATTAACAATCTGAATTTGAAAAAACTGCAGCTTCCTTTGGGTAAACAAACAAGCAGAAAGAAAATAAAAATCTGCTTGTGGTATTCAATTCCTAGCTAGTTACCTTGGTAGCATTTTACATCCATTTTGTGTTAACTAGCACAGGCTGGTAGAGGAGTGTATGTGAGTATATAACAATCTAGCTCTATTAATAAGCACATAAATTTAAGTAGGAATGCCAAGGAGCAATCTTCATTTCTTCAACAGGCTATTATATAGTGGAAATGTGTTTTCTAGCTGTTGTGCCTGTCTAGACTGCTATCAGCAGCTTGTATTTGTTATGAAAGCCTGCAGCTGGTCCATGCAAAGTTTGCTGTTTTGCAGCCCATCTGCTCAGAAGAGATCTGTAACACTGCCCAATTTGGAGTAACACTCCCTTATCATTGCTGTTGTAGTTCCTAAATAGAAATCTGAAATAATGATGATTGCTTTCTACTTTAGATCCMAGTACATTTTCTCCTGTCCAGGCAGATGGCTATCTGGCAGGTGAAGACAGAGGACACTGAGAATCAAGCATAGCAGGCTGGGGAGTAGTAACCTTTTCTTGTAGTCTCACCAAAACTGTGATGCTGAATGTTCTTAGGAGATGAGAAGGTGGCAATGAAGATAAGTCAAGTGTGAACAAATGGACGAGYTAAACTCAGGAGACAAAAATAGAAGTCGGTGCTTGGAACTACACACACTATACACCGCTAATGTGCTTCTTCCTGAGCAAGACCTGAACTTGATCTTTAGGCAAAATTACAGTAAGCAAGTTCAGCACACTTTCTAGCAGTAGTCATTAACTGTCTCATTAGTAAAAGTTCAAGAAAACCCACATTCAAAATGTCCTTAATTTAAACTGACAGTAGAATTATTTTCAATTTTCTACCCACTATTTGATATTGTAAAGAGAAAAGTTTGACTCTAGCTCATTTTGATTAAGTCTTTTCTGATACAAAAATGCAGCCACTTTCTGAGTGACCCAAATAAGAAAACTGGTTTATATTGTTATAGATTTAGCTTGATGTTTTGGGATCTGAACTTACCCTTATTGATATCATCCACTACTGATTTAAAAATGCAGCATGAATGATCATTGAATTTATTAAATCCCTGTCAGTAACGAAAAAATTCTTCTTCTTCAGGTACAGGTTCAGTAACGTGGCTCTGCAGTGGACCGCCTGCTCTCACTCAAAGTCCTGCAGTGCTGATAGAGCAAACAGAGACGGTGCTCTATTGATCAGGAGGAATGGGTAGTGTCCCTTAGCAGAGTATGACACAGATCATTATTGGCTACTTTGTGTGCCACTGTGGCTTTCTCCTTAGTTTTCTCTCTTACATGCTTAGCTGTGACAGCAGGCACCTGCTTCTGATTTTTTGTTCCTGTTATAATTTGATTTCTGCTATAAACCTCTCTTGCTTCTGATCATATTTCTACACAGATTCTTAGCCTTTGAAAACTCTTAAACTTCTCTGTCTCATGATTGCAAATCCATGTCTCCACCTCTGCTTTTAGCCTTATAACCATCAGGACTAGTCATACAGGTTTCTAGCATGATGAACCTGACATAAACAGGTTATGGTGTACTTTAAATAAAAAAAAAAAAAAGAAAAAAAATAGAGCAAGAGATTTCAATTCCAGAAATATACTATATACTAGCATTTGAATTATTTTATGCTTGTAAACTCAGAATTCCTGAAATTTTCAATTGGAAAAAAAGCCCTCATGAACTATTACTATGTAGTGGTTGATACAGAACTTAAAGTAAGGTATCATTCGGCCCTTTCTAAGATCAATCCAGTTTCCACGGAAAATATGTGTACTATTTTTTTAAGGATTGTATTTATRGAACAGATGGTCTATCTACATAGCATAGAATCTGACCTGGGTAAACTCTGCTCTCACATACGGTTTTTCTGGGGCCTTGTTGATGTAACCATTAGGGTTTTTTGCATGTGTGTTTTCAAAGTGTCTGAGAAACAGCAAAAGATGTATTGTGACCCACAAGAMTATTTCTTCTATAGCATGATGCTAAATATGTATTTTGTGCCCTAGAGTAAGATAAGAGGTTATGCAAAAAATATTTGAAAATATGTGTGCAGTGTGAGTAGCATTTAACTGTGTTGGAAGATCAATGCAGCGAGCATGTCTAAGAGCAGAAACATATGGAATAGTTYCTTAGAAAAGGAAAAAAGTGGTAGTCAGCAAACCTTAGTAAAAACAGAACAGGGAACACAGCTGGCCTTCTTTCTGCTGCTTTGAGTTACATGCATTGCAGGAAATAAAAAGGGAAAAAAAGACACATCCTCCTCTCTTCTAATAGAACTTATGCTTTTTCTGCCTTTTGCTACTCTGTAGAAAAGGAACAAAGGAAGGCATCTCAAAGACTTTCCTGTGATTTACATGCCCTAMACAGGCGGTATCTGACCTTTAATTTGGCTAGCTGTGCATTGATTAGGACTGAATCTCATTAAGACACAATCTACTGGGGGTGGTGCAAGAGAAAATATAATATTGATTAAAAAATAAAATAATCCTCCTCTCTCTCTCACCCTCCTGACTGCCTTAGTTCATAATTAGCCTTCTCATCTAGCTATCCTCCTACATGTTATGTAGCTGTCAGTCTGATAGGAAGCTAGATCATAAGAATGTAATTAGAAATTTCAAATTAGCAGTGAAGCACAGACATGGGATGGATGAACCTGCATCATGCCCAGTATGTCATTTGACTGAAGCGTGATTGCAGTAATGTGTTAAAGWTTTTTTTTTCAACATAAAAATATGAATGCTATTATGTTTATGCTACAGTTCAGGAATTGCATCACATTTTTCCTACACAGGATGACCATGAGAATCAGCTGATATGCATCTGAACAGATAAGGTCATTTTTGCCCTAAAATGTTGTCATGGTTTGACACTGGCACAATGCCAGTGCCCCCATGAAAATACTCTCTCCCTGATGTCTGCTGTGAGATGTGACCAGGAATAAGCAAAGCAGGCTCCTACTCAGAAATAAAGAAAACTTTATTAGCTAAACTACAAGAAAATAACTAAACCACAGAAGAAGAAAAAAACACACAAGGAAAATGAAAACCTTACAATAGCATTTTCCTCCTCCCCCCCCACCAAATTCCCAATACAATACATCTTCCAAATCACCAACTCTCGGTCCGGCACCACCCTTTAGAATACTCAATCCTCAGTTCATCAGGAGGAGAAGGAGTCCTTCTTTGTACCATAGGCTTCCCCTGGAAACACTGTTGAAACCTTGTGTGTTTCCACGGCGCTCATAGCACCGCCCAGAGATCCTTTGCCATCGTGACATCTTCCTTCCATGCTCAGTGCTCTCACCACTGCGCATGGACCAGAGCTGCTTCTAGGGTTCTCTTTCAAGGATGCATTGTCTCATTCCAAAAAAGGCACAGTCTCTCCTTCGGGACACCTCTCCCCCCGCCACACTTTTGCACCCCCTGAGGCCGAGGGGCATCCACACTGAATCCTCCRGGTTCTGAGGCCTGTCTCCCCCTAAATGCAGTCTCTGTGTCACAGGAAAAAAATGGTTCCATCYATGGCCACACAAGAAAAGTCCAGCCAAAAGGCCACTCCATCATCCCCCCACCCCCCACTCAAGAGTCTTCTCTACTTCCCTTGTGGCCCAACCCCTCTTATCTCATCTCTTATCTCTCTCCTCATTCAGCTCCAGGAGGATCAGCATTTGCAAGGTTTCTATCATGCAAGAAAAGGGTTAAAGATTTCAGTCTCTGCCTGTCTGGAGCTCTGGAGCTCCCACGCTGCCCTGCCAGGCACCTTCTCGCCGCACCCCCTCCCTCTTCTCCTTCTCAGCCGGCCGCTATCAAATTCAGATGCCGGCTCTCCCTCTCTCTCTCCCCTGGAGGAGGKGGGGGTGGCTGCCCGATATTTCTTGGTGCTCCTCCACCTCCTCTACCCTTCCATCCTCAAGGGCCTCTTCGCCTCCCATCTCTGTCCAGGCCCAGGCCTACCGCATGGATGCCCCTCCCTCGCCCAGCAGCAGCAGCTGGACAGGGGAGGGAGATCCCACCCCTTTCCCACCGAAGTCCCAAGACAGCCTCCCAGGGGAAGAGCCCTGCTTTAACCCTGTGTTCTCAGAGGTGGATCCAATGTCCCAATGGCTGAACCAGCTGCCAATATTAAAATCTGAACACCCATTGGCTTGACCACAGGATCCCAGAAATCCTGTTTCCTGTCAAAACACTACAAATGTAAAACTGAAAGGATTATTTCTGTTCACTATAGAAGTACTTTACAGAGAAAGCATTAAGAAAGAGATGAACTTGGCCAAAACTATCTCAGTGTCAGAGCTGTAGAAAGGAATTGAATCAGAAAGGGCAGCATTTACCTTTCCCTTCCTTTTCATGATCTTTTAGAAAGGTAAGGTATAAAGGTTCAGAAGTAATGAGACARTACCAGGCTATTCCCAAGCTAAACSTAGGCTTTCTAAAAAGTGACTGCTGCAATGACAGTGTTTAAATGAGTTTAGATTAGCTTTGCTCAAGTTTTATTTGAGACTAGAAGCATCTGTTTTGGGATTTACAAGATTTTTCAAGTTCTAATATAACAATTATCATTGTGTTTATTCTGGTTCTAACTTAATTGTTGGCAATTTTTTTGGGAAGAATTCTTCATAGAAAAACAAAAAACAAGCAACAGATTTGGTGTATTAGCAAGGTACTTTTCTTTCTGGTAGAAGAATTAATTTGAGCTGACCTATTAAAAACATCACTGGTTTACTGTTTGGGCTCTTCGTAATGATCAGTCATTGAGAAGTGAGCCCAGAAAGCCACAGTAAGCAATTTCAGCTGGCGTGTACCACCACTGAATTCACTGAAGTGATGCTCTTCTGCTCTCTGCCAAGATCTAGGTAAAGCTCAATGTTCAATAAGTTTTATTTCTATTGACCGTTTAGCAGATTGTTGTGTTTCTGTGTTCATAACCCAGAGTTTCAAAGGAGTTGTTCAGTGTTATGTGGTTTTCCTAAAAGGYTTTAATCAAAGCCAGCAGCTCACCCTGGTTAATTCAGTAAAAGAAAAACAGCAATCCACCTTTGAGGAAAAGGTACTGGAGAAAAATCAGAAACTAAACTGATAGAGTCTGGAAGAGGAAATATGAGTTTCAGAGCTTCAAGTGTGGCTTACACATTGCCCTGTGAAAAAAGAAGAAAACTTCTTCACAACTTTCGGAAATGTAGTTTTTTCTTCCCATTCTCAGTTCTTATACTGTGGGGACTTCTGGAGCCAGGAAAMTGTAAACCCAAATAAAATTTTAGTAAAGAAAAGAAATCATGGAAAAGCAAGATCTTACTATTACTTGATTCATAAAGTGTGATACATAGATTGAGAAGGAGTAGTAAATTTAAAGGTCTTTAGAAGAACACAATGAATGTATTGCTTGGAGTTTCATTTTACCTGATCTGGTAATAAAACACACTGTTTTACCCATATCTTACTGAAATTCTGTTCAGATATTTGCAGTCATTACTCTGTTTTAAGCTTGTTTTCAAAAACACTTGAACTGATCTATGACATTCTTTTAATTTAAATCAAAGAGGACATTTCCTCTTTTACATTTTCCCCCATCACCACAAGGGTTCAGGAGTTCTGTTGTCTTCTGTGTGGCATTTTAAGAGAAGAGCCTTGCCCCTAGGGTTTCTACTCCTATCTTGTACTGCAGACTGTTTCTTCTGATCCAGGCATTTAGAAGAGATAATAGCTCTGGATCTGAGGGTGCTACTCCCAGACCTTTTSTCTTCCTTTAGTCAAAATTGCTCTGTCTTTCTTAAAATTGTGGTAAAGAGAGACATCAGCTAGATCTCCTTTGAGAAACAGATAATAAAATCCACTGTTAAATTCACATGAAAAAGTTCCTATAGATCATTCTATGCTCCAATTAACAATGTTGTTAGCCTGTCATTAGAATAAAATTTTTAACTTTGAGGTTAGTGCATAACTTTCTTTATAGAAATTAGCAAAGAATAAAAAAACCTTATCATTTATTTTCCTTCTACTCTCAATTAGATCCAGAAAAACTGGAACACCAACTTCGGCAGGTATGAGCAGAGCACAGTACTCAACATTGCAAATACTTTCTGGGAAATTCCAATAAAAAAATAAGCACTGGTAAAATCTGAGAGAAGAAAAATGTAGGTGAATGTATTCTTAGTGCTGAGGAGCTAATGAATAAAATAGTTATTTGGTTTCTGTGCAAAGGGTGACACAAATACTAAAAAAAGTATGAAAAATTCAACTTCTCTATGTCGTAGTTTAATGTTGAGAATGAGAGTTAAAAAAGTAGAAATTCCACTTCTCTCAAGGAGAATAAGCATTACATTTAGTAAGCAGAAATATTATCCTAAGGAGAGATTAAATTTCCAAAATGAGTTGCATATCAAACACAAACTAGTGCCTTATGCTAGATTTTTTTAAGCAGAAGCAGGAAAAAAAAAGAACCCCAACATCAAAGAAAGGAGAAAATTGCTGATCTTAATACACAAGTTTAATTATTTTTGAATACTATATTCACAGTTTGCAGGACCTGCCAAAACAGGAAACTCCTCTCTCTCTCCTTAATCTTGTTTTTTTTKTTTGTTTGTTTGTTTTTATGAGGTGTTTAAAAGTGTTACACAGGGTTCCTATTTATTGTGTGCAGTAATTTAGAATCAAACATGTTTCCATATTCAAAAATGCTGATGGGCTTAAACCTTTTACAAGAAAGAGGAAGACASACGATATGAGATTTTTTGAGATTTTTGTAGTTAAATTATTTCAAGAAAGTGTGTGTGCTAGTCGAATAATTTGATCTCTGGTTCAGTGTACTGTTCTAAATATAGACATATATATACTTATCCATAGATATATAAGAATGAAAATGTGAATTTGGTATTTCTGGCACTAGCTKGGGTTTATGTAGGACACCTCCTCACAGACTTAATTACCATCTCTAGTAATTTGTCAGCTTTTCAAACCTTTTAATTTAAAATTGTTTAGGTGCCAGCATCCTACATGGCTGATATAGATTTACTGCTGTCTGAAACATCAATAGCAGCAGCTCCTACTTTTGCAGAACTGATATCCTGAATTTCTGTGGCTCCCTGGACACACACTCTTTTTCTGACCAGCAGTATTTTCTGACTGCATTTCAGTATTTTCACCTTTAACCGTTCACCTTATTATGTGGAGTATCAACAACCAGAGAACACAGCGAACAGAGATGGAAAGGTGGGACAAGAAGAGAAGGTCTGATGCCCAGAGATTGTGTGTGGCACTGCCACATCTGGTGAGACACTAGTGTGTCACCATCATATTTCCTGGAAAAATCCCCTTGTCCAGGATTCTTCTCCTGGGAAGCTGAGAAGCCTCAGAGAAAAAGAAAACAATATTATCTCATTTGCTTYTCCTGTGTTTTGCTGCTTTGGAATGTGGTTTGGACATTGTTTACCAACAGGTGATTGTTCATTGGTTTCATGTGARTTGTTTTTACTTAGTGGCCAATTACGGCCCAGCTGTGTTSAGGCTCTGGAGAAAGTATTGAGTTTTTCATTAGTGTCTTTTAGCGTTCTGTCTGTATCCTTTCGGTATTCTTTAGCATAGTTTAGTAGAGCATTCTTTAATATAATATACATCATAAAATAATAAATTAGCCTTCTAAGAACATGGAGTCAGATTCATCATTCCTTCCTTTGACGGAAGTCTCAGAAAATACCWCACTAGTGCTGGACACTGCAGGGACAAATTTGCAGGGCCAGTTTGAATGAAAGCTCCTGACACATCCTCTCAGTCCCCAATGCCTGGTGCAACTCCCTGAGGCTGGGACATAAGCCACCTTCCCTGTGGGAGAGACACCAAGTCACCAGCTGAAGTAGGTGTAGRAGGAGGAGAACAAACTGTCCACCATCAAGAAGGGATGGACAGGGAATTGAGGGATCCTTTGGCAGAGCCTGAACCCCATATTGTGTGTAAGGAGCAACACGTAGAAGCTGGTCCTGACCAAGCRGAGGATACAGGATGCCAGGAAGCAGAAAGCCAGAAGCTTCAAAGTTTGGTGACAGAAGGAAAAGCTCTTTCCCCACTTTGCAGCTGTGCATTGACAGAATAGATACAAAGCGCTGACAAAAGAAAAGGAGGAACAAGTTTTTTTCACAGCACAGTGGGGAGATGTCTGAATTTTGATCTGGATTTGGATCAGATATTTTGAAAAATGCTYTTCCAACATGAAGTGTTTTAATTGTTGTATTGATTCTAATCAATGATTCTATGACACCAATATCTTTGAAATTTTCGAACTGCAGCAACAGATCAATATCTAGGACAATTTGAAGGAAATGTATCCTACAAGCTGGATTTGACTGACTGCAATAATGTCAACATTCTTGGAAAATCTGGATGTGGTGCTTCCATAATGCATTGCCCACTTTTCTTCCAGAAATTATCACATGACTTTATCCACAGAGCTAAGCATTCCAATCTCATTTTCTGATGTYTCAGGACACATCTCACCACACCAACAACTATATTATACCCTACTCCCATTTTATGTTTAAGAACTATAAGCTTTTCTGTCATTTTAATACTGTGAGCTTGGAGCAATAAGCGTGTTGTTTCTAATTTTTATTATAAATGCTTCTTTTTTATAGAATTAGTAGTTCGTTGTAAACAGTGCTCTGAATCTTCTTTCATTATGTGCCTTAAAACCAGTTAAATTATTGGAATTATCTGTACATCTTAAATATCGCCTCAAACGCTGTTGTTCATTCAGATTCTATGAGGAACATCTAATAAGAAGGAACAAGTCACCTTTTCTTTCACCTGTGGAATAGTCTAATTTTGGAATATGTTAAAGCAATCTAAATACATTAAATAGTTACCATGTCCCCATAATTAAAAATGATTTTTTGCTAATTGCTATACCCCAGATTCTTTGAGAATTCCTTCACAGGAGGTGTAGTCGCTTTTGTCTTTTCCCATCTGAAGTTGTATATCACATATCCCCAGAGAACTTCTTTGTATTATCAGAAAATGAGAAAGAAAATAAAGACATCTGGTTTATAGGATCTGGGGTTTGCCAGTTGGCCTATGAATCATCTGTTCTGGGAATGATATCAATCCATCTTTTTTGATACTCTAATAGTTTATACCTGTTCAAGTATAGTCTTTAGAGAATTTAATCCTCATTTATTATGACAGGAATTCAGAATATATGTGAAAACAATCAACTGCTTTAAGGAACTAAAAGTTCTATTTTGACTTCATTATTCCTATTTACTTTATCTATTTGCTATTATGTAAATATTTTGTAACTACCAAAATATGCATTGAGATTACTATGAATACTTTTTTTTTAGGAAAAAATACATGCAAATGAGCGAAAAATGAAAATTAACATGAATGTTGCAATGAAATTATTTTTTTTTAATTTTTGAACTTTCTGTTAAAGTGATACATACACAAAACATTTTTATTTCTCATAAGCTGTATTTTAAAACAGAATACTATTCAACTTCAGAATTTCAATTAACTGAGGTAGTAAATTTTTTAAGGTTTMAACATTTTAGTTAACTTTTGACTAAAAATCGAAATATTTGGAGATCATTTTTAACCTGAAATGGACACTTCACATACATTCAATAAACACATATCCCTGCTACTGAAATCAGACCATTTGTATTGTAAACAACATATTTGCAAGGAAATGAACAGATTTTTTATTTAAAGCACCATATTTTTGGTAATTCCAATAGCTTTTATCCAGTCCAAATTATTTTTGAAAACCAAGGCACTCCAATTTATATCAGGATTCTTTTTATCTAGTTATTAATTTTTCAGTCTAATATATTCAACTAAACTAGTAGATATCATATGTAGAAATAAATAATTTCACATCAAAACTGCTGAAAGTTAAATTTACTGAKTTTCTTTTAGCAAAATCTTTAAGTTAAAAAAGTCAGATGAAGTTTTATCTGTCTTAGAGTTACATTATTTTCAGAAGACCATAAGTCATTTAAAGGAACCCATATTTACTAGTTGTAATAGTCATATTTATAGTGCTGAAAAACATACACTGAAGAGTGGAATGGGAAAGAGCTATCCTATTTAATAACAAAAAAGACCCAAAAAACCAAAAAGAATGAAAAATTATTTCATACTTTTTCCCTTTCAATTGTAGAATTGTTAGATATCTTGAAATTGGCCTCTAAAATAAGCAGGTAGTAAGCATCAATCAGGTTCCACTGAGGGAGAGGCAGGAGTTTTCCAAGCAGCTACTTGGTTACTGCTGGCAGTAGTCTGAGTGTATTGTTCCCTAAATCACAGACTAATGGTGCAAGATAATTCTGAAGGTCTCCAGCCTGGATGGAGTCTGACTTCTTGCTCAGTACAGGGTTTCCCATGAGATCTGATGAGGTTTCTCTGGGCATTGTTTTGAAACACCTGCAAGAACAAAGACACCACTACTTGGCTGGTCAACCTGTGCTACTGCTCAGCTTCCCTCATGGGGAAAAGGTTCTCCTTTCAGGGTCAGAGTGCCTCTCACATGTCTGTTTATGCCCATTGTCCTTTATCCTCCTGGTCTGCACAGCTGACAAGAGCCCAGCTTCATCTCCTCGACAATCAGTGATGTTTGTTTAGGAACTATTATGTCTATCCTGAGGCATCGCTGCTCCAGACTGAAAAATTCTCTTTCCTCCAAGCCTCTCCTCACAGGGCAAGTGCTCCAAACCTCTAATTTTGGCTTGATTCTCTGCTCTCACTCTTCTAACTAAKCCTGCAAGAAGCTCACCCACTTTCCATATTGCACAGATTCAGATGCAAAGCTGGAACACTARATATATGTGGCTTCTACAAGCAATAGCTTTAAACTAGCCAAAATTATATAAAGAGCTTTCTGGGCAAGAGATGAGGAAGATTTAGAAAAAAAACCAACTTTATTTAATGCCTGGAGGATTTTGATAAATAAAAGGAGTGCTTATGCACTACTCATTCAGCTGATTTACTCAGGTTTTCTGGTTGACATACAGATTGTCGTTTGACCACACAAAGATAATTCATTGTTAACATATTTTTAGATCTCTCTGCTTGTTTTTACATCGCTGAAATATTTGTCTTTCCTCAGCTTCAATATGATCATCTGTTCTTCTTTCCTCTCTCTGACCTCCTCCTCAATTGTTTTTACTGTGTTCCCCTATTTCACTTTACACAATGTCACAACAGGTTCCTACTGTCTTCCCTCCCTGCTGAAAATYCCCTATCTACTCTGACAATGTTTCTTAGTGTTCAGATTTTTGACATTTCTGCTCCAACCAGTCTCACATTTCATTCTCTGCAGCACCTCTTTTGTAGCTATATTTGTCACAGCTGGTCTAAAATTTTGCTTTTATTTTTTCCAGTGACATTTTTAACATATATTTATTTTCTTCTGTTGTATTTAGCTGAAGATGAGGAAGGTAATATAAAATCTTCCTCTACTCCTTTGCACGCCTTTGTAAGATCATTACTAGCATCACTGTTGCTAAACTAAGGAACTGCCATTGTGTGATTTCYTCCCTGTGTTTTAAATTTTATAGATGTATACTTTGCATTCAATAAGATGTATATTTTGCATTCAGGTATTGAAATGTTCCTATGACTTTGATGTTTTTATCCCCAAAAATATCTGTCCTTACTCCTTCTAATTTATAATATTCTTATTTTTCCTGTAAATAGTTGAAGTAGTAGACTGCTGTAGGCTCCTTATGTACTCAGTTCTAATTAATTCTAATTCTAATTCTAATTCTAATTCTAATTCTAATTCTAATTCTAATTCTAATTCTAATTCTAATTCTATTCACACCTTTTAGCTACTTTCTGCAAATTGTGAAAGTAAAATTATATTTCTAATCAGTTATCTGCTGGTCATAACTGTATTACCAAGCTGTCCTTTTATTTTTCTATTGCACCTCTGTATTTTAAATTTATATGTCAACAGTAGGCTGTCAATGTAATTACATTCCTGTAGTGCATTCCAAGTGCATTACATACCTACTTTATACATGAAAACAGAACTAAACTGAAAATCAGTAGAGATGTTAAAGTGAGATTTTTCTTACAGGGATATCTCAAGGTGGAAGAGATTGTACAATCACTTAATATCTGCAGATATTTAAATTATTTTCACATTAGTCTGCTTTTCTTAACCAATTCGCCAAGTGATGATTCAAATATAACTTTTCATGTTTTTCTGACATTTCTCTTTATAGATATTGTAATTACAGTGATGATGAACAGTATTTTAAACATCTTTGGCTACAGTGAAGACATTATTCCTGTCAATTATCATCTGTGTCTTGATTCTGCAAACACTTCAGCATGACAGCAGCTCACCCTGAGTAGTCTAATTTTTATGCACACGATCTGTTAATGTGAGACTTCCAGTTTTCAGAGCCAAGAAGCAATTCTACCACCACCTGACCTCTTGCTTTGTACAGGCTGAAGACCTTCTATTGTCCAAAGACATTTACATCAAGCAGATGCTTTTGCTACAGGTGAGGAGGCTTAGAACGCTAGGTACCCATGCAGTTCACAGGCCTGCCCTGCATTTGTTTCGAAGTAAAATTCCCGAGAGCAGCTGTATTGAGGACACTAGTTAGTTATCACAGTCAGTTTTTTACTAGCAGCAATAGCTGCTACTACAGAAATATGCTGCTTGCTTCTGAAGACAGTCTTGAACTGCTTATATGAGGCAGACTCTGAGACAACGCAGTACACAGAAGAAAAAAAAAGTGTTTTATTATACTTTTATCAGATAAGTTTCAGTTTCCAGCCATTAGTTTCTGTGATTTTTTGAGTTTTGTTGGTTGAGGGTTATTTTTGGTAGGTGGCAAGTCTTTCTCTTCTAGCACCATTTTGTGATGTTTAGCATACCCAGATTTATTTAAAAGGGAATTAAAATMTTCAGTGCATTTCTTGCTGTCATTCCTACTTTAAAAATATCTTTAATTTAGACTGATGCTGTCGTAAACTGCAGAATTAATTCACTGATATTACAGAATGGCCTTTCCTTATATACTGGAGATCAAGAGTGAATCTTGGAATTATTTTCAGATATGGAAAAAGGCAGAAATTGAGAGCAGATTTTCTGGAGTTAAAGGTTCAGTGAATTCAGGGAACCACTGTGATTATTTTAATTCCAGTTCTTTAACATAATCACAAAAAAGCCACTTTATATTTTCAGGACAACAGAAAAGTAACTAGTTTATAATCAACTTTTTCCAAGTTTAAGTAACCTGAAAAATAAAACTAAAATGTAACACATATTGAATTCCTTTCACGGTGCTTTTACTGCTAAAGCTCATAGGTAGAACTTCAWCTCCTTCCAGAAATAGCTGCATTTGCTCTATAAATAAAACTATTTTATTAAACAATGTAACTCAAGAAAGATGTGAGTATATTGTCAACATCCATCAGAGACAGATTAGTTATCTGTAACAAAATTTACAAAAACCCAAGATTTCTAATCCATCACAATTACTAAAAGCTTTTTTAACTAGTGAAAATGTAGGGTTGTAAGATCTATGCTCATAGGTGTGCCAAATGCAGGTAGTTCTTTCTGAATATTTTACAGGTTCTTATCTGTGGTTATAACACATATGTCAAAAGGACTGGCACGTAAACAATGGCATTGTTTCACCTGCATTTCCTTGCTGAAAATTCATAATGAATGTCAGTAGCGCTACAGCCTCCAGTCACACAGCTTTAATATTCCAGATCATGACCATGAAGACATACTCATGAGGAAAAAAAAAATAGAAAGCCTCATTTAAAATTYGTTCAGTGCAAGCTAAAATTTTAGAAATCAAAACCTGTCTTCTGTAAAATGCCATTAAAGAGCACAGATACAGACTGTAATATGGAAAGAGAAAAATACAATAAACTGTGACTTCACCAGAATGAGAAGGAACAATTTAAAACAAGGCTTTTATCACACTTGCTCAGAGATTTTTTTCCCTCTTTTGCTTTCAGTTCCATTCATGAAAACCCATAACTGARAATGTATAATGAAGGTTAACATTGAGATAACCCATGACAGCTACGTAATTTTGAATAGTGAAGGGAATTGTGTTCACTGGGGAATGAGAGAAAATTTAGAAAGCTGACAAAGTTTAACTGGAAATAATTTTACTAAAGGGCAAGGATTCTCAAATTACTTGCATTTGGTTACAAACATCTCCTTGCCTTTGAAATAGACACCCTGATCCAGGAGAAGTATAATAACCACTGGTAATATGTAAACAATTCCATATCCCCTTCCCTGGAAGTGTTCAAGGCCAGGCTGGATGGGGCATTGGGTAACCTGGCCTAGTGGAAGATTCCCTGCCTATGGCAGTGGGGTTGAAGCTGGATGATCTTCAAGATCTCTTCTAAATCAAATAATTTTATGATTCTATGATTCTTTTAGAGTATATATCTGAAATTTTTACCTCTTCTATGGCATTAGAAGTCCTTAATCTTTAATCTCCTTCTCTTTTGAGGAGAGCTGTCTAATAGAGAGTTCAAGTTGCACAAAACTGTTTGRCTTTTCCTAAATACATTTTATTTTWAGGTTGGTTTTATTTTGACAACCTAGAAGAAAATCTGATCAGCTTATTGCAATTTACAGTCAGATTCTGATTTTTCTCTGATTCCAAATCTGAACCAATTATTCAAATGTTTTTCTTCTCAGTGCTGCATGAAAACCCACATGTGAGAGTGTACTCCAACCCCCTAATGTATTCAAGTGATTCTGGCTGTATCTTATCTTCTTAGGAAAGATTCTTCTTATCATATGGAGTCAACAGATTTATTTATTTATTACTTTATTTATATTTATATTTATTTAATTATTTATTACGTATACAGAAACTGATGATAACATGTAAGTGACAATTATGATCTTGAAACATGCATATATATCTACATGGAAGTCGGAATAGATGACCTCCTGAGGTCCTTTCCCACTTTCCTAGGATCTTAGTTTTTTTTTCTTTTTAAGATAAGAGCATGCAAAGATACTGTGTCACATTGCCAACATTTGCTTTCACTGAACACATTTTTTTACTTATTTCTAGAAATGCCCAGCATCTTATGGGACTGTACCTTCTATCTCAAAATAATACCAATAAAACTCCTTTAAAATACATCACTTTCCTTGATGATATTTTTCTCTCATTTATTAAGGAGAAGAGCAACATGTTCTGAGATCTGTGCCATGAAAGAAAAAATTCTCTTTATTATAGCCACCCGTTTTGTTGAACTAGGATTCCCATCAGTTTACACTGGTGTGTTTATTGTTTCACAGTTAATTCTGAAGTGTTATTCTTCATACAAAACATGAACAAGATTGAGAAAATTGTGTTCTGCAGAGGGATTTATTTTCTCTAATTTTCTTGGCAGGACAGCTTTTATGTTCTTCCATTCAATAGGAATAGCAGAAATTTCAAGTCCATTCATTAATATTATCAAAGCACTAAAAAAGTAGGTGGCATCATATTTTTCCTATTTGTGATTCAGTCATTGGTATTTATTGTTAATGGCATRAGAATTTGGTGCTGTTTTCTGTCTGCATACTGTACAGCTAAAACTCTGTTTAGTAGTGATTCTGATTTTCCTGGAACCTGGAAAATCCAATGTGTTGTCTTTGCATTTACATACATACAACTAGTCTAACAAAGGGCAGGTTGGACTGCTACTGAATCTATCAGCACTGGTGCCATGTGATACCAGAGCCAAGGTGTTATCAGAAATTGATTCTCTCCTTTCAACCAAAAAAAAGGAAGTTGTCTATCCAATCAAAATGCACTTCTTGTAGGTGTCAAGATCCTCAGAACATGTGACGGTGTTCACAGGGGTCTCAGGTTGAGGGAAGAGTCGAGGATTGATCTGACTCCATATTTCAGAAGGCTTGATTTCTTATTTTGTGATATATATTRCATTAAAACTATACTAAAAGAATAGAAGAAACGGTTTCATCTCAGAAGGCTAGATAAGCTAAGAGTAGAATGGAATGAATAACAAGGGTTTGTGGCTCGGACAGAGAGTCTGAGCCAGCTGTGCTGTGATTGGCCATTAATTCCAAACATCCACATGAGACCAATTACAGACCCTCCTGTTGCATTCCACAGCAGCAGATAACCATTATTTACATTTTGTTCCTGAGGCCTCACAGCTTCTCAGTAGGAAAAAATCCTAAAGAAAGGATTTTCATGAAAAGATGTCTGCAAGAACAGGTTACTATGTAAATCCCAATGAATGCAGGAATTTATATAAAACTACAGGACCTTATTCAGACTGGCAGCACAAAGGGAAGGTTTGGAAGTTTCAGAAATATAGTCCTCTATATAAATGAAAAGATACTAAAAAACTATTTACAGACATGGCACCATCAGCAAATTTTCATTAACATGCAGAACACTTGAGCATCAAATGTATCAGCATTGTTATCTAAAAGCTTGTACGATTCTCCTACTAACGGATGACTGATAAGAACAGTTCCAGTTTCCAATTAAATCAATTACAAATCTCCTTCTAGCTTCAGTGATATATGGATCATGTCCACAGTGCATCATGTCATGAAACATTTATTATAATTCCATATCCTTTGTTAAATTCAAATATATGATTTACAAAAGTGCAAACTGCAGAAAACTACAGTCTCCATCTTTGTCTCTCTAAAAATGTTAACAAATACCTTTAGGTACCCAACAGCTGCTCTAAGCTGAGTAAAATCCAGTTTCATACAATGAAAACTACTGGCACCCATGTTCAGGTCTCCTGAGTATGAAGTAAAAGTAAGTTTGTAAGAAAGAAAAGTAAGTAAGTAGCTCTGTAACTGCTGAGGTATCACTCAATTCTTAGTTGCAACATCTGTAAAAAATTAAAAATAACTGAATCTGTGAAATAGAGTGAAAAAAATAGCTCTCTTTTGAGAATACAGAGAAAATACTACTACAAAATACAGAAAAAATACATGTTTATACAGGTAAGGAACTCTATTAGAGGATAAAACTCTTGAGCTTCTAAAATGCACAGCTGGTTGCACTGCAGCTGTGCATGTAGAACAGATCTTTGTTTTAGTTTATAAGATATTTGTATTACTATCAGATAGATGTAATTAAGATATTACAACTAAATTAGTTCTTAAAAATGAGGATGAAGAAACACTGCTCCTTTGTGTCATTTTTCAGCTTGCCTTCCCAATACCTTGTGATTCCATAATAATGTATAAAGTTATTCCTGAAGTACTCTAGAATCAAGAAATAGTCAAGRTAACGTATCTTGCAGAATTTCCATGGTTATGGTAAAAATGTAGGAATTGTTTACAGGTAAATTAATTAATTCAATTCTATGTCATCAATTAGAAAAAACTTTCTCAATTTTGTTAGGTTTGCTCTCAAATACAGTTGGTTGAAAAATCCTYGGTGAATCAGTTTTGTTTCAAAGTCAAATCTGTTAAAAATGAAACTGACTAATTTTGCCTAGATAAAATTTTAATCTGAGGAAAGTTAAAAAKAATCATTTAAGCTTTTCTATTTTGCTATTAAAGTACTGTAAGGACTTAGAGAGCACAGYAGCCTGTCTCAAACACTGTTTAGGCCACAGAAGGACTTTGCCATGAGAAAAGCACACAATGAAGGGACAGGGTGGTGTTAAYTCCAGGCCCGGTAGAGGTGAGGTCTGGCTGGCACATCCTGGTAACAATCCAGACAAAARTTCCCACTGGCAAAATATGTAAGGAGGCAACTGCTCATACACATATCACAGTCAAAGAAAGATCACCCCAAGGTATGGGACAGAGGGCATCTGTGACCACCAGCCCATCACTGAACCACTTCCCCCCTGCAGTATGCCTCTGTGGGTAAGCCTCCACACTAGAGATAAGATAAACCTGGCACTATTATCTGGATGTTATCTCAGACCTAGGGGGAAGGGAACAAACCTGGGGGAGAAKAATGTATTGCTGATAATGGACACAAAGAATGTAGAATTTAAGAGTCACAAGGAAAGGTAACTCAGCAACTGTGTTGAAGTCAGCTTTGTTTGCTAAAATGTATAAATAGGGAAAAATTTTGAATGACCCTAGGACCTCCATCATCAAGAAGACCGGGGTGAAGAAAGACCAACAGGACACTGCTGGATCCATGGACCATGGCTATCTTCTGCTTTGTCTTTCTCWTTCTCTCCTCCATCTTTTATATTTCTTTCTCTCTCTCTCCATAAGATTTATTGTTAAATAAAATCTGTATTATTSACTTTGTCATATAATCTCATTTGCACTTTAATTCCAGCAGAAGCATCTCATTATTCACATCTTAACAAATACACACCAACTTTGGTATGTTGACAATTGCATTTAATTTTTATTGCTTAGTTGCATTTCAGCCTTTACAGCAATATTTGACCATTTTTGTAACTATATGTATACAAAATATATATGTATACAATATTATACACATTACACAGTACTACTATAATGTAGTCTGACACCAAACCAGAATAATTGACTTCACTGAAGTACAAAAAAAAAAAAAAAAATTAAAAACTTCCACACTAGAAACAAATTGCAGAGAATCTGCTAAGACCTTCATTTTATATAAAAAAAATCACATTCTTACATTAAATAAAAATTCCAAATACCACCAGTCTTGGTAAAGCTTCCATGAAACTCATTATGTGACTGCATTCCCAGCATGGTTTCTGTGATTCTTTTAAGTGTAAAATAATGCAAAGGATTTGACAAAGTAAAATATGTGCTATTCTTGAATAGACTGACATAATCTTAAGATACTAATAGGTGAGATTACAAACAGTCAAGAAAGCATAAAGATATGAGGAAGGATTAGGACCCAAAGAAAACACAATACCAATGGCTTTAAAATAATGGGTGAAGATGATTATCTTCAGAAATATAGTAATTGAATTGTTAAGGCTGGAAAAGACTTGAAATTCTTGGAGCTGTTTTTTGCTTTCGGTGAAAGCAAATGCATCAGCTAAGAAAATAGAGTTGGGCTAGCAAGCAGCAGCAGTGTCACTTACTAGTGTTGGTGCAGACCTTGCATTGCCCTCTACATTACAAATCACAGCTTGAGAAAAATTTTAAGAGCTTCTTACAGATTAGGTTTCTACCTATGTAAGAAAGTTTGTATTCATGAATGTCTACCAATTGTTACACTGYCTTAAGTGTGCTACTGAAATAGAAGTGTAGCTCCTCCAACAGGAACCCCTTCATATTCTCCAGGCCTGCTCTTGGGTGTTACTCAAACAGAGTTAAGGGGAATGACAAGGAGATTCAGTTGAAACATGCACTCTTTTTTTGAATCAAAATGCTGCTGTAGACACATCCTCTACTTCTGGGACAGGTACAATCCAGACAAAACTCAGCAGTGATTTGCGACAAAGTTAAGGGTATGATCAGGTCTTTTGTCTCTCAGCATATACACAAAAAGAGGGCTGCGTAGAAAGGGGTAGTTAAGTTCAGATGCTACGAGAGAAAMAACCATATCAGCTTTCCCGCATATCTAATGCCCAGTTCCGAGCATATAAAAAGCTTTCTATATTTCTCTCTGCTTGCTGAATCGTTTACTGCTGAAATATGTTTCTGAGAGCTCAACGGCATTGAGCGTGGTGAGATAAGGCATGACAATGACAGAATACCTGTCAGCAATTGATGGAGCAGTGACCTGGCCGAATTCCAACAATTCTGTGATTTTAGGAATAGCCATGAGGTATATCTATCATAC
Organism: Cardinalis cardinalis; assembly: GCA_014549065.1. Taxonomy (NCBI): domain Eukaryota; kingdom Metazoa; phylum Chordata; class Aves; order Passeriformes; family Cardinalidae; genus Cardinalis; species Cardinalis cardinalis. The sequence goes on from JACDOX010000034.1 coordinate 5,882,762, forward strand.
ACCACACTGGGATGAGAGCATTTGCTCAGTTTCTTCTGCTGTCTAAACCAGATAGGTGTGGAATAAAGAAAAACTKTAAGTTAATTTACAGCAAGTATATAAAATATTAAAATGCTCGGTTGAGTTAAGTAAACAATAAATAGTAGCACTAATTTACTCATAGCAGATCTTAATGTTTTGGTGTTTTCATGCTGCCCAACTCATTAAAACTTCAACAGTCCATATGAAAATTTAGTGTATTTCTTTCCAATTGTATCAACAGGTATTGAAAACTTGCAGATCATTCACTGAAAACTTGTTTCAGAGGAGATGGGTAGTTAAATATAGATTTTTTTCCTGGTCTGTAGAGAATGCATATTAACATTTTAAAATATACACATAATTTTAAGCATGTTGTACAAATATCTTCACAAAGGCTGCACCATCTGGTAAAGTCAACCATAATTTTCTTCACTTTATTATCAATATATATGCATAAATGCAATTAAAAAATTTAACTATATAAATATACATATTTTAGAGATCGCTTAATTGCTACAAAGAAAGAAGGATTTTAGAAAAAGTTTAAGAGAAATTAAAACAAATCTCTTCAGTTTACAGATATAGTGCCAGAGATTCTGATAAGTATTTGAATTACTCATAACCCAGAGTGGTCAGAGGCCAGCTACAAATACCTGAAGGGATATCTACTCAAAGCAGATAGTTTTGGGGTGTGCGCACTTCAGAATGACATTACCAAGAATCATAGTTTTGAATTGTAAATTGTCCATGATACTACRTTTGGTGTAGGGGAATCTGGAAGTGTTTCTCCTGGAGAAAAGGTTTAACTAGAATAAGAGGGAAGAAGTGGTGTTTCTGTCACTTTCACAGATAAAAGATCAAGAAGACAGTAATAGAAAGGAAATCTTGGSGTGAGACTTCATAGCAAGATAGACAAGATGATATAGCAAAAGGTCATATCAATAATGATATCAATTTAATATCAATATCCAGTGATATCCTAAGTAATCCTACTATGATCAACTATTTAATTACTTTTTTCCATTCAAAATTTCATTTAATTATTTGTTTTCTGAAAAAMACTTATAAAATGAAAAAAAGAAAGCCCACCTTTGTCATGACGCATTAATTAAAATGCCTTGGAAAATTAWTTAAAAAAACTTACTGTCCCAAAAGAAAATTTTTTATAATTTTACTGATAATATTTTGTTTTCTTGGTYCAGAAATTTTTTTTGTTTCAAATCYCATGTTTAGTAAAACACATTCTAAAAGATTAGGCTATAATATTTTCTATTAAAGTTGAATGAAAAATAGAATGTGTTGAAATTCTGGTTATTTAAATAAACTTTTTTTTTTCATGTATTTTGATATGATTAATCTTTTCAGGTTTGCACTCAAGTAGTTTCTTTAGTCCTCAATATTTTCAGAGGACAATAATTTTTTAAATCTAATTCAATATAGGTTTTAATTTTATAGGGACCACCCCCTCAAAGGATAAATTACAGTGTAGTAAGATTAGGGAGGCAAAGTTTTCTCCCAAGGCGCTACAACATAAACTGCTATGGTAGAAGGAGGCAAATGACACAAAAACCTCTGTGTTGCAGATGATKATGTCATGGCAGTGGAAAAAAGTTTTAGACATATTTTAAAGAAACAAGCATGCCTAGGGTGTTTAGTATGAGAAGAGTTGCAAGTTTGCTCTCTGAGGATGGCAGTGTTCACTCTGCATGGAAATGAGAGGATCAGTTCTAGAGGACACAATGGAAAGAATTTCCTTTCCTTAGCTACCACAGTCTCCTGGTGGGATCAAAAGGAGAACAGTTTGGTCAAAAGCTTAGCTTCGTGTCAGTTCATTCCTACTCTTAGTATGTATGCTTGTACTTCCTAATAACTCAAAWTTCTGTTTAAATAGAGTTTATGATAAAATGTGTCATATTACCCATTTCTTTAAACTTATTTGTTTATGGTCATCTCAAGATTGTCAAAATTTCTGTCTTTTTGGATAAAAATCGTAGATTTTCTTCCTTGTATAACCAACCATCTGGCTTTATTCTGGTCAGTAGAGTTATTCAAATTTACAATAATGAGTATTTAWATATAAAAAAATATTCTAACAGAACTCCACCTAAGTAAGGTGGCTATTCTTCTAACTGCCCACATCTAATTCCATTAATTTAYATCCTTGCAGCTAGCCCTAGGCTCYCTTTCTAAAGAAGAGAAGAAAACCAGCCCTTTTAGAACATAATCCATCTAATTTGGGCTTCAATAACTGCCTTAAAGTGAGACCGATGATGCTCTAGAAATATTTGTGAGACAAGTCTAGGGAAAGCACCCTAGATAAAGCCATGCACAGTGTACATRTCTTCTTTTGTTAGATTTCCTTCTGTACATACATAGCTTTATAATGGAAATATTTGATATGCATATAACAAGGAACCTATCGGATATTTGCAAAAAGACAAAAATAAATAGCTTATCTTTCGTACAAGTGTTGKAAAAAACAGAAGTGCTATGGGAACAAATCAGTGCTATTTTCAGTAGACCAATGAGTTTTGAGTCCATCTGCTTATCACTTGAGCTTTTTATTTTGTTTACATGCAATAAAGGGCCAGAACTAAACAGCCATTTAGTTCAGGACTTGTCTTGCCCTCAATTTTGTATTCCTTTATCATTATGGATAGCATTTGTGAATGTAWGGCATAGGGGTTGTGTTGTACTAAACTTTTGAAAATGGCTGCTTCCTTAGAAGGTATTGAGAAAAGAATGTATTTATTTTTTATATCACTTACTTAAAATGCAGAAGGTCACTCCCATGTCTCATTGATTATGCCAAGTGTAACCAAAATCTAATATTTTTAACTCCAGCTCCCTTTACTATAGAAGAGTCTATGTTTTGTTCCAGTGCCTGTTCCTTAAGAAAGGTCAATTATGTGGAGAATAAAATTGATGTTTATGCCTAGAGATGGTGCAGAAGTAAACAAGTAAACATACTATCCTATTTCTCACTGCAATAGGTTGTGTTCTGTTATAGTTTAAAATAAATTTAGAAGTGTAAAACCTCATCTATTTGAAAAGAATGAAGTAGGGGGAAATCATCTGGCATTCTAATAAGAAAATTTAAAATTAAAAAAGAAAAATCATATCATATAAAATGTCCATCCATATCTTTATTGGTTTGTGTAGCCATGTTTCTATTTGAGACTTTGTAATTCATMATGATGGATGAACARGCCCATGTGATTCAAAGAAATCTACAAAGGCAGCATTTTCAAATTTGTTCTACTTTATTGTAAGAACGAAACTAGCTGATAAAAAGCATCAAAAGGATCATTTTCCAGAATCGTAAAGTAACAGTAAATAATAGATTACAAGAGAGCACACTGTTGGTATTGACTGGCTTTGATTGTCATGTTTGTAATTTTGTGCACCAAGAAAACAACTATTTGATGAATTCTTATAGGAGCATGTATATTAATRTATTAATATATTAATGTATATTAGAACRTAATTAAMGTTATATTATCACCTTTTTTCTCATATTGAATTTTTTTCTCACATTGAATCTCATACCATTTCCTAACAGGATACCCTTAAATACACTGGATCTAAATAGCAATAAAATATTAAAGATTAAATTACTGTTGTAGCTATGACTCTTTAAAAAAAACCCATAATTGCATGCCTTAATTATAATCTGGTGTGTCAAAAGCTGAATATATTGCTTCATACAGAGTAATGTAAGTTCTCTGCAGTCATATGCACAAATTTTAGCAGTAGGTTTAGGAGTAGTAAGGGACACTAACAAGAGTAAGTTTAATTTTTTTTATTTGATTACTCAGATTTTGTGTATATTCTATCATGAATTTCTTCATTAGTTCTTTTGTCCAACTGCTCCTTCTTATTCATTAAAGAAAGGCAGATGTAGAAAATTTTGTTGTCTAATTGTTAGGAAAAAAATATTTTAGTTATCTTCAGTAGAATTTTGTTGGTTTTCATCCAGAAAGACCTTCCCACAAAATGAGACAGCTGCACTGTAACACAAAGTACCTATCTTGAGAAAGTAACTTAAAATCATTTTTAATCTGGTATATCCTAACATTATATTTCCTTATTACAATAGGGACAAGTAAAATAAAGTCAGGTCTTGTTTGTAAATAAATGTATATTATGTCAGAGTAGCTTGGTCCATTGTATCTGTTCTGTGACAGTGTCCTGKTTCCAGGCAGGACAGGGTTAAATTTTCTGCAGTAGCCAGAAGGGGCCATGTCCAGTGCCTGGCTGTTATTCTATACCACCTCATGTCATTGCCAYGAGGGGTAGGAAGGGACTGGACACTCTTCTGAGGAGATGGGGCTCCTTCCAATTRATAAAATCTGGAAGATGGAGTGGTCCAGTATTAGTTTATTGTCAGGGGCTTTCTGTGTAAATAGTTTCTTTTTTCTTACACATTTTATTATTAATATTGTTGCTGTTATTCTTTGTTTGCTTACCTTATTGCTGTTTCCAGTATTTTTTTCCTATCCAAAACTGTAATCTTTGCCTTTTTCGGCTCCAGTTGGAGGGGGCAGGAAGACAAAGCGGCACATGGCTTTCTTAGTGGTTGTACTAAATTGGACAACACCATTCTTAAATTATGACAAATAGATAAACAGAGACACCATGATAGTCCATATCAGATGCTCAAAATTACAATGAGGCCAAGAGAACATTTCAAAATAGCATTTTTTTAATTAGCAATGACTGAATATRAATAAAAGAAGGTGTTTGAATTCAAAAGGTTGGATAAACAGACAGACTAGAGGTCATTAGGAAAAACAATCAGCTGTGAAACAGAAAATATGGCAAGCACAATAGTCTGAGGTTTTAATGAGAGGTCAAAGCCTGGAGGTATCAGTCATTTAGGGAATTTCAAAGGATATCAAAAAGAGAGGTCTATAAAGACACAGCTTAGTCCACATACATAAACCTAACAAACACTCTGGTGTGAGGAAAAAAATAAATAAAGGTTAGACACGCTGAATTCTCAAATCCCAAAACCTGAATAAGACCAAATAGAATTTTCAAAGCCCTATTATCATTTCAGACACRCTCCTTTTCCAAACATTTTTTGTAAAATTAGTTTACCTACAAAACAAATAGAAAAAATCTTTTCACATTTATCATTTAATAATAATGTTAGACTATGAACTCACACTAGTTGTTCTTCTAAATGGAATTAATAATTGTGTAAAAGAGAAGTCGGACTTTAATTAGGAAGCGATTCATACAACCTCATTGCACGAGATGTCTCACAGAACATATTTTTGGAAAAAATAACTTCGCATTTTGCTGAGTACTCAATCAGGAAAATCACATCACATGCCTAATATATATCAGCAAAAACCCCTACTTTATTGATTTATTTTAGGAATACTTCAGATTTGTTGGGTTTTTTCCCGCATAGTCTTCTACCATTCATTTCTGCTGAAAATGTGGTCCAACAAGATATTGGGACTTCCTTCTACACATATATGACTTGGAGTCTAAATTCCATTTTTAAGAATTAAAAGATAYCTTTGCAAATTATTGTAAGGTAATAAATAACTGCATTCCAGCTACCTAATTTATTTTCCAAGTCTTTCCTCTCCTACAGCATCCCATACAATATGTGAGGTAATGTAGCTTACCTTGAAAAAAGAGCAATGACACTGAACTTTTAATGGGCAATACAAATCATATTTCCATGGAAACCTGCTGTGAAATACATCATGTAAAATAACTACTTATGGTCTGGGAGCTACTTATTTGTCAAAACTCTTAGGTTCTTAAATGCCCACAATCCATGACCCTTTTAAACTACCTGCAGTAAAATTTAACAAATATAAACAATAGATTAGGCAAGTCTAGGTTTATTTTTTTTTTAAACAGGTCAAGAAGTTAAAATCCTATCTCTTCCTTTTTTCAATGAAATATGACAGTGATTGCAATAAAGGGAAATAAAAACAACAGACTCCAATCAATCATTAATACCSCAAGAGGCTATTGCGAGTGATCTTAAACCCATAAGAAACAGCACTTCTAGTATTGTAAGGTAGATGAGAATGTAGTTCTAGATTTAAAGAGTTTGGTCTTTCACTATGTCAAACATGTAGAGGGATATGGAATGAAACGTTCTGGAGATGGCTAAGCACRCCCCAGAGGTTGCCTCCTGTAAGGAAATTATCACTAGATTTAAAAAAAAACAGCAAACAAACAGCAACCCGCTGAAAAAGAAACAGTCCAAAAGAGCTTTTGTGTTTGGCACACATAATATGGATTTCCCATMTGTCCTAGGGTGGCTGTATGATGCTTGTATCCCCAACTGTCTGCTCTGTTTATGCTGGATATTAAGTTCTGCACCTTTATGATTATGAGGGAGGAGAGGAAAAGAAGTGTGCAGTTTGTTTTCAGAAACTGCACTCACTCTTCTGTGTTCCGGCTCCTGGGCTGTGTTGTCTGCAGCACCTACAGACAGCAGGAGAGAACTCTTCTTTTGCTTTTAGTTAGTTTTTAGCTAGATGAGGCAGAGAAGTTCCCCAGACTCTGGTTTTTCTTTTTCTTGGAACTGTTTAAACCTGCTCTGGACTGAAAACCCAAAAAACCWCAWGCCTGTGGMCCACTGGGGCCTGGGACGCTGCATTCCAGCGCCAGCAGGACTGATAAGAGATTGAGCTACACCTCACCACAAGAACTTTCTGAATTTGCCATCTCTTCAGAACAGCGAGAAATTCTATTATTTAATGTTATTCATTTTTTATGCTACTGAATACTTTGCTTGTTAAACTAACATTTTTTTCCACTTTTCTCCAAAGAAATCCTTTCCTGGACCGGTGYGGGGAGGCACTGCTTGAATTTGCTTTTCTAGAGAAATCCCATTCAGAACTTTCCTCCCAAATTCTTAAACCATTCAGAAGTTTCCTTCCAATTCTTAAACCAAGACACTATCTTGAATAATAATAATCAAAACTCATGCTCTGAACCATGCTGATTTGCACAGTCCTTACAGCTACTGAACCTCACTTGAAAAAACAAAGTTATGCACATGATAAGTGAATATTTCTATAAATCAATTTAGAATCCTATTAACATTTTCACTGACTAGATAAATCTGTCCCTTTAGAAGCTCCTGTCCCACTGAAATTCATTCAACATTTTCAGTGAGCTTCTTGTAACAGGTGTCAGGGTCTGAGCTAAATAGCATTTGATGTTAAGTACCTGATTTCAAGAACCTAAATCACAAGTCTTTGTTAAGGGCAACAAAGAAAAATATTTTCACAATTAGAGCTTCAAGTATTCATGTAAATTACTTCTGGGGGAAAACAAACAGACAAAAAAATTCTCCTGGAAAGGCTGCATGTGTCCATATTCACTTTTACACTAGCTTATTGCTGAGATAATTTGATGACAGTTTTCATGTTCAAATGCAAGCAAAATTTGCAAGTGATTTCAAAAAATTCTTAAATAAATAATCAGTTGAGATTCTCACTGTTTTGCAGCACAGAGTAAAAGTAGAAGTGGAGATAATAGTAGACATAACCCTGCACAAAGCGACTCAGTGAATATTGAGAAATGTAAAAAGGACATTATCAATAAGAGCAATTCAACAACATCTAACTGAAGCATAACACAATAAAATATTAAAATAGAAAGTCTTTTTTAACCAGTGGGTCTTTAAACCTAAATACTGAAGCTGAAAGGTGAAAATCTGAGTGCAGCAAGAGATCGAGTTTAGAAATGGCAATTGAAAAGRGACAACCCAGAGGCAACATTCATTCAAACTCTGATGATCAGTCTGAAAAAATAGAGCCTGAGGACAAAAAACATTCAGACCCTCGCAGTAAATTTGAAAGAAGAGAGCTTTAGGGCAGGAATTGCACAGGCCTTAGCAATGAGCTGAGATGCAGAGATCTTCAGGACRACCCTTAGTCAGGACCTGGGACTGGAAAAGTAAGGAGTTAGCWGGGGACAATGTGGATCCTGGAGTCTCTGATAATGAGCTTCACTGAACCTCTATTATGCTCTGGCCATCACCAAATACTGAATTTAAATTAATGTATAGAACTGCATTTAAAAGAGTAGAGTAAAAGCAAATCCAGGAGAGGCATCATAGCTAGTCCAAGGCTGAAGCTGCCTCCTTCAGTGTAAATCCAAGTTATCCAGTTACATTAACAAAACTGACTGCTCAAAGAGCTTGCCTAATGTGCATTATGTCTCATAAATGGCATTATCATTTTTTCAGGATATTTAAAACTCTACAGTAAAATTTGACAWAGGTGACTTTCTCTTCACTATATATGGGCCATATAACTTCTTTTGCTTTATTTTGTCTTACTAGTATATGCTATGTGGTATCTATAAATTTAAAGGAAAAAATAAAATACTAACTAGTAATATGGAAAAGAGTTTTGTAAAGGTGTAGTTTTGCAATGGAAAAAAATCTTAATAAATATTTGCAATTATTCTTCCTTTCTGAAAATTGAACTCTATACATTAAGATTTTCAGGATCATACACAAACTGCCTAAGTTAGACATCCTGGTATACAAAAGAGACATGTTTCTTTCCCATTTCAGAATTCTGGCTTCCTAAATCATGATCCTAAAATTCATTCATAAGGCAGCTGAGTGAAAGAAGCATCCCAGAGGTCTCCTGAGGGTGGTTCAGAACCCCAGTACAGCTGCTCTGAAGACAGTTTGAGAAAGGAGATTTTAGAGTTGTGCTCCCTGGAATTCCTCTGTGTTCAGCCAAGTAGCATCTAATGTCATAAACACCCTAGTTACTACTGCTAACCAAAGCATAAGCTCTGGAATAACCCTAAAGAGCTGAAAAATTAATATATCTTTAAATGTATAATAACTTTCTGTGCATGTATCCTTCTCTGACATACTGAATCAGGTTTCAATTTCTTTGGTGTTTTCTTTCCTCTCCAAAAAAGTACTCTCAATTAAAAGCATGCCTACTTTTCAAAGGCCACTTGCAACAGTTTTTAAGCTATACAGGGGTTTGTCATAATATTTCAACTCTTGCAAACCTGTGCTGAATATGCTATTTCTTCATAGGAAATAATAAGATTTCAAACCTTTATCTTTATTCTCATTATCCTCAAATTATTTCAGGTTTTAATTTAGAAAAGGAATGACTTGTAGATTCTTCTCATGGCCACAGAGTTTCCATCCTTTAATGAGGTAGCAGTTGATGCCTCCTAATGGGAATGTCTGACTGTTCTTCTTCACAGCAATTCTTATATATTCAAGAATTATGGAAGTAATCACGTTCTGTAGAAATACATCCCACTAGAGTGAGTGATATGGTTCTCAGATTTCCAATTTACGTGTTTTAAATTAATAGCTGTTTACTCTGCTGTACAATAAAATGGGTAGTTATCACTGGAGCTAATTCATTACATAGTACTTTATTTCTGAGATTCACAGTCTTTCCATGTACAGGACACAAAGTAAGCAATTACAATAAGCATATATCTGTCAAGATATAAGGTAACATTTAGATTACCTAAGCCACTTTCTGCAAAGACTCATCACCATGCCATTTAAAAGACTTTAAAGAATGTGTTTGCCTTCTGAAATTGATTAGGAAAAAGGCAAAATGGAAGAAACTGAGGACAAGAGCTTTAAGCACCAAAAATCTAATTTTTTATATAWTGTAGATTTCATTCCCTACTGGTTTAATTTATACCATTTGTTCAGCACTGCCTTCAGCATTTAAAGGAAAATAAGACTGAATTATATTGCTTGCTCTGTAACATAGCAGTCAATAAATATCCTTTAACATACATTTAATCAATGCTACTTCTTAGTACAAGGAAAATTTGAGTATCTTTATTCTTCAGAAAAGTTAAGATCTGCTTTTTGTTCTTTGGAGTATTACCACATTGGTTGTAAGCAGAACAGGCAATACAAACAACCTACTAGAGAAAGAAAATCCTTCTAGGAAGGGAACCATCATCTACCTGGTGTATTTTCAGGCTTGCAGTGTTTTATCTGATTTAAGGGGAGAGAGATAGTGGAGACTGTTTAGAAACACTGGGCTAAACATTGAAATAGAAAAAGATTCTCAGTGGAAGATGGCTATGGATAGCCTAGAATGCACAGAGTACTTTAAACAACAAAACCAAAATAAAGGCAAAAAAGAGATGTTCTTCAAATGTTACTTGCTTTGTTCTTTATTTTTATCAACATTTGCCATGACTAAATATGCATAAATACTACGGCTAGATTATAAGAAAAGACATTAGAGCTTTTAAAGGGAAAATTCTAGTGTTGAAAGATTGGTAGCATTCATTTGGTCCATCTGTATGGATATAGCTGCAATGCTGAAAGAGAAACACAAGTGGAAAACACTGCATACAGGTGAAGACTTCTGAATTACAAAACTGTCAGTATTCCTCAAAGTTGGCACTGTTCATCCTTATAGTATTTGGGTCCTTAGTTGAAGTCAGCGTGGTTTTGTTGCACAGCTCATGATGGAAGGGTTTAATATAGTTAGAAGGTTTTTTCCATACTGTACATGTTTTTTCATACAGATTTCTTTAATTGCTTCTCTCAATTGCTACTCTAAATTTAAATTAAGCTACAGAATTCACAGAGTTTTACAAGGAAAAAGTGATTAATTAATTCCTGAGTRTATGTTATTTCTCTCTTTTAGAATTCTGTGTTGTTGAACCCTTAGAAATATTTATCTATTATGGTAAGTTTTGCTATATATGTTAAGCATTATTATTTTGATGCTTTTGGTGTAAGTTATGTGATCAYCTCTCCTCCTCTTCTTAAATGCAAATAATGAGTGTGCTATGTAAATGGAACAGTCTGAAAGACAAATTGTACTGCAGAGAACTCTCAGTAACTAAAAGCACTGGTACATTATGAAAGTATTGAAAATAGCTGATTATTATTTAACAAAGGAAAAGATGTTTCTGAGCATGAGCAACTTTATGTTCTCTCAATAAAGAAGTTGATCTACTAAAAGACTTCAAAGCTTTAGTGTTGCTGTTTGAGAAATATGTTGKTTACTTCTTTAGTCAACAAAGGAAAATATTAAAACTCGAAATCTTTTCTTAAATGCAAAATATTTTCAAGATGCAAGATCTCATTTCTCAGTTCAAAATCTGAGAAAATGTGATTGGAATTGTGATTTATTAAGRTATTTGAAGAAGTAAGAGATGTTATAAAGTTGCAAAAAATAATGTCTGATTGTCAACACTATGCGAGATTCAACATTAATTGGAGACTTACTCCAGCTGGTGTCTCAGACACTGAATTAGGATTTTATCTAAATATCAGAGCCACAGTCATGATTCTGAAATCCAGATCTAGCTAATAGATCTGAATACATATGACTGCAATAGAAATTATATATGTAGAATACATTGTAGCATCTGGTCCCTCTTGTAGTTTAGGTCATATTCCATTCAATCTCTGAACCAGTATAAACAGTATGATGACATCTTAGGAAGTACAAGCTRTAGCTGTGCATTGACTGTAAAATGCTTTGGGCAAAATGAAAGACTTGAAAAGGGTTATTCTGGAAATTACTTTACATGGATGATTTTATTATGCTACTGAATTATAGATGGGGCAGTTCATTCCTGTGTCATTCACGAGCCTGTCAATATAAGTAAAAATAAGGAATAGGTTTTTACATGTGTATGTAAAGTAAATCACCATGTGTATATGCATGTATATGCACACAATTCAAATGTGACAGAACTTCTTTATAAATGCACCTTTTAAAAATCTAAATCTGAAATTTTAAATTCAATGCTGATTTCACTCAGCTCCATATGACAAGTAAATTGGGAATTGAAATCTGCTATTTGAGTATTTTAAARTGATTATTTCATTTTCCTAAATATTTTAATTTACTTTTAAGCAATAAATCACTGGGTGATTACTAATGAAAACTAAAAATGTTTTTAAGGTTAAAAAAAAACAACTTTCACTTCATTTAGTTAGACATGAAATCTTTCATTTGTCTTTTGTTTGCCTGCAAGATATTTGCTCTGCAAATATCTCAGAACATCTTCCTGTTAGGARGATTTAAACTGTTGAAGTAGTCACTCAAAAATGTAAAATACAGAATCAAATACAACAGGAGAGAAAAAAAAATCAGGAATGTTTTCATTTCAAATAGTGATTTCAACMCTTTGTAGTCAACACAGAAATTCATGTAATAAAATTTCAAAATAAATACAATGAACAACATATTGGAAAAGGTTTACCACCTTTAACCAGAACATTCTCTTATTTCGTCAAACACTTTTTACTGCTTTTGAGAAAATTGATCTGTAAATAAAACACTGCCCTGCCTTGACAAACAAAGCAACACTTGACATGAATTCATGAATRGAAAGCAGTGTTACTGCCAATTTTAAAAATGTAGCACATGCTAATATTTTAAATCATAGCTAATTAACACATTAGGAGTGTTTCTACTGAGTTCAGTGAGGCTGTGGTGTCCATCTTACTGTGCATCTCACTAGGCTTGTCAGAGAAAGCAGGTGATGTGACTCTACCTGCATTAAACATCACCAGCTTAGGCTCAGTAATACAAACATTCCTCTAGATGTAGTTACTGGAGATTTTAAAGGTGGATAACTATCATATCTGTTTCACAGATAGTGAGGCTAAGGCTCAGAGGCTTTACAATTCCCACTGCAACTGCCTTGTAGACTTCATCTCTCCTTGGTCAGTGTAGAGTATTCCATCCTCCCATGATACAGCACTTCTATTATAACCTTGGAAAATTAAAAMCAAAAAAATCTCTGTTTGAGAGCACAAAGAMTGTCCACAGAATTCTTARAAAGTATTTATCATGACATTAAGAGTGATGCATTTCATGTATTTTTCTTTGTTAGCAATACCTGATTGGATACAAGAATAAATAGTGAAAAAGACCTGTCCAGTTTCTTTGCACAGATGATAGAATCATAAAATTGATTAGGATGGAAAAGACCCTAAGGTCCTTAAGTCCAGCCATTATCCCAGCACTGCCAAGTCCATCACTAAATCATGTTCCTAAGAACCATATCCACATACCTCCAGGGATGATCACTCCTCCACTTCCCTGGACAGCCAGGTTCAATGCTTGATAATCCTTTTAGGGAAGAAATTTTTTTCATAATGTCCAATCTAAATATRCCTTGGTGCCACCTGAGGCCTTTTCTCCTTGTCCTACCATAGGCTACCTGGGAGAAGAGACCAACCCCACCTGACTACACCCTCCTTCAGGCAGTTGTAGAGATAGGATGACYCTGAGCCTCCTTTTCTCCATGTTAAACATCCCCAGCTCCCTCAGCTGCTCCTCACAGGACTTGTGCTCCAGACCCTTCCCCTCTGGACACACTCCAGCCCCTCAATGTCTCTCTTTCAGTGAGGAGCCCAGAACTGAGCRCAGGATGGGAGCTGTGGCCTCACCAGTGCTGTGTATAAGGGGACATCACAGCCCTGCTCCTGCTGGCCACACCCYGGCTGATTCAGGCCAGGATGCCATGGGCCTTCTTGACTGCCTRGGCACACACTAGATTATGTTCAGCTGCTGTTTGCCAGCACCCCCAGGTCCCCTTCCACTGGGCAGCTTCCAAGCCCCTGCCTCCAGCCCGTAGCACTGGGAGTGTTGTGACCCAAGCRCAGGATGCAGCACTTGACCTGGCTGAATCTCATCTGGTTGGCTTTGGGCCATCAATCCAGCCTGTCCACATCCCTCGGTAGAAGCTCCGTTCCCTCCAGAAGGTCAACATTTCCACTGAACTTGGTGTCATTCACAAASTAAGGGTGCACTCCATCTCCTCWTTCAAATTGTTGATRAAGACATTAAACAGGGYTGGCTCCAGTACTGAGCCCTGGAAAACACCAGCTGTTACTGGCCCCCAGCTGGATGTAACTCYAGTCACTCTGAGCCTGGCTCTCCARACAGTTTTTTACCCAACAAAGGGTACTCCTGCTCAAGCCATGCACAGCCAGTTTCTTCRGGAGAACACTGTGGGAAATGGYSTCAAAGGCTTTATAAAGTCCATGTAGAAAACAACCAAAGCCTTCCCTTCMTCTACCAAGCAGGTCACCTCGTCATGGAAGCCTCCACTCACCTGGGACCTCTCCCRTTAGCCAGGGCTGCTGGGAAATTACCTGCTATGCAAGTATAAATTCTACCCCTAATTAATTAATAATTAGCATAAAGAATGAGATCTTTCTGAAGGTAGGATCAAATAAGTGAGTTGATGGAGACAGCTGCAAAGTACATACAGATGCTGGGAGTTTCTAGGCGTGTTTGAAGTTTTAAAGGGAAACACCAACAGAAAATAGATGAAAATGATACATCTAGAATGGACTGCATTCCTTTGAAAGTTACTGTAGGTGATGTGCTGAAATATCAAAACTGACATAGTAATTGCCTACATTTGGATAAGTAAATAGTTCCCTGATCCTCCCTAGCATAACTGACCATTAGCTTTCCTTCAGTATCTTTCCTGCCTGTACTTTTAGAAATAAAATTTAGAGGAAGGACACATGCTGGGACATAACATCCCCTCATGCTGTAGGTGAAATAAAACACTGTAGTAAAGATGTAATAAATTAAGYTAGATTTTCAGAAGTGTATTTTTTTATGCTGTGTCAGCTAAACCAATTTAAAACATAAAGCAAAGAGACATCATCTGCCACTGAAGGGATACAAAGAGAGCCACTGGCAGCTTAGCCTTCCTGAAAGCCACTTGTATTCAATATCTGCATTTGGGTTTTCGAGCCAACCTCTGTGTTCTCAGAAAATACCCTTAAAACTTTTTTTTCTTTTCTTTTCTTTTTTTTTTTTTTTTTTTTTTTTGTATAATAATTCTATTTAAATTTAATATAAAATATCTCTTCTTCTCATTTCCTGCAACAATTTATATAATTTACCTTTTTTTTTTTTTTTTTTTTTTTTTTTTTTTTTTTTGGTATAATAATCCCAGGTAAATTCAATAAAAAATAACCATGCTTCTCATTTCCTGCAACAATTTATATAATTTACCTTAATGTTACTGTATTATTTATAACACATGRATATTAATTTGTTTGCTGTCCTTTCTTCATCACAATAATCATTCAAAATGTGGTGCTATGTCCCATGGTCTGCCTAGAGATTTTGTGATGTCAATGCTGAAGCTAAATCTTTGAAACCACCTACCTAGTACAAGAGCATATGAAAACAAGCCTTCAAGTCCCTCCTCAGGCCTCTTGCCTTTTCCCACAGCTCTCTGACCGCATCATCATTAGAGAATCACCACCCACTTTCCTGCCCAGTCCAAGTTATTCCTTCCCTCCCACCCAACTATTCACTATGCTTGAACACACTAGAGAAGAAGGCCTTTAATCTTGATTCAAGGGTAGGGCTGTTGTAATTTTCTCTCCTTCYTCCCTGAAACATAATGTCAGTCTTTTCTGAGCAAAAGTCTAAGGGGAATGTTCTCACACTACTGCAAAGAATGACTAAATCTCCCAAATCATATAGTGTTACTTATTGAGCAACTCTGTTAGTGTACCACATATTAAAAGAGTAATTTATTGGTGTTACTCCTGTTGAGCATCTTCTTAATCCAAAACTGCAAGTTTATTTCCAGTCCAATTCATTTGCTGTGGAATCAGGGCATAGTGAGTGCATACCGCACCTCATAAAAATAATGTAGTGTCCAGCAAGATGCAGTGTTTTGTGCCAGTCCAACTCCTGGCAGTGATTGATTTATAAGAATTTTTTTTTAGCATTGAGAAATGGCAGAGAGAATACTAAAGTGGAGAGTTTGCAAATTAAACGGAAAAATGTAAGGAACACTTGTCTTCTCTTGAAAAATTTTTGTATTTAAGGAAATGAAAATTTGCATGCATTTGTATTCSAAGGAAATGGCTGGGCAGAGGATAATATGCTTACATGAATTTTAAAGCTTTCAGACACTTCAGACACAAACATTTCTAACAATTTTAATAAAATTGCTTTGTAGATAATGCACTGTGTTTGACTCTTACAGAGCACCTGCTTCATAATGCTCAATCGTGAYATTAGGAAAAAAGTAATTAAAATATATTAAATTTGTAATACTCCATCGTTCTGTGTAATGCAACATTTAGTGCTAAAGAGCAGCTATTGAATGACACTTCCAGTGAATGGAGCCAGAATGTCTGGTCATTAGATGATAGCAGCAATATTTTATGTAGTAAGCAGATGTCAAATGAATTCATCAATACAAATAGAAATCTGCTTAACAGGATCTAAACTCCATCTTTTAAAGCATCAGTAATTTAATTATGCTTTCCATGCACAAAGGACAGATTTATATTTTTTACTGGAAATTACTTTTGGTTTGGAGTTCTATAAGAATAAAACAAGAAAGGAAGGGAAAAAAACATTCAGGAAAGTCTGCAAAGGAAGTACAGTTCCTCTTTCATTTGGGATGAGTTGCRGAACCTTTCCAAAACATATTTGCCATGGTCTTCTAGACCACCAGTACACAMAGAATGACACTGCTACAGTGACAGTGAGTACAAACACACATACAACCCATTTCCCTGTTGATAGTTCTCTTAAATGAAAGTGTTGTATGGCATAAACTAGTATATATTTATAATTGAAGGAACATAAAGTAGTTAGGTTACTCTGTTGCTTTTTCATGTTGTTGCCTTTTTCACTCTTATCCTTCCTTTCAAAATGATGCCTTTCCARGAATTAGAATGACAGCTCATGGTCTTGTTTGAAGCTGCATAATACCATTCCAGATGCTCTGCTTTATCTTTGGCCTTCAGTAACAATTAGGCAAAATATAGAAATTAATTTGGAGGCCMAGTTTTTTAAGAAGAATAGAGAGTCCTGGATTACACAAAATAGAACTCAATGGAATTCAGACCATGTAGTCTGAAGTATCATACACAATTCCCTTGCTTTTCTGTCATAAAAAATGCCATCTAATCCTTTTGTCTTCTTGTAGTGGTTCTCCTGACATGTATTCCAATCTGTTTGGGTTTTTGACTATGGTGACGGCTTTCCTCAACATTCTTCCTGGTGCAKAATCCTACAAAAGGATTCAACAAAACAAACAAAATTATTATCTCTGTATAAATTAAATTTTCTACCCATCACTGATGTATTTCCTATGTATTAGCCTACAAATATACTGCTTTTTGATGCTTTTTGAGGTGAATTGTTGTCTTTGAGAAAAAATATCTACATAATGACCAATTTTGCCCTATCCTTTCACAGAACAGGGAGGGCTTTTCCCTTGACTTTCCAATACTCTCTAGGTGACTAATCAGAAATTTTCCCAGATAAAATTAAACATATATTTTTTTACCCTTTTATTTTTTTTTCTCTGCCCTCTTGGCTCACCTTGCTATAATAATATGCTGGCCTACATCTTTCTGTTTAACATACTTTTGATAGTTTCATCATAGTCAAATAATTCTTCCTATCAAGGTCATCATTAAGGTAATAAAATTCTCTTTGGCTCTTCAGTAATTTTACTTTTTCTGCTTTTTTCTTGTCTACCACTCTTCAGATAATTTAAATATCACCTGCATCATCCAGTTCATAATTTACATTTGTTTGAGGCTGTACCAGATTATCGACTGTGGTCTTTTCCTACTTTACCTTTCTGTGATATGTGAGATCACATACACTTTATTAGTTTGAGCTTCGTGGTATAGTAAGAGTTTATTGTAAAAGTCTGAGCAGATTGTCCATTGTGTAAGGGGGATAGACTGTWAGTAAAAGAGGATACTTCTAGCTGTAGTTTTCCAGTTATGAGTGTGCTAMCTACAATCACACTTTACAATACAGAGTAGGCTGGCTGGCTAGGGAGAGGGAAATCTGCAAGAGGCTGATTTGTTGGAGGTATAAACTGCAGTTCACATCTTTCCTTATTAGTTCCAAAGTGAATGAAACAGCAATTGGAGATAAACTAAATAAAATCTTGTGAGACTATATAAATCAAGGTTCATGGAGGGCTTGGATCTACTGCTGACTGTTTCATTATTTTCTATTTAGCAGATACATTTCTGGCAGCAGAACTGAGGACTACCTCCCAATGATTCAATTCTCAGGAGCAATGAAGCTTCCTCCAGCATTCAGCTAGAAGCTTCCTCTGTCTCCATTCAGCAGCAACTAGCTAATTCCTTCCTGCATAATCAGGGACCACTAACCATGCTATGGCAACATACCTGTGTGTTTGCCCATTCCCCGGCTCCTCACGAAACTGAACCCATGACTCACACTTGGTTGGGGGATGGCTAAAACTACAGATAGTCCAGTAATGAAATTTATCCTCTTGCATTTCAATAGAATGAGTGTTGTACTTTTATTTTAAAGACATAACTCTCGAAAGAAGAGATTTAATGACACGCACTGTTAATGGCTGGGTCAAACTGTGGTGGCCTCAGCAGGATATAGGGCTTGTCCCGGTCATCACTGTTTGCCTCTGGCATGCTCCAGGTATCTGCTTGCTGAACATACAGATCTTAATTGGCTTCTTTCTGGTGTCCCTTCTCCTATTCTACAGTGAGTCTCAGTGATAGAAGAGGTTTCAAGATCTTATTCTGGTAGCCAAAAGAGAGCTGATCATGATCTATGATACCTTTAATAACCTTACTAATTAGCCTATTTTTTTCATTGGTTCATGTGCCAGTGTAGACGACGACATGTTAGGGAAAAAAAATAAAAAGAATCTTCATGTGCTGCTTTGTCATACTCATAGTCTGGACTTTCTCTTCAGCACTTATCCTCCAAATTTTCAAATAAATTTTTAATTTTCACTGAGAGAATTACTAAAGAAGTAGTCTTTAAAATTTGCATCCATGATATGCTCCTCTATTTTTTAATTTCTGTTGATTTCTGAAATGACCATGATAGGAGGATGAAGGATGTGTTAATGAAACTCACAATCACATTTTAGTGACTGTGTCTACAACCAGCAGCTGCCACTCTGGTATTGACTGAGGCTTTCATATTGCCAGAAGCCTTTTAAATATTAAAATCTGGACTTAACACAAATTCTTTTCCTCCTATGATGAGGTCCAGACTTGCCATTGTCCATTCRAAAAATGGACAAAGTGTCCACAGTTTTGGCATTCTCCACATGTACTACAATAACTACAGTTCCTCTGCATGGCTTTTGTTGATGTGTAGATGCTGGCCTGAGCTATTCAGAGCTACTGGCTTTTGCACAATGATTCAGAGAATTCCTTGATATGCATCACCGAAATTCATTGTTGCATGCAGAAGTGTGCATGGGTGTGAATGTATGTGGGTGTGTGTATTTAAATCCCTTCCTGGCCCCTGTAGTGATGTAGTGATCCTGTAGCTGATGCTATGAAGCAGGAAATCCAATTATAACTCAGCATGCATAACTAAAATATTATTATTGGTCATAAAATTATCCAGCCCTTTCAAAAATCAAATCCACGAACTATGTGACTGTACTCCTCAGGGTGACTTCACTTTGTGTGAAGAAGTGCTTCCTTTAATTTGTTTTAACTCTGCCTCCATCATTGCAGGCTGCACTTTGTTGTGTGAGAAGGTGGGGCTGAAGTGGCTAATTTTCCTTCTAAAATGTCTGGGAATTTTTGTCTGGGAGCAAACTCCTTGAAGTGCACCGAGTTTTCACATACACTATATGGCATTTCACAAGTCAAAGCAAAACAACATYGCCACACCAACAATATCTGTTTTCCAAATGTGCACTAAAATGAAATGTCAACACTTTGATGAACAGCTTCTGTAGCAAAACAGCGTGTATGTGACCAAATGGCAGCAGACCACTGTTTACACGAAAAATGAGCATATTGGAATAAAATTACTCTGAACCGCAACATTCTGTGCTATTTAAAAAAAAACAGTCCCCATTAGAGCCAATAGCAAGCCACATTATCTTTTAAAACCTTGAGCATACACAGATTCATCATATTGACAAATGAGGTAGATGAGAGTTGAGAAAGATCATCAGTATTTTCTGTGCTCTGAATTCCTCTCCTAAAACTTCAGTTCCGAGGGGAGCACTCGCTCACAGAGCCACAGTGGACTGGCTGAAAACCATGGAGGTTTCAATGACAAGGCACCTGTGTTCAGTCCAGTGCTCTGGAGTATCTTCTTTCTCTAGCTGGAGGGACATTTTATCTCCACTAAAATAAATTCTTTCCACCAATTCAGCACCTTGGTAATATGAGTCTTGACATGATTTACTTCAATTTTTCCATAAATATCCTCTGAACATTAACTTCTCTAAATGTATTTCAGGACGCAGGTCCTTGAGGATGCCTGCACAAGCTTGTTTATTTGTATTTGGAGAGTAGAAAAAAATGTTGTATTTGTGAATTTCCCCATGCTGCTAGTAAACTAGACAAGCCTAATGGTGCAGTAAAAAACATATTAATCAAAATTTCAAGTCATATTTTTATATACTAGTAGCAGTGGTTACAAATAAGGCAAAAAAAAAATCCCAGTTAAGGCTGAATGCTTGAAAACTGACTGTTTCCTGGTCACTCTCCCTTACTGAGGACAGTCATGTCTCAGAAATCACAAGTGACAATCACAACTCAAAATCTTTTGAATTTTACTTGCAATTCTGAAAAAAAATCCAACATTGCCTTTTCCTGTGCACTCATGCATACATRCATTTAAAATAACAGCTTGGGATGCAGAGGCATTGGGCTTGGCAGTCTTGGGTAGTTAAAGACCCCTTTCCCCTCTCCTAGGTGCACACCTCATCTGTTAGTACAGGCTCTACAAACTACCCAAAAAATTTTAAACTGATACTCCAAAAGATGTACACCTTATCTCCCACGAAAAGCTGTTACCATTTTTTTCTTAGTCAGCCATGAACATTAAATATCATACAATAAATCTGCTTATTCTGAAAGCTCATGGATTTTATTACCTTGGCAACAAAGTGATCTGTTCTAACTGCTTMTTGCTGCCAGTTTTAGAGTTTTCTGTGTCACAGAAAAAGCCATGAAGAGAGGATGAACAGTTAACTGACTCCTTCCCTTATACTTGCATCATCAGTTTCTACAGATGGAAGAATAGATACAGTGTGACAAGGTTTTGAGGTCCTTGGTTGCTCAAAACCAGTTGGAGTTAATAGATGAACTGGATTTAAAATAGGGTTTTTTTCAGTTTTATGACAATCACCAGCAAAATCTCAGTCAGGAATGGAATTTTATTTTTAGAAAAGAAAAAGAGCATAAAAGAAAAAAATATATGAACAAAATAAAGTGTTTATTTTTTCACATCCATACTTGGACTTTCATCAACAAATAAGCACCCAAAGGTGGTCATCAAGAATTACTACAAATGAATAAGTAAAAAATAGAATTACTTCATTTGGAAGCTTCTTTAAGTCTCCCTTTTTCTTAAATGACTGTGATAATTTGTTGCTTGTTTCCAAAGGGGGAAAAATAGTGACAGTGATTCAGACAGCTAGTGCTTCAGTGCTGTTGTATTGGTGTCACTGGGAGATGAAAATCTCCCACCCAGCACAAGGATGAGATGGAGCCAGTTTCCCACAGAGGCTGTAGGTAAACCCAATCAAAACCTCCTGCCGTGTCAWAGCATACTTCCAGGAAACTTCTCCTACTCAAAAGAAAAGAGACCTGCAGCACTGTCTTTCAATTGTTGAAGGCAGCATGCCCTTCTGAAAAATATAACCAAAGCTTGATCTTTCCCTAGAAAGTAACCTTACACAAATGGCACACAAGGGAGTCATATTAAACATTGTGCAATGGGTTTTGTACCAAATACTACAGGTAAGCAAATATTTTTGTGGTTTTTCTGTCAATCCTGCAAATAAAGTGTGAACTATGAAAAGCAGTTAAGGCTCTAAGTATGATCATGATTAACAAAAAGAGTTGGAGGGAAAACTCTTGTGAGTTACAGCTCAGAAGCCTCATCATGGGCTGCAGTAATAGAACTAATTTATCAAAGTGGGCAGTAAGAACCTTGCAGATATTTTTTTGAGTTTGCACCAGCCAGAAAATAATATTATTCACTCACATGGCACTGGTTGCATCTTTATCTAGTCTCCTGAATAAAACAAAATGGAGACCTGTTTTTCTGAATATTTTATGCCATTGAARGGGAACTACGTTTGACTAAATCAAAGAGATTGTTTAAAAAATGTATGATGAGTTTATCAGATATTCAATGTTTTTGTGATTTTTATAAGAGGAAATATAAAACCTGATTGAAAAGAGATATTGGGGTTTACAAGGTATAATCTACAAAAATAARAACATTTTTAAGATTAAGGAATGTGGTTTTGAATGTTTCTGACAGAAGTACAAAATAGCTATAACTAYAATCCAAAAGTACTATTCCACGCCATAAAGTAATGATTAAGTGTAATTAGCATTCCTTTTTTCAAGGTACTTGTTAAGGGCTGCACCTAAGATTGCTTCACTAAAATGCAGTCAAGGTTTGTTAAGTGTAGGCTTAGCTTAAGACTGTGTATGAAGTTCCTCAGAACATGGGTACATGTTTCCCTGGCTCAAAGCTGCAATCACTACTGSCTTCAGCATGCTCCACACATAAGCTCTGACTGCTTTCCTGGCAGGGTCTGGATTTCCTCTTCCTCAGAATAACAATATTTAGAAGAAAAAGCCAATAAATTTGACTAATAGAGACTTTTTTTTTCTTGCCCTGAATGTACAGAGGAGTAAATCACTACCTGAGATTTAAATGTACATGAGATACTTTTCTCCTGTAAAACCTGAATGGAGATCTAACTAACCAGTTAGTCATTGAGCTGCATTACACACCCTTCTATCCTCTTGCCCTCCTCTCTGATTTTTTACCATTCCTTTTCTGACAGGTCCTATCTTTTCACACCCTTATTTTTAACATTCATTTTAACACCTTATTTCTTGTAGCCTTTGCTGGTCAGAAGCAGTTACAGGATCCTACTTTTTCTCTCAGCTCAGCTTTCTTGCTTGAATTGTCAGGGTAACCAGGCACTTTTCAATAAATGAACGGTCACTCGGATCAAAATGTTAAATATTTAAAGAGACCCCACATCATTGATAAAGTGAAACCTAAAGTGTTTGTTTGCTCTCTGCTAATTATTTTAGTTCAAGCAGGCAGACTCAACTGTCTACATTATTAATCAAACCTGTAAAAATGAGCTAAGGACAGGAAATGTTCTTGCTGTTAGCAGTGCTAAGATTAAGCAGTAACTCACATTACTGTATCATGAAAACCTTTTCTCCAAACTGCATCAATATGAAGCTAAAAAAATCACATCAGTTCATATTTCTGAATGGTTTGGAGGGAAGATTAGTAAATGGGAAATCTCAGATGTTAACTATTTTTAGGAAGTAAAAGTAATGTTACTAGTTTACTGGTGTTTGTGGCTATCTTTGGCCTGAAGTAACAAAGATTCATGTTCTCTAAAGTAACGTGTTTAAACACGAAAGAGCTTGAAGGTTTTTTTAAAGGAAAATGGAAGGTTTCCTAAAAGGCCATACAATAGCAATATATAATATTCTACATGCAACTTATACCAGTGATCTATTTCTCTACAGCTATGTTTTTGCTATAGGAAAATCATAATTGGTTTTTGTGATCAGGAACGCTGTAATGCGATGGAAGCCACAACAAAAATTCACATTCATGCTGAAAAGAATTGTGTGAAAATACAATTAGCATTATGTTTTTGTATAAATTTTATAGTTTCATTGCAGTACTTGAAGTAATGCAAGATCTCTCAGCTGGTATTTACCACGATGACTTGAAACTCCATTCCATTCTGTCAAAAGTTTCACACAGTGGTTGAGTGTTGATTTGCAGTTTAGGACTAGAAACACTCAAAATTCCCATTTTTGTTAGACACAGGGGGACAGATCCAAAGGGAATGGAAAAGTGTAGTTATAACTTGTAAAGAGGTGGGATAGATATGAGCACACAGGTCTGYGAACTGAAACTTTTGAGTGCTGCAGAATATAAAGCCTACCACTTTGCTGTGTGTCTCCACAGGACTCTGGAGCCTAATTATAGAGCTGTATGAAAAAGTTCTGCTTGTCAGCAGAACCGGCAGGAGGGGAAAAAATAATATTTTTGCACATTCACAGAAGAATAAAATATTTAGGCAGAAAATCATCATTTCTGCAGATGGACACTTACAGAACAAAAATGGGTGATTTCTGTGCAGCTCTGATTGTCACTAGCATAGCCAGAATACATTTGGTAACAGATTTAAAATCCAATCTAGAATTCCTCAGTCACTGCCAGTGGCAAAATATGCTTCATAGAGTAGTACTGGTTGAGGGTTGCAGGAAAATTCAGGGTGGGGAAGCAGTCTTAAAATGAGCAGTCAGCATTCCACCAAATTTAGCATTGCTGCACTTGCTTATGCCAGCAGAGAATTTGTCTCTTGATGGTTTTGAGTCCTTCTGAGTTAAGGTTAGCCACAAAAGCCTGATGACAATTACAAGGCAAAATGTGAGGATCTGACCCTATTGAGGCAATGAGGAAAGAGATCTAGAAGAGCTATTAAAGAGATGCACAAATTGTTAATGGAAACAGCAGTAAGAAGCTGCTAGTGGCCAATAGATTTTAACTGCTTGCTTTCATTATATTCAAACAGACACTCTTTAAATGCATGCTTTGAGTAAGAAGAAATATACTTATTGAAAAACTACTCCATGCCCCGAACATTTCACACGAGTAGCTAAAGTATTTTTAGGAGAAATATGACTTGACAGGCTGATAGGCACCATACCTGATTCCCGATGGTGCTCAAGTGAGAGCTTCTACCCAGTATATGAAAAAACTCAGTAACTTAGAAMAGCACTTTGTGTGTGTGCTGTGTGACCCTCCACTAAACTGATAGAGGGATTATCCATTTGCAGGTGCAGGTCTGTAATACAAAAGGTGAATAATTTATGTGGACTTCTTCCTTCTTCCTCTCACTTAGCACCAAGCAGAGAAAAGGGGAGACCATCATTGCATGGTTTTCACAATTTCTGCACTCCCTGGCCTGTGTTTGCAGCCACTCAGTGGAAAGCCTTGCTCTTCAACTCAACTGTAGCGACCTGTACTTTCAGCTTTGGATAAGGGTTTTTCTCTTATGCTTGTTAAATGCAGTGTGAATTTTGCATGGAAGTTTTTTTCCTTATTCCTTTTTTCTTTCTTTTCCCTTGGCATCATCTAATTTGGCAGTTCTTGGAGTGCTAGAGAGTCTCTTTAATGTATCTCAAGGCACAAGGACTCTGACTTTACTGCAATAACAGAATACATTTATTTGCTGTCTTTATAAGTGGCAGTGGGAACTCATGAAGGATTGTGTTCTCAATACTTCCCTCATCTCCTTCTTTGTCTGACATTAGTAATAAAATACAAATTACAGAAAAGATAAACCAAGAATACAAATTAAAAAACTAATTTCATGCCAGCCAACATGTGGGAAAACCTCAGGTGATGAGGAAATCAAAGGAAAATGGCAATAAAACAGACTATGCTAAGAAATAATAATTATAACTCAAGATGCAAATCCAATAATATCTTTATACACAGTAATTAATAAAGGAGAAATTAGTAGAGAGTAATAAAAATCTCCTGCAATAGGACCTTCTGTTAATAATCTGACAAAGTGTCTGTCTTAAAAAATGAAAAAAAATTCTGTATCTCTTAGTTTCCTTACAATCTGGCCTATATTATAAAGTAAAACAACTCTGTGTTTAGTGTGCTTGATGCTGGAAACTGATTCTGTTCCGTTTAAGTTTTATTTTCAAGTTAATAGATGAAGTTTTTCTCAGCCAATTCAAAGAAAACCTCAATAGAAGGTAAACCTTTGTATTTGCTTTGCTGTTACATCATTACAATTCTATAATAAACCCAGACATAATAACAAAAAGTCCAAAATCACTGTCTTGCATATGGCTATTTACAGTCTGTTGTTTTCCACTGCAAAATATTCTAGATCTTATTATACCACCTACAGGTAGTTTTTAGATAAACTCTTGGGATCCCCTAAGGTTCTCAGTTACTCTACTGTAGGTTTCAAAGAACAAGCATGTCCATTACAGATTTTAGAGAAGTTTCTCATAACCCACAGTGCTTTGACTTTAAAATAATCCTCAGAAAAAAAGCCTGCTATTTTTTTTTAAATCTTAAATAATACTTGAAACTAGCATGCCATTTTTGCTATAGACATTATCTTCAATAAACATTGCAAGTGTTCAACTGGTTGTATTTTCTCATATGCCAGCTTTTCTTTGATGCTGAATCCGACATATGAAACTACTAATCATTTTCTGTTGAAGCAAAATAACAAAAACCTATGATAATTTTTTCTTTCTCACACATTATTCTCATTCACAAATCCTATAATCCTATATAATCACGCACATATTGTTTATAATTTCAACATATTTTTGTAAGCTTTGAAAGAAATCCTTGGCAAATTCCTTTATATTCCTTTACAATTAAAGTCATGCTGCTTCAAAGGAACTATTTTGCAAAGATTGACAGAGAAGGAATCTTGATAGTAATTTATGGATACTTAATGAAAACTTACAGAGATAACAGACACTAAGTAATGACCTTTCAAGTGTAGACTCTTTAGTGCTTCTATACACTTAATGCTTCCCAATTTTCTGAATCTGTATTTATTTTCTAGGGAAGAACTTTGGGTTTTGCATGATTCGAATCAATCAGTCTGTCTTGCTTCTAATTGTAGAAAATATACAAGAATTTAATCCAAATTCAATTGAATTGCTCTGCTTCAATGCTGCTTATTTTCTCCAGTTTTTGATTAATATGCCCCTTGTGCAAACGTCTTCACCTGATACCTTCAGTAATGTCTCAATTCGTTGCTGATGACATTCAAATTTCCTCCAGAGATGACTTCTGAAGTCACAAACAGAGGATTATGCCCATCAGTGAATGACTCAGGCACAAAGTGATGGATAAGACAAATAAATACTTAGATCTTAGCAATCAGTCAGTTGTGATATGCAAGGGGGAAAACAAAACTACAGACATATCAGCTATATATAATGTTTTCTAAATTATCTTTATATTCCAGTGGCCCTCTTAATAAATTATTCTCCCTGGTTATCTGATCTGGAATACATTTTCAATTATGCCTCTTCACAAACATGTAACAGACAGTCTTCCTCAGTCTGAAGCTGTTTCAATGTCCAAGAAATATCTTCCAAAGTCCAAACAGAGGAAATACTACACAGCTGGTTTTTGTGTTGAAAAGCTGTGCACACACACATCAGAGAGACTTTATGACATCAGAGAAGTCATGGCTTTATTCCCAGATTCCCTGAGCTGAGTTTTATGTAAGCAGCAACACTACATGACACTGCATATGTTAAAGGGGAATAAGAACATTTTGAGCATCTTGCACAGTATGAGACTGAGAAATCAGGACCTTGTATCACCTCAGATGTGCAAAAGTCAAAAGCCAAACAAAGAATAAGGTCATAATACAAGAATGTGTAAATTTTTTTTTTTTTTTTGGAATAACAAAGGAAATAAAAATTTTTAATTAAGAGAACTTATCTTTTAAAAGAATATCATGTGAAAGTCCATATGCTTGTTTTTAATATGTTTTGATCTTCATGAGGTTTTGGTAACCTAAAGAATAAATTAATTTAGAAAAGGGGTCTTAAAAGTACACATTTCAGAAGCAAGTGTGGACTGCTGCTACAGTTTTCAGACAAACATTCAATCCTACATTTTGTAGCATTTATATATGTCATTACACATGTCACAGTGTTGCAGATAGTATCTTGGACTTTTTTTCTCAGGTGGGAGGTGATCTTGAAGACATCTGTACATGATCATGGTAGCATGGCTGTGAAACACAGTCTTTCCTTAGCTATAAACTCTTCAAAGGTCATACAGAACAGCAAAAAAAAAGGAAGTCTTTGAGTTAAGCCRTACGTTCTTTGATTCAGGGTCCATTTTTTGTTTACAGCCCTCAGTGCAACACAATCTTGATTTATGATTATCATGCCTACTTGTCATGATGATAAGGTTTATAATGGAATAAAGGACCTTGATAATAAAAAATCATCTAGGGCAGAGTTCTAATCTAAATAATATTTAGTATAGACTTGTAATGTGAATTAGATGGTAGAGGCAACTACATTTTAAAGTGACATCTACATTTTTAAAAATATATGTACGTACAAATTAAAGTAAAAAAGAAAAATCTAAAATTTATATATACAGTTGTTGAACTATACATCAAAGTAACCTATACGGTAGGTAAAGAAATATACCAGGTGGGGAGGGGGGGATTGGTTTTTAAAGTGCCACTATACATACAAAATTTAATATAATTAATTTGGTCCAGAAAGAGGGTTGTAGTACAATATATCAAGCAATGGATGCTTATAGGAAAGAAATTAGCAAGCATAGGAAAAACAAAAGTAATAGAATTTTAATTAATTTCTATGTCCAGAACTTCAAGGGTATTTTTGTTCTAACTATACTGAAATTCCTWTATAGGAACAAGACAGTTCCTGAAGTTGTCAGTATTTTCTGTTTCCTGCATTCTGTATAGCTTGCCCCCCATCCAAGCCATCACAAGAATAAATGTAAAGATAAATAATAATCATAATTACATCGTAGTAATATGAGCATCATGAAGTTGAATGACTTCATTAGACCAACAGTGCTGAATGTCACCAAGTGCTCCAGCCTGTCCAGAGTAATTTCTTGGAGTGTCTATAAGACTTAGCTTTTGGAAAATGTCTTCTGTGAGAAGCACCTCAGAAGGAGAGGTAAAGCATATACTGTGACTTTGTTGACTCATTTTGGTGTGGTTTTGTTCATTACACTTCAAGTCTATGCAGAAACCTGTGAATAACCAAGAGTAAATGGTATATGAAAGTCTATGGAGCAAGCTAAAGGGAACAATGGGTCATCTTTCAGAACATATGATATGTGTGTTCTTAAACAGTTAATAATTAATCACCTCTCCCAAAAGTAAATTTCTGTTAATATCCTTCCCATGTACCATTTAGTTTTGAGGGCACATTTGTGGGCAGAATGTTGCAGCAAACGTCTTCTGAATATGTCTCTTCATGGTTGAACAAGAATTACAACTTTTCAAGTTCAGTGCCTGAATATCTTCCCAAAATATTATTATAAGGATGTTATGCTTTTAGATCAGCTTCTTCTGTTACTATGACCAAACAATCTTCTTCATTTACCTGCTCATCTGTGCAGCCACTACTCCTGGTTAAACACATAGCAGGGTGGTTACTAACTATAGCAGGAATGTCACAGCCACAGGGCAACGCCGATCATGTACTCAGTCAAGACTATAAGCCCAACAAAAATAAAATGGGATTTGTGAATTCTTGCAAAGTGATGCTATTTGCTAAGGGAAGACACCCAAAAAACTGGTCTAATACTATGCCTGCATCAATTACAAAGCAGTATATTTAGCCTCGATCAAAATGAATCAAAGACTTGAAGTCCCAAAAAATATAGTAACTCTTTAACTATTAAAAACCAAACAATTTTCACTCAGGAGGCTGAAGCCAAAGTCTCTGTATGTTGGGTGAAAAGTTGTCATTCTTTACCCCTCTCTGGAACTGCAGTGAACTACGTGCAAAGTTTGTCTGCTTTTAGTTTCAGAAGCTGAAGGTTCTCCAAAGGCAGCATCATGTTTTAACACCATTTACAAGAAAACCTTTAGGAGCATGCTGAAAAAGGAAATTCCCAAAAGAGCTTTCTGATGGATGGAAAGAGTTTGATGTATTTTCTATTTCTAGGTATGGGAATGGAGAGGAGTTATCAATTTTTCCCAAGACTGACATGTAAGTTCAGTCCTGAAGGAGATGTAAAGAGGCGAGCTATGGTGGTGTAACTAGGACATGACAGCATGCATCATTCTGATGTAACCTCATGGCTCTGTAAGCTTGAGAGTTAGTCTGAGTGGATGACTACAGACAATAAGTATGAACAAGTTGTGATCAGGAACGTCAGCTGTAGCATGGATAGAAATTCTAATGTTTTATTACATTCACAACATACAGAATCTGACATAGTATTTCCTTATTACATTTCSTTATTACTTGCAACATCTTCCAATTGATTTGTTGCCTTTATGAAATACAGTGAGAAATCATCCTGAACTTCCTTTTAGAAACCAGCATATGAACAAAGATCAAATTTTCTTATGGTTCACACACTTAGGGATATTTTCATAAATCAGCCAAGATATTAATTATAAAA
The DNA here is from genome assembly GCA_014549065.1 of Cardinalis cardinalis. Lineage (NCBI taxonomy): Eukaryota > Metazoa > Chordata > Aves > Passeriformes > Cardinalidae > Cardinalis > Cardinalis cardinalis. Next base: position 5,913,001 of record JACDOX010000034.1, read on the forward strand.
ACAAACAGATTACATTTCCTTCCACTAACTAGAAAATGTTACTGTTACTGCTATTCCAGCTTGCAAAGACACAGAATCATTGCTCTTCAATATATGTGTGTGTATAAACACATCTATACATACACACACACACATTATGAGGTTTTCAAATCTTTAAGCAAGATAAGAACGTATTTATCTTATAAAGTTTTAACAATTTCATAATTTGCAAGCCCATTTCCTAATAGAGTGTTTTTGATCAAAATCACTCAGGAGATAAGAATCTCTAGGGACCCTATCACTTCCAGAAAGAGTACTTTTCCCTTGTAAAGCACTAAAAAGTTGGTAATCCAGGGTGTAACAGACAGTGAAAAAAGCATCAGAGAAGCCATGCACAGAAGGAAGAAAATATACTGTGAAGGACCTACCAAAATAGTATTAGTAACTAAATGTCTATTTCACTTTGATTCTCAGGGAATTAAGGATGCAGTATAAACTGTGGTGGATTTCATTCAGCATTTTAGAGCATAACAAATTGTTCAAATGATTGAGGTTGTTTTGGAAATGAGAGAAAGTGCAATGCAGAAGCTTAAGCAGGAGCATAAGGAGGGAGCAGACCAACAGTGGCAAATTTTGCAGTACATTTGTAGGAACTAAAATCTGTGTTGCAGGCTACAAGCAGAAAAACAAAATAATTTAGAAGAACTATTGTTTTCTCAATGCCACTGAACCAATTACCTCAGATGGCTCAATACCTTGGTATGTATATTCTTAACATACAGATTTCTATGATGTCTTTTGTAAAGACTTGCATTAATTATTTAAAATAAATATTTCTATCATTAACTAAATCAGATAATTTACAGTGTGTTGAATCTGTTCAGTGGAACAAATTTTTCTATATTTCTAGCAAATCAGATTAAGCCTTTTTGAATATACCAGATTTGCAAGAAGAAGGAAAGAAACCTGTATCTCAGACTGTCACTTAAAGCATCATGCTTTTAACCTCCTCTTTCCATACAGAGCTCTTTACCTTTACTGACACCCTCTGGTCCCTATGGCTACGTCAGGTTTGAATTCATTCCAGCACTCCTTCAAAAATTTACTCTCCAAATCAATATTTTGTGGAGCACAGAACTGGACATTTTCTGAAACACCCATAAATCATATCACTGGTTCCCCAATAGTTCACCATGTCAGCAACTTATTTAGGGGACTCAAGCAAATTTGCCAGGCACGACCTTCCTGTATTGAATCTGTGCTAGCAGTCCTCCAAGATATGCATTTCTTAAAGTTACCTTTTATTATTTTCTAACAGTAGAGCTCTTAATCATACCTTTATCTTATCTGCTATGATATTTTTCCTCAAGACCTCTTTTCAAAGTTGCTTTCTTTAAATTCTCAAGTAGAACTCAGCCAGTCAGATGTTTTTATTTTCTGTTTTTATTCTTAGTACATCTGCCCTCGTTATAAAATGAAATCAAGACCCCTTCTCCTGATATTTTTACCTAGAATTCAAAATATGACCTTCAGCTTCATATTGACCAAAAAACTAAAACCTACATTTTTTTGTCTCCCAACTATCCCTAGCTATCTTCTCACTTTTATGTCATGCTCTGCAAGTTCTGACTTCTTTTGCATGGGCATTTGCTTTGTAAGTGTATGAAACAGAAGTGCTGCATGTTCAATAGTCCACTTATAAAACTACTTAGCTGTTATCCCCTTCAAAACTGCTTAACACTTCGCCCTCCTTAATATATTTGTTGTCTTCTGAAACTTTGTATTCTTAACCACATCTTTTAAATATTCCCATAGTGTATCAACAGTAAATCTCTGCTGAAGGCCACTGTACGAATAACACTCCTCCGGTTACAATAGTTCACATCTCAGTTTTCTGTCTTCCTTTCAGCATACCTCAAACTAGTAAACAAGAGTTTGTGTTTCCCCTCACAACAAGATAGACAAGGGGTTTCAGGGAGAAGGTTAGGGCTTGAGGTTTTTCTTGTTTTCTTTTTTACCTGAAACATTGTAGGTAAGTGTTATAGTAACTTAAGTCAATTTATTAAATATATTTTTAGAAATTCTACTAGAGCATTTGATAGCTTTTTAAAGTAATGGTCCAGTTATTGCTAATTCTTTCAATAACTCCTGTAATAATGTTAATCAGAATGAACCGATCTTGTGCTAGTGATTGTCATAAAGTACCTCTGAAGGCGTGGTACTATAACTCAGCAAGAATTAAAGGCAGTTTTATTAATTGGAAAATTTCATTTCAATTTTATTTATCAGGAATCCCCCCATAGCTTTTGACTAATAGTGAGTGTATAATTTATTTATAATTTCAAAATTCAGGATCTCATCAACAGCTCACTGAAGTTTAGGGGAATGCTGGAACTCCTCAAAAAAAAAAAACTGGCACCAATTCCTTCATTAAAACACCAAAACAAACTAAAATTGTGTCATTCCAAGGAAGCATTACTTTTTAAACAAAAAAAAMCCCAAAACTTTAAAAAAACTTTACGCTGCACTTCTGAAATATTGCAACACAGAAAAATTAAGTCCTAAGTACTCACATTACACTATCTTGTCTAACTTCTGTTGCATGAAGTTTCTGAGCTTAACAGATGTGCAACTAAACATCTGAAGAACTAAATACACAGTCATGGATTTTTTTTTTTCTAATTTAAAAATCTTAAAAAGACAGTTCCATGCTCTATGTCACAATAACTCTTGGTTCATCTTCTAGCCAGTTCACAGACATTCCACATAGTCTTATTAACTGTCCTCACATCAGAGACAAAAAATCAGTGCATCTTTATGTAATTCCATCTCCTCTGCCTGTCAGCAAAGAAGAAGAGTCCTGGTGCTGCACTTTTCTAATTCCAGAGATAACTGTTTATCCTAAAGCCAAGTATCATTCAAAACTCCAAAACAACACAACTTTCAGTGCATCGTTATAAACTCGATATGCTGGGTTGCTTCCTGATTCAACCTCAAGCATTAGCATGGTAGCTCTCCCAAATATAAAAAATTAGCACATTTGAATAGGCATTCCTTCTCTGGAGTATGTATTTGTACTAAAAGCCTCACATCTCTCTTCACAACTCATTCACTGCAGTAGTTCGCTCCCCATTTAAATGGCAGGAAGCATATAGCAGATCACAGTAATTTCTACTTCAACTTTTCTGCTCAATTATGACAATTTCAACATAAGATTCAAAACAAAAAAAAGCAAAACACATAAACCTGCAGTCCAAAAACGGGATCTCTCACCATTGCCGGCTTCACAGTAGACTGCTCACAGAGATGATGCGATTACAACAAATAATCTGCACACGCTCCAAAGTCTAACCAGGGAAATCAGTGCCTGGCTGGAGGAACGGCAAAGACACTTACCGCTGCTGTGGCACCGTCTCTCTCGCCCTGACTCTCAGTCTCTCTCTCCCATCCTCCTGACAGCCTCAAATATAGCAGTCCCTTATGTTGCTGAGCCTGGGGGAGCAGAGGATTGCAGAGTTGGGGTTTTTCCCTTTTTTTCTCTCTTTTTTTTTTTAAACCATCCAGAGGTAGTTCTCCAGATCCGACCGCCTCTCCTGCTCGGCTCGCTCAGTGATGGAAAGCCCCAGGTGAAGGCATCCGCGCCGGCAGCTCCCGCGAGCCCCTCCCGGCCCCGCCGTGCCCCCTCCCGGCGGGGGGACCGAGGCGCCTCCCCCGGCTGCTCCCGGGGGGGCGGCGGAGGCTCTGCCCGCCCCTGCCTGGGCGCGTGCGGATGTATAGATGATGTGGATGTGTGTTTATGTGAGTGCCATCTCACACCGCCGCCCGCCGCTCGCCCCTACCTCTAAGCGCGCAAGGAACCCCCTCCTCCCGCTCTCCTCCTCCTCCTGCTCCTCTCCACCTTCCTCCCCGATTCTTCTCTTCACTCCTCTGCCCCGGAGCATGAAGGCAAGAGGGCAAGTTGGCGAGCGCTGTCCTCTGATCTCCTGCTCCTCTAACCCAAGACACCAGCCTCTTCCATCCACCACTTTCTGACCCCATCCTCTCCTCCCTCCTTCTCATCCCCTTCCCCATCCTCCTTCCAGGTGGATTGATTTTTATGATTTTTTTCTTTCTTTTATTTATTTTTTTTCTTTAACGCGTTTTATTCCTCTCCAGCGGTTATGACCCTCCCTACCCCCGCGCTCTGCAGCCGGAGCCGGGAGCCCGGGAGCCGCGGCTGCTACCCGCACCGCACCGCAGCCCAGCGCACCGCAGCCCAGCGCACCCTCTCCTCCTTTACACCGCGGCTGCTCCGGCTGTAAGGCACGCCCGGGGCGGCCAGCGCTCGGCCGGCGCCCAGAACGCCGCTGCTCCGGCAGCCTCTTCTTTCGCTGCTCCCTTCCCCATCATCCCCCCGCGCGTAGCTGCATCCCCGCCCCGCAGCCGGCAGCGCCCGCCTCGCCCCGGCCCCGCCGAGCGCCCCGCGCCCGCCCCGCCCGCCCCGCGCAGCTCCGGGCAGGGCTGCCGGCGCCGCGCCGCCACATCGGCCTCCTGGCGGCTCCTCCTCGACCGCCTCGCATCCACCCGCACACCCAGTGGGTTCCCACTCTTTTGCCTCTCCCTAATGGCAGTCCTCAGGATCCAGGCTGATTCTAATCCTTCCTTTCGTCTTCTTTTTTAATTTTTTTTTTAATGGTGTTCTTCCCCCTGTGGCAATGGCAACTTTTGCTATAAAATTTAATATTTTTCTGGCCTTCTGTTCTTTTCTTTCATTGTCTTTTTTTCCCCTTTGCCTTCCACAAGTAGTTAGGACTCTTTTTTAACTTACGCGTTATCTGAGTAATTRTTGTATAATTCCTATTCTCTGAGATTTTTCTCTGCTTCAGTGATTCCATTTCAATGGTTTATGCTTTCTGAACCTCTGTGGTCTACAAATATACGTGTGAGTGTATGAGTGTGTTTGCATTTTTCTTTACTAACTTTTTTTTGTATTTATTTTTTTTCTATCCCGGATAGTTTCAGGCTAATTTTCAAAAACTGACCTTTTTGTGGTTTAGATTCAGGAGAACGAAGATTTTGGATTAATTCTGGAATTTGCTGGGGGTTCTTACACAACTCTGGTCTTAAAGTGGAAATACTAATATGAGTTTTTTTCTCTGTGTCTTTTGCTTGTCTCTTATATTGAAGCCTCTAGCAAGATAAGATACTAGTGATGAGTAGCACAGTTTTATACACTCTTGTGGTCCTGTGTAATATATGGAAGTCTATCAGAGGATTCACAGCTCAACATCATGTTCAGTGAATTCTGTGCACTATTGTCAGTGAGAATGAGTTGAAAAAAAACCCTCACTTTCAATCCTTTTTTTTATTATTCTAAGATTGAAAATTTCTGGTCCTTCATCACCATCTCCCACTGTATTGACTATCAAAGTGGAAGAGAGAGAAAGAATCCATCATTAGAAACAGACTTTGAATACACTATCCCATAAAAACACAGAAGGAAATTGTCTCCACAACTGCGGATGGGTCTCCAGACATATATCTGTTGGGCAAGTAATGTTGCAACTTGACATATCAAAGCTTCCCTTCATTGACTCAATTCACAGAAAATTATCATCTGGTCATTATTTCCAGTGTTACTAGGTTACAAGACAGCATTTAATCAGAAGCCAGAAATAGTGACTGCATTAATTCTGATCTTATGAATAACTTATAAGGCTCCATTTCTCAATATTTTCAAAGTGAACGTTGAAGCCAGAAGTATTTTTGCCTTTTTTTTTTTTGTGCGTACTGTATCTATTTATGACGATAGTGAGGAATTACTTGTGAGGAGGTGGTTGGTTACTTTTTTGCAGGTAGAGATAAAATTAAAAGCAATGCAGTTGGTTTTTTTTGGGTTTTTTTAAGTCATAAAGACTTAAGACTTTATCATCCTTTATGAAGTTTATAGGGTTACTTTGAAAAACTACTTTACAGCACCCAYGCCATAAACATTGGGCTACATGCTACTTTTCTTTAACTCAAAGTTCTTGTCAAAGTGCATCTTATGAATGGCAACTTTTAATGTTTGCTTCTTTTTTTTTAACTTCACATTAGCAATATTTCTACAAGGAGGTATTTGTACCTTTTCCTTTAATATAATCAGGAATTAAATGGATTTGTATGAGTACCAGTTTTATCTTTGAAAGGAAAGTGGCACATAGATTTTAAACAGGTTAAAGTTTTATTTGATTGTGTGTATCCTTTGCAAGGTCAGTTCCTGCTCTATTGCAGCACAATCTACTCACAAGATTGTGAGATGTTTTATGCCGTGTATGTTCAGTGTTTAGGGCATGGACAGTGAGTTATGATCAGCATAAATTGTACTTTGTTACAATACTGTTATTGCAATACACTTTGAGTCAACCTAGCTGCATTTTGCATATCTGGTCTAGTTGTCAGACTATCTGTCAATTAACACCTTAATCTCTCTATTTTAGTGTCTGCAGTGGACAATCAAACAGTGGATGCAGCACATTTGCAGTCTGAGTCATTTATGAGCTCTTTTCTTATTTGTTTTGTACTTCTTTTCATTCAATCTCTTCTTTTAAGCAGAACACAATTTTTTTTTCTTTCCCACATGGGAACTGCTCCACTATCTGAGCAGTACCATTATTATTGGGATATTTCACTGTACTTTCTTGACCAGTTGCAGAATTTAAGATAGGGAGTGAATTTTGAAGAACAGAATTAGCTGCACAAATTTCTCCCCCTCATCTGGGTCTGCAACAGCACTGGAGGTGTATATTTAGAGATAATGAAGACTTATCTTTCTCGTCCCCTTCCATTTATGAGAAGCTCTTTCAGGCACCTGGAGGACAGTATTTGAAAATAGTAGTTTTTGAAAGGTGTCCATTGGCCCTCATTTAGTATACAGCTGTATAATTTTAGTGGCAACCACTATATTTTGTCCTCCCCTAGAACATCTGGATAGACTCCTCATGGCTTTATAATTAGAGTTATAAGAAAATTTTCTAGGAGGATAAGCAGAATTGTGTGTAAATTTGACGCATAATTCTTCAGGCCTTCGGCAAACAGCAGAAGATTCAGAGCCTATCATGAAAGCTTTCAGTTATAGCAGATAATTAACAAACTGGAGATGTTAGCAATGGAAAGAAGTTGCTGCATAAAATTAAAAATAAAACCTCAAGCTCTGGGGACTTGAGCCTCTTAAATTTTCAGAAGTGCAAACAGATGACATCTGGTCAAACATAAAGACTGGGATAAAGTTAACTTATTTGAAAAAGTTTTGAAGCAGCAGAATGAAACATGTTTTGTACCACAGCTTTATAGCATGCCACAATGGTCGTTTTGATTTTGTAAGAGAAACTTGTAAACTGAATGTATTGTTTCATTGAGCAATGGCCTGAGAGGGTGACAGAATTGCACTGCGGTTGGTCCAACGCCTTAAGGATGATGAGGCCATTCTGTTACTTGGTGAACAGCACCATTGTAAATTTCCAGTGCTGCCTGGTTGAAGAGAAAATGATCTGGGTCCAATACATTTTGATACATCCAGGTATAGGCAGTATGTTGCTACTGAAATAATGATCATCAAAGAGCCAAATAGCAATGCTGTGGTATTAAATTATTGACAGGAGGGGACAGACTGAGTGCTCCCTTGTTTCTGCATAGGACACAAACTCTGGAAGAGACATAGGGAAGTGACAAGTGTGTGTCTTAACCCTATATCAGACTTGTTCATACACTGATGTTCCACTGTGTGTTACTGGTTTTGTGAGGAACTGATTCAAAATGAAAGCAGAGGAACAGGTTCTTAAAAATCAGTCTCCTGGCTACTGCCAGTAGCAAGAACTGATCATCAGAGGGGATTGCTCTTTTCTGTGCATGCTTTGTGCAAGTGCAATACAGTTTTGTATTTCCAGAGTCAGAGTAGAGATGAGAAAGGATTTGCAGATTCTTATTTTCTCCTGGCTTTCCTACTCTTATGAGGCACATGCCCAGGTAAGCTGTTATGAAATACAGTGCATTGCTTTTGATGCTGTGATACAGCTACTAGTTAATATGCTGAGAAAAGCAAAACCATAGTTTTCCTAATTCCTTCCAGCTTGATCTTCAACATATGCACAGGAAGGATCCAGTGTCCCCTGGAGACTGATTTTGCCTTCTACAAAGATGGAGCAAAGTTCTTAGTGAACATGGGAGCAGAATGCACAAAAGAGTAAAGACTGGAGAAAGAACAGATCTGTTTACCACTGTAGCTATCCCGTGGTAACATGAGCTGTTGTGATAGGGAACTAGCTGGGGGGGTGTGCTGATCTGTAATCCTCGAAGCAGAGGAAAAAAGACAAGGGAAATGAAATGTTCTCTGAGCACCACAGAATTTTAAAAAAATAACAACCCATAATTAAAGCAGAATATTCCAGCATTAATGAAAACTCAATAGCAACAAAGATAAAACCCCCTATCTCTCTAACCCATATCTCCAAAGAGCCATGAGCACAAAGGATGAAAAAACTGCCCTCTACTGAATTACAGAATGGTCAGAGTCCATGACTGCTGAATGCAGAACAGGACTAGATACTAAATTTAGTTTCCTAACTTCTATTTCAATACCTAAATATAAATGGCCTGATTTTTTTTTCAAGGATGTTGAGCAGTTCCAGATTCCTCTGATTCATGTTGCTACTTAGAGAAAAAAAAGAATTTTTTGTTTCAGTAACTAACGATAGAACGCAGAATTCTGCCCTTACAGACCAGAGGTTTGCACACTACTTTGTAAAATAATTGGATGCCATTGTGCCTTCCAAAGATGGATAGAGCTGCAAAAGAAAATATTTATTCTGTGTTTTCCTACTAATGAAGAAAATGAGGAGCAGAATTCCCATGGCCCTAAGTGTGCAGTAGCAAATATTTGGGGTTTTTTTTCTCTCCCTCCCATCCTAAGTTCAATTGAAATACACTAGAAGAGTGAATTAATGTGGGAAGCATCCTTGTCACTGCAAACCTTCTTTGGAGTATAGTGCAGTTATAACTACACTAGTAGTGAATTAAGCTTTTCATTATTTTTAAATGAGCCTTCAGTCCTTGGTGATTTTTTGTTTCCAGATGTAATGGAAATCTAGAATTTGTGACATAGGCAATTTATGTATACAACAGTATATGACATTATCTTCTGTTTCAGAAGATTTGTAACTCTGTGAAAGAAGTACTAGGAAGAATAAAAGTTCCTGTCATTTTCAGACCTTCAGTGCTTCCGGGACAGTCACTCGAGCATATCAGAGTGACACAAGGGAAAAGGGGAARTGTGGATTGTTACACAATGTACAAGACCATACAATAAATAATGTAATGCATAAGTAAAGCTGAATAACCCTATCCCCAAGAAACCAGAGTGACACTATTATCAAGTCTTTATTTGGTGAAGCATGTAAAACTGAATTTGGGAACTCATCTGAAAATAAAAACCAGGCCTACCAAATAAGCCTTTTTACAGACAAAAACAGAAAAAGGGCAGGGGAGAAGTAAAACTTTAGAAATCACGTCCTTGAGTGTGAGAAAATCTCAGATTATASTGTTAGTGTCAGTGTCCCAGAAGGGCTGACAATTCTACTTTGCTGTGTTTCTAATAGAAGAAAGGATTTGACCAGGAATGTCTGAAATTGAGAGTTTCTAGTAGCTGTGATTAAAATGTCACAAATCAACATTCCCCAGTTTGCCTAGTTACACTACCTGCAACCCCCTTTAGCCCCCCACCCCCCCAACAAGAGGATTAGATTCATCATATTACTTTGATTTTGACATTTTATCTTTTATATGACAGTTTACTGGGAATAGTGTATCTGGAGCAGCCTATATGAAAATAATACAAAGAAAGCTTGAATTATTTCTTCAAGTTATTTCTTCAAGTGTGTCTGGAATAGCCTGCTTGACTCCTTTTTTAATATGCTGAGTACCTGATAAATCTAGGTATGTAAAGATGGCATTAACTTAATAAAAGAAATTAATCTCATCTAATAATAAATTTAATTGGTAGTGACTTGGCAGGTGAAAGCACAAATGAAGATGACTTTGAAAACTTTAAATGTTTTCTGAAGAAAGCACAATTATCCAATGATCTTTCATCTTAGGAACAAAATACTAAATAAATTGAACTAAAGTTATAACATATAATTAATAAAATATATATATACAGGTTTTAGTGTAACCCACATAACATTAGTTATAGCACTTATTTCACAGCTGTTCTATGAAAGCTCAAATAAAATGTGTCTACAATTAAAACTGAATATATACTGACTTCATTAACTTAACAGCTGCACCAATAACCAATACCAAGGAACATAGCCTACTTTGTTAATGTCTTGATACCATCTGCAACATTCAAAACTATTGGGTTTTAAAGCAGATGATGTCTTACTGGTATTGTGATCACAGCTATCACAATATGCTTACACATGCTACTAAAGTGAATTGATCTGTTTCAAGGGAATTTCAAGGGTTATGAGCTGAGCTGCACGACAATTTCCTAAACACARTTATGGTGGCTAGGAAGTCAAAACTAGAAGTTCTTGATGGCTTCTTCCCAATTCTTATGTCCTCAAACATGAATTTCTCTTGTGTCCAAACAAGAAAAATTCAACTTTATAGCAAAAATGGGGGGACTGAATTAATATAAGAAACTTTTCTGCTATCATTTCTCAATGTTTTGACATAAAAATCCTGTAATTTTAACTCTTATTTCAAAGTTTAACTTTCAGCTTCAAAAAGAAAAAAGGAAACCCACACACACAMAAAAAAACCAACAAAAATTCCAAAAACCCCCAAAACTCCCCAGAAATCCCATCATATAGAGAATCATACCGACATTAAAGAAAATGTATTAGATTTTTAAATCTGCTTCACAAACTATTCTAACCCAAGCAATAATAGCTGACAGCAGGCATAAAATCATACCCCAGAAAGGTGTAATTCCATTTAACATGTACAGCGGTTGATTTCAGCATYTGGTTCTCCTGCAGGCCTTGGTTTCATATGTGAACTTAATCCATTCTATTTGCTTTCTTGAATATTGACTAGCAATAGTTTTACTAGTCTTACAATCTGTYGCTGCAATGTTTAAGTTGTATCCTTCCACATTTGAGAACTGTCTGTCTATATCATTCTTTCAAATTTTCAGTACAAATTCTACTTTACCATTATTATCTCCCTGCCTCGTTTCCTCATTTTGTTCTTTCATACTTTTCTTGTCTTTTGCTCACAATTTATGACTTGTGTAGCTTTCACAGCTCTAACTTCTGTGTTCGTTATGTTCCTCTTCCCAGAGTCCATTTCCTTGTTTATTAATTACACTCTCTTCCCCATCTTCAACCTTCTCGTACTCCCTCAGGTTCCTTGTCCCAATCTGCTCCTCCCCTCAACAGTTGTCTCTTGCCATCTGTTTTTTGTCCTTGACTCAGATGTTGTGATGCTTTTTTTCCCATATTTCCTGTGCTTCCATGTCACTTGAGCAGCAATGAAGAAGTAACCTAGATCTCTAGGAAAATAAGCTATTAATTAGTTTACAGGTTCACATCCTATGGACCGAATTAACTGACATGGAAATTCAGGAAGAGTCTTCCTTGATCTCTGTAACTGTGTTCTGGACCATAGTCACTTTCCAGGTGTGAAACTTGTTCAGGAAAGTCAAAGTTCTGAGTTAGAATCTGCAAGGAATGTGTCTGTCAAATCTTTAGAACTTTCCAAGCTGCTGTGAAAGGATATTTTTCAGTGGTTTCCAGAATGGAGAAAAAGCAGTTTTTTCATTGGAGTGRCATCAGAAACACTGCTGGCTTAAAACCAAATTCTGCTAAAAGGTCAAGATTTTCTTTTTAAATGTTCATAAAGTAACTGCTGAATTTGTTATAGTTTAACATCAATGAAAGAGCATTTTTCTGTTAGCTTTATATAGAAATGCCTGAATATTTTTAAAGAAATGTTTGTAAAAATTAAATAAATCTTCTACCTGGCATACACCCAGTGGAGAAAATTTCAATTCAAATATACAATTTTTGGCAAAGTTAAAAAGAGCTTCACTTGGAAATGTCCAATAAGAAATATCAAGGAAGAATAACTCCAAAGACACTATGAACTCCGTCTATAATAAAATCTTTTTGCATTAAGTTATCAGCTATGTTATTACCAATGAAAGGAGTATTAAGCATCTGTCTGTTTTCCTTTCAAAGTGTTAACATAAAGGATGTAATATAAGGGCTTTAAAAATATCTGTCTTATGTTAGTCTTCTTTGTAAAAGATGTGACAGGCTGGGTAACTATTTATTTTTTTCACGCACACATTCCTTTACCCAGGAACGGCCACCCAGCCAGATGGATGGCTGCCTTGCTGCTGGGCCCAAGAGGCTCAGTTAGATGGGATCTGAAGGGGAGAACTGCCAGTCTCCAGGGGCTGCTGAAATGGCAGAGAAGGGAGGATTGTGAAAAGTTTCAATTGTCTCACCAAACCAAAAGTAGAAGGAGGGACAGAGAGAGACAGCTAGCATGGAAACTGCGGTGGTAGAGAGCAAGTCACAAAGGGGCTCAGGCACAGAGAAACCAGTTTTTATAGCCAGCCTGGGATTTGTCATTGAAAACATAGCACTCTCTAAGGACATAAAAGGAAATGGGGAGATTTTTGTTGCCTTTTTTAAATCTTGTTTCCAATTTTCATTACTTTAAAAAGTCTGTTTTCTAGTTTCCCTTTCCATTAAAAAAACCCAAAAACTTCTGAGCTTTAGAGCGCGTGTAAGGAACTGAGGAGAAAAATCCCCCTCAGAACTTTATTTTGATGTTCTATCTTAAAGAATTTATTTTAAAAGAATACTCTTTCCCAATAAAAAACTTMATTAGAACATTTAGGTAAAGGATGTGCTAAGTATTTAATAAGATTCCAGTTATTGTTCTGAAACAACAACCAATTAGTGTAAATAACCTTTTACATTGGAAAAATTGGAAATAGTATTATAAAATTAACTCAAATCTTCTCTATAGAATATTTAGCATAGGATTAAGGTCTGGACAAATATATTTCTGGTTTTAATTGAACAGACTGAAAGCAAAACCATTTGGCAGATGTATAGCCCAGTACCTTGTGGTGAAATTTAAAGAGTGATGACAACATGCAAGAATTTTTTTAGCATACTAATAACAAAATTTAAAGGCAGAAGCAATTTGTTAAGGATTAAATTGCATACTCGGCATATGCAGTAAAAATGTTTTATGCCCCTCAAAATGTTTTATTTTGTTAGGGAGAGTATACATGTTAATTGAATAATAAACTTAAGAATAGCATTTTGAAAGTATTTTATTCTATTGTCTGGATTACAAATTCAAAACACTGACAGACTAATCCTGCTCATATTAGGTATACAATGCATGTTATGGCATAATTGTGCTTTAAATGTACTTGATAGATTTTAGTATGCACTTTAAATGTCATGATACTATGAGAAGCAGCTGTAAAAAATGTCATCTTGGTGCTTCATATTTATGCTATGACTTCCACAGGAGTTTTGAAAGTCTGAAGGAGCATTAACTGCCACTATTGCCATCTCAGGATGGTGTGGTAATGTCTTTCTCCCTGACATCCTTCCCCCCTACCAGTGCCARTTATGACAGAGATGGTCTCCAGGGATTACTGACAATTTCCTTGATGATGTGTGAGAGCTGCCATTGCCCACTTGGAGCACTGACAGTGACTGAAAGGTGTGTGTCTTGGCTGTTAAGTGTGTTTAATAGCAGCATGTCATTTTCTGTCATCTCCAGTACCTTAAGAAGAGTCACATTGTCTCCATATATCTGTTCATGACAACTTTCTATGTCAGTGTGGCTGAAGTTCCACGTGTGCACACTTGTCTGCACATGTGTAGCAGGAGCAGTGGATTGTATGGGATTGTTCATTGTGTTTGCTGTATGTATGCCATGAGTTAAATGACATTGATCAGAATTACTGTGGTGCCAAGAAAAGCAAACCTGTGCCAGACAGTGAGAAATTAATCACACCTGAGACTTGTAGTCCTTTTTTAAATAGTGGTGTTGAATCTAGTTCAATTATATTGTGAAATTAATCACAAGAAACATAGTCTCAAATATGTATAATATCACCAGTGATTTAAATTAGGAGACGATTCATTTTAGCATTTTGCATTGAGTTTTGAAAATTACCTAGAACTCCCAGGGATGATTTCCTCCAGAAACTGCAAAGAAAAGTATTCATAGTTCTGAAAAACTTCTGAAGTCATGTAAGGAATGGTGCAAATCAGCCAAGTACACAGCCATAGCTGATCCACTTATTAATGACCTTATCAGAATTTCCTCAGAGTCAAAAAATACTGATAATCATTTTTACTAGCTTTTGAAAARAAACCCATCTAATCTTTCTATAAATAAATTAGTAAAATTTAGGTATATTTTCAAACATTTATACTTGTGATTTGTTAAAAATAATAATTCATTTTATATTTTTATCCTTAAAACAGTATTATTCATATCCATATGGCGGTGAGAAGATTAAAACAAGTAAGAAGAACTGCAGATTTTCAGAATAATCTGAATGTCCCAAATTYTGTGAAACATCTCCTCCAATTTTTGTGGTTTTATGCAGGGAAGAACGTGAAATTACACTCTGAAATTGTTTTGCATTTCGGTCTATAAATTCTCAATGACTGATCTATTGTATCTCTAATACCTTGTAGTTAAAGCACTGAGCCAATTTTCATGAGATCTGGATTCAATTTCTTGTTCTAAACCCCTTAGGTGGGTGTGATTTGGTTTTTCAGTTCTTCATACTTACTTTTCCTGAATTTATAAAAATACACAGTATATCTTCTGMGCTGGAAGACTATGTAGTAATAATTCCTATTATGTATTCATAGTAGGGTTTCATGTAACAGTCTGATTTTGGGTATTAGTTAGGGACAGAGTCTCTAGATGTCTGTTTCATGTACAGGTTTTTTTAACTTTCTTTCATAGTAAGCTGCAGATCTCTTTGTTAATTGATACCTAGGAATAATGCTTTAACTCTGGAAATAACTATGCAATTGATTTAATAAAAAAAAAAAACRTATTGGAATATGTTTGGTTTTAATTAAATTTCTACGCATGAATGTTAATTAAAATTYACTTCTACTGATAATAACATTATTAACATGTATACAGTGTACAGTTAACAGAAACAGAAATAGAGGCAATTAGTGAAATTAGGTGTTTTCTCTACCAGGAAGGAATATCCCAAAGAATAATTGCTTATATTCTTATATTCTCTGTAGATATCACTAATAGCATCATTAAATCAATATAGCACCACTTTAGAAACACTAAACAGATTTAATGACTGGGGACTTGATAGGAATGACACTCTTTTATTTTCCTTTTAATTGTGTATGACTGTCAATAGAATTGGGCATTTTCATGTTGCTGTCAGGACCTGACTCTATTTTGCATCACAGAAACTAATTAATGTATGTGGAAGTGTGTTGCTTTTCAGGTGCTTTTGAAACACTTGTTCTCTTCTTAAGTGTCAGCTATGTAAATATGTATGCTCATATAAAGGTTCACAGCTATTTTCTCAGAAATTAAATTTTGGTATTGTGAATGATTATGTAAGATTTATTGCTAATATAATATCTAAATGTTGCCAGTTTAGTACATAATATGAGCAGGTCTAAACTTTTATGATATAAGTAGGTCAGTGCAGGAATGTCCAAGTTTACAGTTTTTGGCCTTGCAGGATACTAGGTGACAAAACAACAGCACCTGTGCAGTGCTAATTTAGGATTTTGCTCCAGATCTTAGCGATTTTACTCATCCATGCMGAAGTGAGCGTTCCCTGTCTTCAGGCTAGATATAGTCTATAGGCATCCCTGCCAATGGATCCACCTGGGAACTGCCTACAACCTTGAGAGAGTAGTTTACCCTGTTGGCCCAGTCCTCAGCAGCATTTAAGACCCTTTTCCAGGCCCATTTGTACCAAAGTCAATTGCAATCATCACAGCTTCCCCTTCTTTGGGATGCATTTGTTATGYGAGTATTCAGACAGCTCCACCTGTAATGCCCGCCTAGCATTCTTATTTTAGGACAAATTAAATTGTYCATCAGATACAGCAAAGGAGAGGGGCTATGTGTGGGGAGGTCTGAGGAAGATCTAACTGCTTTTYGTYGCCTTCACAGRCACTATTTGAGTTATTGTACACCATTTATCATTTTAACGCCTTGTCTGGGTGCTAGAAATTATGGCAAGAATAGGCAAGTGGGGAAAAACACTTTTTTGCTTTTCAGAAAATCAACTAAAGCCAACAATAAATTTAGTTTTATAGCCCTTCTCTGCCCCTTCTRTACTGGGGAAGGAATGAGGGGCTTCAATGGCTGTAAGTGCTTCTGAAGTACTCTGTGGTGTACATTGGGAGATTGTGTAACCCACCATCCCATCCACCCAGAGTACAGTGCAATCACACCAAAATCCTTAGAATTCTAAATCTTTCTCTTTTAGTAATATCCCAACTGCAGTTTTACAGGGATTGATTTTCCTTACACTTCTGTGAGACAGATACAGTAAATAAATTTACAGAGGGAAATGCCATGACAGAAGAGTTAAAAGGTTTCCCCAGAAGCACACTCCATGTGAGAGAATTTACAATTTAGCAAGCCTGACTTCCAATTCCTGCATTCAGACCTCAAATCCAAAAGACTCCTTGAAATTTAGATACTTATTTTTATTAATGTAAATAGTGTGCTATTATTTCAATTAAGTTGAACTATATTTGTTATCATCTCTTGGGCAGAAGGATGTAAGAGATATGTGCTGTATAAATCCTTCTATGGATAAAACTGTAGTAAAAATCAATGTCAGGAAAATTAGGTGTATGTGATTAAGGAAGTTAAACATGACATTACATTACACAAATGGTCACCTTGTACTGATAGAGCAAGTTGACGGATGGAAGTCAACATTAGGCAGGGCTTGTGCTAACACAAAGAGAAAAGTAGAATTAATATTGAATTACTGGTATTTATAAATTATCAATATGACTTTATATGCCTGACTGTTATACTTCTGGAAGGACAATGAAAGATGTTGACGAGTCTTTACATTTAATTTTAAAAGGTGAAATTTGACAAGCATGCACTTAGGACAGCTAAATGTTCCACACCTTGATGGTGGTTGGAAAAGCATCTGGCAGAACTGGGCCTTGCAGAAGATGCTGTTCTGTACATATGTTATCAAAATGTTCTGCAGGGGCATTCAGCTCTCACAAGATTCCAGGCCCACAACAAAACACGCAGGGAATGAAAGAAAACATGATACACAGAGAACATGAAGTAAACTGAAATAAGAGTTTAAACTTCAAGCAATGTACAGCCAGATGGTAATTATCTCTAAGTTTTATATGCAAAGTACAGACTTTCAGTTATTTCCCTTTTTCACCTCTTCACACGCCATCTTCATGACTTACTGGCAATGGATGCTGTGGATATCTAGTCAATATAATTTCAAAAACTTCTTAGCTGGGGAAGAATGGCTTAGGCACATGCTTCCTTTTAAGAGCTAATATCCTTCCTAGAGGCCAGTGCTTAGAATCATAGAATCACTTAGCTTGGAAAAGACTTTTAAGATCATTGAGTTCAACCATTAACCCAGCTCTGTCAAGTCTGCCACTAAACCATGTCTCCAAGTGCCACATCTACACACCYTTGAAATTCCTCCAGGGATGTTGACTCCACCACTTCCCTGGGCAAATWGTTCCAGTTTTTTAACAACTCTTTAAGGAAAGAAATTTCTCGTAATATCCAGTCTGAACGTCCCCTGGTGCAAACAGAAGTTGTTTTCTCTGGCCCTGTCTCCTGTTATTTGAGAGAAGAGAGTGGCACCRCCTGTCTATAACCTCCTTTCAGGCAGTTGTAGAGAATGATCAAGTCTCCCCTGAGCCTGCTTTTCTCAAGACTAAGCAACCACAAATATTCAAAAATCCTCACTTCTACATCCAGGAAAGGAAAATTAACCTGAGAATTTGAGCAGAAATGTTCAGTTTCAACTGAGGTGCAAGGCTTCTCACAGAGTGTCTGAGAACATGAGAAAATATAGCAGAAATTGTCCTGTGCAGACAACCAACAAAGACTATATTGCACAGAGCGTCATGAGGCCCAGTAAACATACTAACTGGGTCTGGGAGATTAAATGTTCCTTCTTTTGGGGAATCTGAWTGTATTTTGCCCAAGGCTTCCTTTCCCCAATCGTTTTGTGAGGAATGAGGGGGTTAGCCATGATATTGCCTATAATTCCAAGATCTGGAATAGTGCTGGAATAGAATCTGTGTGATACCTGCTGTTAGTGCCTTTAGACTCTGTTAAGAGATACTTACTGTCACTCTCATTCACATTGACCTACTGTTTATTTTATTACTGTTTTCACAGATTAGTAACACAAACCACATGGTGTAGTGGGCATTTCTAGAGGACATTTCAATTAAATTACTACTGAATATACAAATTCTATGAAATCATRAGGCATTATGGACCTTAATTTGTAGCCTACAAGGAAGTTTAAAAGTCACCTTGGAGCTAATTGAAAAATAAAACAAACATAGCAGATTAATAAAACAACCTCACTAATCTATCGCTGTTTTATGGAGAGAAGGGATCAAAATAATTACTGCCTGTCTAAAACACACCTTCTGAAGAAAGAATACAACTTCTAAAATTATGTAACTATATTCTTACAAGTGGAAACTACATAAAAAATAAAGTAGAATCCTAAAATATTTTTACCACTTTAATCCATAATTATGTAAATGTATAATTAATGATACAATTCTAACAAGCAAAGTAGTAGCTTTACRTGACAAAGTCTAAAATATGTCACCTTCAATTCTACATAGCTGCAATCTGTTCTGGTATCCAAAAATATTATGGTGTAAAAAAATGTAAAATTTTACAGWATCTACTGTTGGAGTTTTTTAAATACAAGAAGAACACTAAGGACAGCTATAAAACAWATCGAATAATAAATTTAATTTTTACATAATCTATGTTTACTAGTAATCATATATACTACAAAGTAAGAACACACTTAATAAAGAGTGAGAACATATATAATGAAGTAAGTAAGAACTCTTTATAATCAATGTTTTTGTGTTCCTAGATTAATATATTGGAAGACAATATTTGGATATCGATGCATCTCTGTTCTCTTCAGTCTCATTCCTGCCGCCATAGGTCTGTCACATAACAGGTGGCATATGGGCAAGCAGCTGAGTTGTAACTGGGTGCATCAGACCGTCCCAGGGCTGCCAACTGCAGCATGGGATGCTGGTTTATATTAGTTCAGTAAGTTGGGAGTGCATATAATGTGCTGGCACTCAGCCTGCTTCCTTGGCAGGTGTGATCCAAGCACCCTGYCATGTATACGCTGTTCTGGGAATATCCTGTCAGCACTACCATATTTCTCAATCACAGAAARATATCCATATTCTTCAAAATGTACAACTATGTGTGGAAGTTCACACCTCTGCAAGAATGTCTCAGATGCCAACAAATTGCTAGATGGCAAGCCATGAATGCATTATTTATGGTACAAAGCAAGATGAATGCATGAGGAAATAGAGTAAAACCGTRGAAGCTGAATTCTAGAGAAAATACACTGACTAAAAATGAAGAATTTGTACTCTCCTAGTCCTCCAAAGGCAGACAATACATAGGCACAGTGCTAATGTCTTGTCTACTTGCACAGATATTGGGTGTTCAACTGTCTGTCAAAAATAATTTAGCACATAAACAATTTAAAAAAATCATACTTTAATATTTTGCATTCATCTTCTTTTCCATAACTTAATTCTCYATTGTTTCCCTTCTCTGTGAAAATACAGTCTTCTAAAACTAGCATTCCTTTCCTTTGCTTTCATTCCCGGAGAACATGAGTACTTCTATCTTCTACTGTCAAATCATTAAACAGTCCTTGTATGCTATTGTGTGATCAAAATTGGAATGGGGGTTGGCTTTCCCAGGCCCTCTTCTTGTCCCTTTCTTCTCTGAATTGATGTCATCTGCCAGGCACCTGGAGCTCAGCACTGGGACAGCTCCTGAGTCACATCCCTGTCCCTGATGCTGACTTGTTTTGTGATCTTCAGAGATGACAGACCAAGGCAAAAATTGTACTTSTAATAAATAATTCAAGCACTCAAACTGAAATTCTAGCTCATGGATCTGCTGAAAAGTACCATACACTATTACACTAAAAAATGGGAAAGTACTGGATATGCCAAAAGTAACAGAGAAGGCTTTTTTATTCTTGTCCTGGCATATACTGGCAGTCTCATATCTCATCCTCCAGCTGCTGGGAGTAGGAGGCTGCCTCTGTTCCTAGAACAGTCCTATTAGAGTGTTTTTTTAGTCTAGGTTTTTCCATTTACAAAATGAATTTACGTATTCTTCAAGGCCAGGAAATTTTGTTACTACRTATATATAACAGATGCAAGTTTTTACACCAGGAGAAAATTTCTTATCCTCATCCCCATCCCCATCATTGAATTCAACATCATCTTCCTTCATATTATTACTATTCATCTCTTTTTTCTGTTATAGTGTACAAGGATAATACTTTTCCTGTCTTTTAAATATGCATCCTTTTTTCCCTGGACCAGTCTATTGCTGCTCCCAGTTTCCTTCATTTGCTGTCTATGAGACAGTTGCAATAATCTCTTCTGTAACAAGTTAWCTTGTCATTTTATCTTTTAGTATAAAATGTTTTGAGAGGTTTGTTTGAATGATGCTGTATGAAAATGAATTAAATTTTACTGGTTTATCCTGAAGCAGATGTTGYGCTGAGTTGATTCCCCATTTCCTCCCTTCTAGATTTGACTTGTCATCTTTTTAAACAGATTTCTGTCCTTCTGTTCTGGTTGGAGTTTCTTTTGTTTTGTTTTGGTTTGATTTTTTAACATYGTTTTTTGATTCAGTACACAAAACAACTCACACTTAGCAGTTTTCAAAAACATTCTTTTTGGTAGTGTCCAACTCTCATAAAATAAAAACTAAACCAAAACAAAACCCTGAAAATAACGGACCTGCAGAATGCAGTTTCCTCAACAAGGACTCACAATGAGCATGTGAGTCACAACACAATTGAAAAGACACACATGGAAAGGGCCAGATGAGGGAAAGTACCTGACRCAGGACCATTCTCTTTGGTACGTTGATCTTTAAAGTTAATTTCTAAAATTTTCAGCTCTGCGACTTTATACCAACTGGTAAAAATATCTGTCATGTATTAAATAAGCTGAGAATCTGTTTTGCCCACTAGATTTATATTAATGAGGCAGTAATGGTGTCAGAATGTTATGTGGCATCACCTGAGTAATATGTATMTTAATATGTATACAAGAGGGTCTGCATATGATATTATGATTTTAAAGCTCTGTGCTGGCCTTTACGAAATTGACAGAAATTCTTCAGATTTGCACACAGCAGAATCACTGTTTGTGGGTGGACAGCCTCTGGTCTTTAAGTCATCCAACCAAAAAAGGTCTGASAGGGCATTGTTCAGCCCTCTGTTCACATCAATAGGTTGGATCCTGACACAGGGAAAGAAAAGGTTTGATGCTCACATGGTGTTCCCAGATTATTCTTTCTGTGTGGATGAAAGACTGTAATCCACAGTTAGGAAGGTATGACTTCACTGAAGTCAGTGTGAGTTTTACCAGTTACTTAGTGAGAGCTGTTTGATGCCTGCTTATTAGTACTCTCAGAAGTAAATGTATTCACAAAATAAGGAAATGTATGCAAACAACACCAAGCAAACAGTTCTGCAGGAGCTTATTTTTTCTGTCAAACTAGCTGCCCTCACTTGCAGATCATTGGAAAAGAGGTAAAACTGGAAAATCAGTAGGACTCTCAGCCTTTTGTGGSATTAGGAACAAGACAAACGGGTAAATTCCAGAGAAATGTACAAGGAAAATGAATCAGAGACACTTGGAGAAAAAAGGTGGCAATTCTAACAACACTTTCTCAGCCCTGTTTCATACCTCTTCTTCCTTGCCACTTGTCTTTAAAGACTGTTTTCTTCCTTTAAGAAATCCCATCTCTTGCCACTTATTTCTCAGTTAGATTTGTAATACACTGTAATAATATGATTTGTTA
This sequence comes from Cardinalis cardinalis, assembly GCA_014549065.1. Classification (NCBI taxonomy): domain Eukaryota; kingdom Metazoa; phylum Chordata; class Aves; order Passeriformes; family Cardinalidae; genus Cardinalis; species Cardinalis cardinalis. Next base: position 5,935,123 of record JACDOX010000034.1, read on the forward strand.
TGATGTTAAATAGTTGTGCAATCACAAATGAAGGATTATGACTTTGGTGGGGGATGTAATGATTAACTCTTCTAAAAATGAGATATATATGGATGTGAGGCAACATGTACTGACAGGTTTCTGCAAAACCATGCAAGGTATCAATTTTCAAATAAAGCTATCACAGGGATTTACTTATTCCTTTGAAATGACTGTGAATGCTTTTAATTTTTTTTATTATTTCCATATTTTTGGTAAGATTGCAATCTTCAGAATGACAGAAACACTTGAAAATACACAGTTTACTGGGTAGCTATCATATGGATAGGTTTTCCCATTATTACCCATGGCATCCTGGTTACACTCATTCTCTCATAGGAAAACTACAGTGGTTTGTCTGTGGTATTGTTTTGCTGTTGGAAATGGCCTGCTTTTGATAAAGATATTTTTTCTTTCCCTCAGGAATCTGATTACTATTCGTTGTTGGTTGTTCAAGCTGGCAGTGACAAAATAACAAAGAGAAGTCCAAAGGCAATCAAAAGATACTTCACGGCTCTGGAACAACTGGTAGAGGGATCAAGAGCATAGGAAGAAATTTCCTTGATTCTTCCTGTAACAAGAAATAATATTTATTGGAATAGGGAGATCCACTAACCAGGTCAATGCATGGCTCTGATGTTGCTGTCAGCAGAAAAATTTTGGATTTTTTGACCATGGGATGATCTACTCAACACGTGGTCCACTGACACCTGACAGGTTGCACCTATTGAAGAGAGGGAAAAGAGTTCTAGCACAGGATTGCTWGTGGGACCTGTTGACAGAACTTTAATCTAGCTTGGAAGAGGGAAAGGAACAAAATCAGGCTGGCCAGTGATGAGCAAGGGGACAGTGTATCAAAACTTGAGGAAACCAGCACTTCSTCAATATGGCTCAGGAGGTGTTGGCTATGGTGTAGAACGCCTGCAATATTTCTACACTAATGCCTGCAGCATGAGGAACAAGCAAGAGATGCCCGAAGCTGTGGCCCAGTTCCAGAGATCTGAYATCATTGGCGTATGTGAACCYGGTGGGATGAGTCCTGTGAGTGGAGTGCCCTGTTGGACAGTTACACACTCTTCAGGAGAGRTAGATGGGGCAGAAAAGGTGGAGGGGAGGCAYTGTATGGAATAGAAGGTTAGAATATATGGAGCTCACGTGTGGTAATGGCACAGTTGAGAGTCTCTGGATAAGAATCAAGGGGTAAACAAATAGTGTGGATGATCACCATGGGAATCTTCTACAGACCACCTAGCAAGGACAATGACCCTGACAAACTATTTTTTGAGGTAGTAAGGGACACTTCCATGTTACCTGCCCTTGTCCTTATGGRGGACTTCAAMTTGTCAGAAATGATCTAGGATCATCACTCAGATGGTACAGCCTGGGGCAGAAAATTCTTAAAAAGCCCAGATTACAGCTTTATGGAACAGATCTTTCGGGAGTTGACTCAAGAAAAGGTCCACTTTGATCTGGTGCTTGTCAGCACAGAGGACCACATAGTCAAAGATGAGACTGGTGGCCGTCTTGGCCACAGAGATGGTGGAGCAATTGAGTTTAAAATCTCTGCTGACTGAAGTGCCAGGAAAATCTCAGCTCTGGACACAAGGAGAACAGACTTCACCCTGCTTGGAGAATTATGGAGTAAGGTCCCTTTGGAAAATGATCCATTAGTGCTGTTCACGTCTTAATCACCTCCTAAGGGCACAGGAGCAGGCAATTCCCAAATGTTGGAAGTCAAGAAGGTGAGGTAGAAGGCCATTTTGSCTGAACAGGAATCTTCTCTAGGAAATAGCTAAAAAAAGAAGGAATATGCCCAGTGGAAACAGGGTGACAAGGTGAAAAGTGTGCCTAATTCTGTGTCTGGGATGGGACAACCATGGGTATGCAACCGAAGGAATGAGATGCTGGAAAGAAGCACCATGGAAAGGGACCTAGGGGTTTTGGTCAATGAAATGTTGAACATGAGCCAGCAGCACCCTGGCAGCCAGGAGGGCCAGTCCTGGGGGCATCAGGCACAGCATGGCCAGCAGGGCAAGGGAGGGGATTGTCCTGCTCTGATCTGCTCTGGGGCAGCCTCACCTCCAGTGCTGGGGGCAGTACTGGTTGCCACAAAAATATAACAAAGATATAAATCTACTAAAGTGTGTCCAAAGGGCAATGAAGATGACGAAGGGCCTTGAGGGGAAGCTGGATGAGGAGTGGTTAAGGTCATTTTGTCTGTTCAGCTTGGAGAAGAGGAGAGTGAGGGGAGACCTCATTGGAGTTACAAATTCCTCCTGAGGGGAAGAGGAGGAGCAGGCACTGATCTCTGCTCTGTGGTGAGCAGTGACAGGACTCGAGAGAATGGCCCAAAGCTGAGTCAGGGGAGGTTTAGGCTGGATATCAGGAAAAGGTTCTTCACCCAGAGGGTGGTTGGGCACTGGAACAGGCTCCCCAGGGAAGCCCAACAGAGTTCAAGAAGCTTTTGGACAACACTCTCAGGCACCACTTGGGGATGGTGCTGCGCAGGGCAAGGAATTGGGCTTGATAATCCTTGAGGATGATCCAACTCAGCTTATTCTGTGAATGTGTGATTCTGTAACTCCACACCTTAGAGCTTTACCAGTGTACATATTTTAGCTGGTCTTTGATTATTCACAGAGTRTATATAAATGTGTGGAGAGGAATCTATTTCAATCAGTTCTCCAAATTTGTGTGTTTAATTAAATTTCATATCTTCTTAAGCTCTCTACAAATTAGATAGGTAATGAGAAATTTCACCATATGGCAAAATGCCCTGGACACCTCCTTCTTTCTGCAGTAAYTGTACAGAGAGATTATGAACATCATCCACTACTGTTTTCTGAAGCAAAAGGAGCTTCTTACAAAGTTGATATGCACAATAAAGCAAGAATAGATCTGTCACCACTGTGAAGCATGTATAATATCAAACTTACTAAACCTGTGAAGTGGTCCCTCTTGGGTGTTCTCATCTCTTCTGAAACACTGAAAGTATCTGTTACTTCATTGAAAAAGGCAGGAATAATTCAGCTATTCATCTCTTATTTTCAGTTAAAAGGTCAGTATAGTGAGTGAAAACTTCTGGAATGAATCTTGCTCTCTCTCTCTTCTGTTTCCAGCCGATAAAACAAAACCCTTCAGAGTAGAATTGTCCCCTCTGAGAAAAACTGTTTTCCAGGCTCAACACATCCAAATACTTTAAATTAAGTCTGGGGASAAGCTAAAAGTCTGTGTTTTAGCTGGAATGGATCCTGATACTAATCTGAAGTCTTTAAATCACTGCAGAATTCTGCATGGTTTGTCTGAAAGACTGCTGATTTTAGCACCAGAGGCTGTTGCCAAGGTCCCACTCAAGCAAGTAAAAAGATCTGGGAAACCTATATTTGATTAATTTTTCYTATTTTTCCCTAGGCTTCAATTGCAAATAATTTTTACAGCACTTCCAAAAAAGCTCTAGTTTCTACAGGACTCAATATTACTTCAGGTTTCATTCATATAGCAGTAAGGTGTCCAGCATCACCGATGTAAAAAGAGACAGACCTTACTATTTGCTTGATGATCAAAGATATGAAAAGGGTTGAAGGTCACTGGTTTGTCCATTGTACCTAATATGGAGATAAAACATGTAATTATTRCTGGGATCATTTTCCATCTTCTCAGATTAAGGCACTTCATGCAGTTTTTAAGGAATTATCTGGAAAACTGAAAGAACAACAAGTCCTTCACTGTTCAAAATTAGAGAGCTGTGGAAGAGACTAAGCTTGTGAGGAATTATCAGAAACATAGTGGAAGCAAGTGGTTCTTTAGAATGACATGAGGAAAACACTGCAGAGAAGATGCACCTGTAGGTACTTGTATGTATGTCCAGTGTCTCTCCAACAGTTGCATGTTCTCATGGAAAACTTGGAATGTACATTACAGAACGGAGTTTGATGCTCGTATGTCAGTACCACTCTTCCTCTGGAATAAACTACAGAAAGTATGTACATTTGGTACATTTCGTTTTCTCTGGTTGGGTTTTATTAAATATTTGGTGAAAAATCAGCAACATGATTCAGGAGGGATCTCTGGGAGGAGGACTGTTCACTATCCTAATGAGTAAGAGAAAAACAGAGCAGAAAAAAAATAAAAAAAACCCAAGAAAGAAATCAAACACAAAGTCTGCTAAATTAATCTTAATCAGGTAGGTGGAGTTAGTTGTAAATGGTCCCCTTATTATGCACTTTGGCTCAGTCTGTCATTTAACTGCATTCTCTTATTCGACTCTGCTTCTATGAAAGACTATCATGGGTTCCAAAGATGGCTTAAAACCAGAATCCTTTAGTCAGTCATCTGTTAGAACATTTTGCTTTTTTCCCCCTTCTTGACCAAGGAAACAATTATTGGTTCTGAAATGATCCTGATTTCCACCAAAAAATATGTTCAATTTACTGATAATAGTTTCTTGTGCACAACATATATACTTTYCACTCAGGTTTGCCAGAACGACTTCTTTCTAAGTTACTTTGATCAGCAAAGTAAGTAGAGGAAGAAAATGAGTCTATGCATCTTCTGAATTTATGTTAAGAAGTACAACTGTAAAATAAAGTTCRAAAGGATCCATTCTACAAGACAATGAGTACATGAAGCTTCTGCTCCAGGTAATGAATACATACCTTTGTGCAAAGCAGCGTCTTCTAGTGCAGGCTGCCCAGGGCTATATCCAGCTAGGTTTTGAAAAAGTCCAAGGATGAAGCTTCACACAACATCTCTGGACACCTATCCTATTGTATGACTACCCTCACCGTAAAATAGGATCTGTTTGCTCTTTTGTTTTGTTTGTTTGGATTTTTTTTTCCTTGTATGATTCCTGCTAAATTAAAGACTTAATACACCAATTTAGTATTGACCCTCAGACCAAAGGTATGAGATTTGATTAAGGAGAAAAATCCTTTTTGTTGTCTGTGTTTATGTGCCTGTGCACTCACTGCCTGCGTTTATGGCACCAGATATAAACAGTTCTTTCCAGGAGTACAGGAACAGTACATAACAAACTAGGCTCCAGGAGTGCCCTGTCAGTTGTTGTACTCTTCTCTCTTCCTCCCATAATGTGATTTTCATAGAAAGGAAGATTCAGGCGTATAGGTCAGATAGGTGTTTATCAAATCTTGTACCCCTGTGCTTTGGTAAAGAAAAGAAGTCTCCAGCCTACAGCTGCAGGTCAGTTTGGGAGTGGCCAAAGGGAGCACCTGACTGAGAGGACTGCAGGTGCTGGTTTGTTCTTGCTGTGTTGAGAGTTCTGGTGCTGACTAAGACTCCAGAGGTCACCTACAGTTTGCCCTTAAAATATGAATTGGTAGAATATTGTTTCACCTGCAATATAAGCCTTTTTCAGAAAGATTTATGCTCTAAATCAAGTGTCTTACAGCATGGCTYCTTTTGTTAGGAGAGCTTAAAACATTAAAAGTACATTTTGTGTCTCAAAGAAACAAAGAAACAAACAAAGAAAACCTGCTTGTTTTACAATGCAGCCCTTTTTGCCCTAATTTGGTTTTGGGTTTGAGTTTGGTTTTTTAAATTTGTTTAGTATTTTTTGGCTAGTCTCAATCTGACAGTTTTCAATACAAAAAACAAAGAAACAAAAACAAACAAACAAAATTGGATTGGAAAGAAACAATTGTTTAAGGATTCTTCTCTTTCATCTCAGCAGTTCTGTAGAATCCATGCCTGAATATATGCTTGTGCACATATAGATAAGCCAAATTCTGGATTTACAGATTTATTCTGAATTTTTATTTTCATGAAAATTTTGGTAAGTCTGTGGGTCATTCCACTTCATACTWTTTAAGGTTTTGACATTTCAGTATTTTCCAATGGAGGGAAAACCTTTACCTACTCCTGCTTAACTTGATAGCATAGTGTCAGAGGTTCTTTAGCACCCTCAGCATTAACAGAACATGCAACATTTTCTCATCTCTATGTGCCAAGCGAGTAAGGACAGAGACATTAATTATGATAGGCTTTGATTTATTTTGTTAAAAAGGCAACATTGCATGCACACAAAATATCTCAAGAAGTGTATCAATAAAAGAGATTGCAGATAGGTGGATCAGTCCATGGGCCAAACCAGGAACCTGTGGGTCTTCTCATTTGAAGGAAGGTCAGGTAAAAAATGTTTCCAAACCCTCACGGTTGCACAAACTATTAGTCTAGGACTATTATCAGTGAATTTACATGTTTTTCAACCAGCCAAATATAATCTGTAATCTTTGTTTTATTTATCAAGCTGAGTTAAAAATCAGGTATTAAATAATATTTGCTCTGTTCCAGTCCCCAGTTAGTGCAGAATTTGAGGTTCTAACATACAGTAAAAAAGCGAGAAACACAAATATGTAGGGCACAACCAGATGCATTATGACTTGGAGTATACTTAAAACTAGAAATTTGATACTACAAACTTGATGCAATGGTCCAAAACAGAGAATCTAGATAATTTCAGTTAGTCACAGTATTTTAATTTACCTGAGAAAATGTTATCATGTCACAAAAAWGAGAAAAATTAGAAGAAACCTGATAATACCCATGTTTCCTACTCTAAAAGACATAAGACCATATTCTGAGGAAAGTATATAATGAGAAACAACAGTGGAGCTTTAGAGAGATTCTTCACATGCTGCTTGTGTAAAGCAGCAGTGTCCTAGGCCTTAGCCAGCATCCAAGCCATCACTGTAAACTTTCCACAGGATGGTGAAAATTTAAACTGAGTTTTAAAAGATTGATCTGACATGGTCATTGTTGACCACTTCACTTGCTTAGAGGACTGGGTGTCACAAAGCAATATGTGTCCATTTTTTTGGAATGATAGATTTATTCTGTAAATTAGGTCCTGTCACCAGTCATATACCAGTCATATTATATATTTCTTTTTCTTGACCCTGCTCACATAATTGCATGCTTTCTTAAAATTATCACCTTTCTTTAAAAAAAAAAACTTCTAATCATTCAAAAGCATTTTGTAATCTCAGTATTAAGATCCAATTTATTTTACCATCTTTGTTTCTAACCTCTTTATTTTTGGGGAAAATGTTGGCTTCAAGTGATGAAAATGGCTTTGCCACAGAGATGTGTGGAGAGTAAATGAGACCTTTGGAGATACAATCTATTCTGCTATTGACTTTCTACAAAGCATTTAGAATTGGTTCTTTTCTAGTATAGAATGTTGTACTGATCCTTGGTCTGGTATGTAAATGACGTGTCCCTGAAAGGATACCACTAAAGTCCCAGAAAAGACAGAGGAAGATTTTATTTTTTCCTTCCTTTGATCTTTCCTTCCTCCCTCCCACTCTATCCCCTTTCCCTTCAATTTCCAGACAGTGCCCTGAATTGATTGCCGGAGTGAAACTTTATTTAGATATTTAGGTTTTGTTTAACACTTACTACCTCACACTCAGCTCTGGCTCTGTTCCATTCAACTCCTCAGCCTGCTCCTGCTTCTTGCATCTCTCTGCTGCTCCCTCCCCTCTGCAGCACTGCCACAGCTGGGACAAAAGCTCCATTTTCAACCCAGCACAAACCAGTTGTGCCTAAGCAGAGCAGAACTACATAAAGTGTGTCTATAGCTAAGAGAACTTGTCTGTATTTATGATTTCTATCCATTGTAATTACCCTAAGCAGTTAGGCTAATTTTTTCCTGGTTTGTGACTTCCATTTTTACAGTGGGTATTTGGAGCTTTCTGGAGTTTCCTTATTCACATTATTAGCAGAGAAGTGGCTTTGCTCTATTTTTGAAAAACCAAATTAAAAAAGCAAACAAACTCACCCCCACACTAAAACCCAACAACCATTATTTTACAGTATTTCCAGGCTTGGAGTCTTGGAATGTATAGAGATGGGAGGTCATTTGGAAAAGACAAGCTGGCCTTACAATTGCAGGCATTTGAGAGCTTGAACCATGAAGTTAGGATGTGGATACCTCTTGCTTGAGTCCTCTATTCTGAAGTTGGCCATGTGTGTCTTCCATATTACAGATGATTYGTGGGTCATTGGACAGTGTTATCCTCCTTTTCCCCTCCCCATCTACCTACAATTCTCTATCCTCCCCCTGCCCTGCCCAATGCACAATGGGCACATATCYTCTGTCTGTGGTGATTTCAGATGAAGGGAAAAACATTTTAGGATTTATAGATTTAACTGTTCAACAGATTATAATTTTCGGACTTTTGTTTTATCTTCCAAACTGAGTATGCTTGATACCTACTGRAGTTTTGACATTTATTATAAACTGCATTCTTTTTCTCCTTAAAATATTTCAACCTTGGAAGTTCTCAGACACAGCTTTTCAAGACAGAAAAAAAGCTTATTCAATGTTAAAAGTATAAATAAAATAACAGATATTTTCTAAAACCCATTAAAGAAAACAACTATTAAATTATCCTATGACTTCYTTTCAAGGCTTCTGGTAAACTCTCTTTAGGCTTTCTATCATCCTTTTTCAACTCAATGCTCTTTGTGTGAGACAGGAAGAGATGATAAACATTTTTGGAAGAAGAAAAAGCTTTCTAGAGCACAATGCAGACGTTTTTGTGTGATATTAGGTTCTCAAATTGTAACCCTGCTAAAGCCCACTATTTAAAAATCTCATTGACAATGCCAGATTCTGCAATCCTGGAGATGTCTGGGTAACACCTGAATAGAGACAAATGAAGTACTTCTCCACTTTTCTGTCAGGTGCTACCCAGTTTGCAGGACGACATCRGACTGCTTCTGCAGTTTATTAAAACTTCTGCGCCACCAAATGTGTTGTTTCTCTAAGTTTGTTACACAAGTTTTTTAATAAATCAGTTCTTTGCTGCAATTCTTATACGTCTCTCTCTTGCTCTGTTGAAGTAGGCTAATGTTCTTTCCAGGAGCTTCCAGGCTCTCCAGGAGCTGAAATCCCATAATTCAGGAGAAAGGGAGCAAAGGAGAAAGTGTTAATGAGGACTTGAGACTGCAATGGGAGAGCCCAGAATACCACCTRATCTGGGGTGAGTACTATAACTTTTGTTTTATCAGGGTGCAACATCCACTTCAACTGGGAACCTAGCTTTAAGCTTTTAAACAGTAAAATGGATTCTTTTGAGAATAGTATTCAAATTAAAGTACTGTGGGGGTAAATATATTTATATTTCCATTAAAATTTTAATCAAAAAGTATATTTAATAAAGTTTTAGTATAAAAACACTCTAGGCAAGTGGAAAGAGAAGCAGGAGGAGTATTGCAAGTTGGTTAAGGAAAAAATTTGCATTTTGGTAAACTAAACAGAAGGGTTTTGGAGATGAAGAAAAGCTCTAGGGAAAATCAATTATTTGTACACAACAGCATTACAAATATGTCTATTTACAGGTCTGATTAAATTAGGGGGAAGAAACCACCAAAAASTTGAAAATGTAAAAAAAGTTGCAAAAATATCAAAGAGATTGATTCACGTTTTTCTTCARTTTTTATAAAAAAGGCAAAAAAGTATTTGGAAAAATGGAGTATTTTGTTTTGGACTAACCTGACTTGCTCAGGACATGTTTTTACAGGCCTGCCTGTGCAGAGCATTGGGAATTATTYCCAACCCAGTCCTGGGGATTGTACCTAAAACAGGTCTGAACTGACATTTCCCAAGATCTGCTTAAAAAATGGAGACCAAACTGAGAAGGATTTTTTAAAAAACAGCACAGCAATTGGCAGGTGACCTTTGGGGTCATGCAGTTCATTTTCTGTCAGCAATTCAGATACTCAGGATATCTTGTTCAGGATAACAAGGTACAGCACAAAAACTGTGAACCCTGCTTAAACCCCAATAGAGGCTTCAGCAGAATAAATACTGTAATAATATTTTTTTCTTTAGACAAAGTGATGTGAAAATTAATTAACTTTTCAGCACTTTATGATTTGTATTTTTTTCTCCTGTAAGTGCTATTCATGTGTTTACTCACACAGATCTGAACAGGCTGAACTTGATATGAAAGGGAATTTTCATGCACCATGTTAAGCATGTAGGCCACTGTTCACAACGTGAGCGTATTATCAGCTGCATTTGTTGAAGGGACAAAGAAAAATTAAACAAAATTCGCACCTGGAAACTGCAACCTCAGTCTCAATACTAGAGCTGACTTCTGATTAGAAATAGTTCTTTTTGTTCAGTTTTGGGTCTATACTCCTGAGCTTCATAAAACGAGAAAAATCTGCCAAAGCAGAATTAATTTTATTGATAGGGTAATTCCTTTACTACCAAATATTGAATTACAGAAAAATCAAAGTTTAAAAGCACTTTTCATATGAAAGTTTCATATTTCTGAGTCAGTAAGTTTAACACAATTAAATTTTTAACTGATAATTTTTATAAGACCTATTTGTTTTTATGCTGAAATTACCTAGTAGGTGCCTTACAAAATTTAAGAGCAGCTGTAGCCATATAACACTTGAACTTCATTAACCCTATGCTGCCTATGAAGCTGTCCTCATCAAGCTGGCTATTGAATAACAATTTGTCATGCAGCAGTACTGTGCTGGCATATTTTCTCCTTTTCTACAAGGCCTGGATAATTTGTTTCTGTCTTTTTACTTTTATCAGCTATAAAAGAAACCAGCATTTGGCATTTTTCAGGCTACTCCTAATGCACCATGTCTTTCTTTCACAATGAGTCAGTCTAAAGCTTTGCCCCACTGAAATTATTTAAAAGACCTCAAAAGTAAAGCTCAAATGCAGTTATGAATTTGCTGACCTTTCAACACATTCAGCAACTGCAGGCAGATTAATCAGATCGACCACTTTAATCCCATCACATCTAATGTGTCCTCATTAAGAAATTAAGAGGAAATGCCTCTTGTTCTAGACAGAAACATACTTCAGTGTTAAATATGAAWGTAGATACACCATGTATATATTATATGAATTTGTATGTATGCATATTTACACACACAGCAATACATATAGGAAAGGGAAAACCAGAAACTTAGAAATATGAAGTTCATCACATAACTACAATCAAAATGCAATTCATCAACCACTGACATTCAGGCTTAGGAAATAAAACCAGAAATATGAAATAGCTGTAAGATCTTTCTATCACTTTCTCTGTTTTAAAGCTCTCTGAAAGATAAACAGTTACTGTTGTGTTGATTGCTATCTGCCTTCAGTTGCCCACTTAAATTAAGTGATATGATACCTGTCTGTACTTGATACTTGAAGTAAGAACATCTTTATTGTGCTTTGCCTGTATTGCTTTTCAGTATTCTGCTAGAGCTGAGAATTCTCAGCTGACAAGTCCCTTTGTGCTCAGTTGCACACAAACCTCCAGTAAGACGCATCTCTCCTCCCCAAAAGTTCATAGACTAAATGAAAAACTGACTAAAAGAAAAAAAAGTTTGACAAAAGAAAAAACCTTTGAATAAAATATCATCATKGTTTTAAGGGTAAGGAGAAAGATTAGCAGAAGAAAACGAGATACGCTCTTCAGTGCATACACAGTGAAATCAAGAACTGACTTTAGATCTCCTGTTTTCCTAGTGCCATCACTACAAGACCCTCAATCCTATCTTTGATTTAACTTTCTTTTATACTTTCCCCCTTCACCTGCTGTTCAATATCAGGGGTTCAGATGCTACAGAATGACAAGGTGAGCATACAAATATGCAAGGTTGTAGACATAACCAAGATAATTAACATGGAGAGGCATGCTCAGCATATTTTTCTTTTTCTCCTCACATATAAAGACTTTCTTGACTTTGAATTTAAGAACAGGTACTGTATATTATTCCTACTGCAATTAATTGATGAATAAATTTTCCCCCTTGAGTTTCTTCTTTGCCTGGAAACCTGCCACTGTGCAACCTAAATATGTATATCTGAAATAGGGAAAAGAATAAAGAGAAAGATAGAAGGGCAGGAGGGGGGAAGGAAAAAAAGAGAAGAACTAGTTGAGAGGTGTCAGTTACAGTATCTGTATTCTGAGTTTATTCTTCTAACCTCACTTGAAATTCTACAGAAATTTGGCGCTTCAGTTAAAACTGACCTTAGGCATTTTCAACTCACATGATGATTATTTGCTCAGAAGTTCACTAAAGGTCTATCTGACTGTGGCAGTATTACAGGAGGTCATATTTTTTCAAAGAGGAACAGTTCTTGAACATTTTTTTACAATTCAGTGTGCAGAAATAAACAATATCAATATCAACCACATTTTTCCCATACACTTCCCTTGCTTGTTTTTTTTTCATTACTGTTTCTTGAAGATTTTACAAGAAAATGCCATACTTTTTAAACAATAAAATTCTTCATGTCTTCTGTTACAATATAGGAAATTTGTGATAGATTATAATATCTTATTACATTCTAAGATTTTAAATTTTACAATGTGAAGTTTTAGAACCAATAACAGGAACAGGTAATTAACATTTTCAGTGTTTGGGAACTTTAAATAGTACATTGGCCTATCGTGCTGGAACTTGAATATGTACTGATAAGTTTCTGATGTAGTTGAATTTGAAAATGAGAGATAATCATCCAAAGAATGAAACTATGGAAGATATTGATAAATTTATACACATATATGCATACACATACATATAAAACAATGAGAACTTGTTTTAGAAAAATTCTGTAGTTATTTTTAGTCAAAAGCTGAGATACTGTTCTAATCAAACATATTTGACCCCATAAAAAGTGCCTTCCCATTGTTTAGAAAAATGTAAAATTGTACACAAGTATGAAAGCTGTTGAAATATAAGGACTGAAATTTGAAATTTAAAGACTATTCATAGCTAGCTTTCTGAAGCTTGTCAGTTGAGTGCAAATAAGTGAGGCAGATATGTGAACCTACATACTGTTAAAGAAATGGAAGGTGCCCTATACTACAGATCAGAAATAAGGAGGCAGACAATAAAATAAAAAAAAAAATCCAAATGGAAAAAAGTATTTTCAACAAACTAAGAGATGTCTGTGGAGCTCATTACCACAAGATACAAATAGGATAAGAGATAGATGGAAATCAAACAAAGGTGGGGAATGTATGTGAATTAGAAGAAGAATTCTATCAGGAATTAATGCTTTTGAAAGGATTTCAATGCTTTTCATTTATGATTCTTCAGGAGTTAAAATGGAACAGGAGTTAGAAAGGAGAATCTTCCAGGTGATTATTAGCTCCTAATTGTCTGTAATAGGGATTTTCTGAAATTGCTTAGTGGCATAGGAAACTAATGGAAAACATAAAACCACAGATTTTATCTAGAATGGTATCTGATGTTATCATATTTGGAAAATTTAAATTTTTTCCCGATTCTTGTCAGTTACCAGTATCTGGTAGAAACAGTGATTTTTAAATAATTTATAAACATTAACTTTTTTTTTGTTGTTGCTACAAAGACCTCTGGATAGCAGAAAATATTCTTCCTGTTAATTATAGGCTAGATTAAGACAAGGAGGAAAACCCAGAGGGCTGCACTAAGTGCAATGTTTACTTTCCATCATCTGAAAGAGTAATTAGAAATATTTGTATCACTTTTGTTAGCCTACCTGTAGTTTTTTCACACATCATATCCTCCTGCATTTTTTGCCTTCCTTGAATGAAATAGTCCAAGACTCCTCCCTGCAGAAGCTCTAATGCTTTTCTCATATTCCTGTTTGAAGTAGAAAGGTATAACAGAAAATGGTAATCCTCACCTATCATTCATTTGTATAAAAAATGGACTAATTTTGGCATAATTTCATAACCTTATTCCTTTATTTTTATAGTGTTTTGTTTGTCTTTCAGCTGCTACCAAAAGTTAAATCTGTAAAATGGGGGAAAGCTAGATCTGTAAAATAGGGAAAAATTGATGGGGTGAGCTGTTGGAAAGGATGATGGGTGAGATCTGTTTTCTAAAAAAAATGTTTTGATGGAAGAGATATAAAGTTCTTTGGTACGTGGCACTACAAACTGTTTACACAGGTGTTTGAGGTTATATGTGAGCATATCTACACCTTCATGAATTAGGGACAAATATCAGATTCTGCACCTGGGAAAGTGTAACCCTGGAGGTAGATATGTAGACTGCGGGACAAGTGGCTGCAGTGCAGCCCTGTGGGAAGAGATCTGGGGGATGAGGTTGATGGTGAGCTCAAAATGAGTCAACAGTGTGCCYTGGCAGCCAAACGAGCTGTCAGAATCCTGGGATGCATTAGGCACAGTACAGCTCGCTGGTGGAAAGGTGTGACTGCCCCRCTACATACAGCRCTGGTGCAGCCTCACCTCTAATGTGTGTGTGCTCTTTTGGGCTCCATGATATAAGGATATAAAAATATTGTGTCCAAAAGATGTCAAGGAAGATGGAGAAAAGACTAGGTCTAATTTAGGAGTAGAGATTGAAGATACAAGTTTGTTCAGCTTAGAGGAAATTGAGGGGTCACATCTTTGCTGCCTACAACTTGCTAATGAGGTGGAGAGAAGAGGGCTTCCCTGCTGTCCCATGACAGGAGGCGAGGGATGTCTTAAGTCTGTGTCAGGGGTAGTCCAGATAGGATACTTGGAAAATATCTTCCCTGAGAAGGTGGTCTAGCACAGGAGGAAATTCCCCAGGGTAGTGGTTCTTGGCCCTGTCCCTACCTGCCAGTGTTTGAGAAGAATTTGAACAATGTTCTTAGATATATAGCTTAACTTTTAGGTTGTCCTAAGTGGAATCAGGGAACATCAACCCAATGTTCTTGGTTGGTCCCAGCATATTCAATGATATAATGAAGGGTTTTGTGAACTAAATGGAAAGATGAATGGAAAAAATGTGGAGAGATTAGAGTCTGAATAGAAAACTTATCTGAGTAACATGCTTAAGACATTTATCAAATCATTTATATTCATGATAAAAAGGGAGACTAAAAATGTTTATATTTGAACACTGTTGAAAGAACTTAACATTCTTGTATCAAACTTCACGTCCTGTTCACTCTTCCAAGTAACACCTGTTATTCATGGCAAGCTTTATAGATAGCAGCAGCATAAATTCATCTGCTCTTCCTCAGGCTCCATTTCAAGCTTTATTGAATAAGAACTGGAGAGAGGAGTTTTTTTCCTTATATTCCCACATAATTCCTTCTTCTGCAGAAAAGATCAATCAACTGGCATTACATTACTCTTGATATTGATACCATACCATTTTGTGAGGGAAAAAAAAATCRGCTTTAAGCAAGGCCATAAGTCTTGTTCAATTAGTTCCACAGACATAACGGCTAATGAGATCAGGAAATGCTTGTGCAAAGGAATAGCTCCAGAGAGCTATTAATGTGAATAGAGTAAGGTTCATGTCTAGGGCTATTGCATACTCTTTTGAAAGGAGCCACCTCTTCTCTCTTACTGGAGACAGAGACTCGCCTTCCTTTGAAATCTGTTAAGACAAAAGACTTTCAGAGGCTGTGGTCTTGATTAAGAAAGGCAGGAAATATCTACATAACTTATTTGTATTTTGTTGCAAGAATTGCCCTGGCTGATTTAATTTATAGTATTTTTCCTGTACTTCTGGGTACTTTATACTTTGAAAAGATGCCTGTTTGCTCAGTGGGCTCACTGCATAGCTGAGGCTGGAAGGGTTCTCAGGAAGTCTCTGGTCTAAAGTCCTGCTCCTRGGGTCTGCTTTGGGCTTGGACCAGCTGGAATTCAGTTGTATCCTGAAAATCTTGAACTATTGAGACACTATCCTACCTCCCTTGGCAATCTGTGCCATGGCTTGGCATTTCTCACGGGGAGCAATCTTCTCAGCATAGCCACTCTGAGCAACTCACGTGTACACTTGTATCCTTTCTCTTTTATGAAGAGCATGGATGTGATGTCTTGGTTACTCACAATAAGTTACTGAGGGCTGTTGTTATGCTGTCTAAAGCCACTCTGCTCCTGGCTGACAAAGCCCAGCTCCTCTACCCTCTCCTCACTTGAAAAGTGCTCCAGCCTTCACAGTCTCCATGGTGTCCCCTGAACTCCCTCCAGTTTTTCCATGTTTTTCCTATATTAGGTACACAACACAGAGTRTATTGGTGCTGTGCCCTCAAAATCTTTAATTGGAACATCCCTAACTTGTGGCCAAAGTTTCTTTAAAAAAATTTTTGTTGTTGTTGTTTTTGTCCTTTTTTTGTTTGTTGGTTTTACAAAAAAATTTAACATATTTAATTTATATCTCTGACATAATCCACTTGGTCCTCATCTAAGCCACTTGGAAGAGAGCCACTCTCTTCTACATTAAAAAGTGGAGACATGGGAATGCAGTTATGGCCAGTGTTCTCCAGAGAACTTAAGATAATATTTATTTTCAGCAGAATCAGCAATTTAAAGTTCTCGTCGTATCTTGAAAATTTTCCAACCAATTTCCTGACCTTTTTTGTCATCTCAAGATCCATGTGTTTGAAAATTGATTGTAATCTTCAAAAGGAATAGGTATTTATTGTCAGCCTTTAACATTCATGAAATAGAAACCTAAAGAAAGAGAATTTTGTCTTCTTAAGTGAAAATAATATAAATATTTACACTATGAGCTGAATTTTGATTTCCGTTTGATCCTTGCATTGCAATTAAGTGTATACTGGAATTTATCATGACTTGATGGAAGTTATTGTCTCACAAAATATCATTTTACCTGCAACAATGCATGAAGGAAATATATTGTTTTAATCATCTAGTGTTTCCTGAAGTTATGTGGTCCTCATTGTTTGATTTCATGCTTACTCTAAGCYATCCCACAAAACAAATTAAAGGGAATGATGTAAACAAAATTTAAGTTCATAAAAAGCACTTGAGTGTTGAGATTCTCAACATTTTGTAATTTTTGTTGTTATTTTTCAGAAAGGCTGATTTTAAACTTTTGGTATAAAAATAAATTGCAAAAAAGTTAGGTTTGTCTTCTCTTTTTCTTCTTTTTAGCACACTAAGAGATAGACTTGGCAAATATAGTAAGAAAAGAGAAGGTTTTTTTATCCTCATGAGTGTGTAAAGTGTGAACAATGGGACTGTGAGTTAATTTCACGTTGCMTCACTTTTACACTAACATTAATTTAATGATTTGATCTTGATTTGGCATTCAGTATGGAGATTGCTACCATGGTCCGAATAACTCTGTGAGGGCATTATTTATATTCGGTAATGGGTAATTTCTGCAGCAGGGAAAACAAGTAGCAATGGCAATAATTTGACAAACKATATGAATACCAGTATAGTTAATCTATTTTTTTAACCATTAAATAGTCGACAGTGTAAATTCCACCTTTTTGAAATAAGGCACTAAGAAAACAGTGTATTTGCTGTTTAGCAGCTTCAAAAATAACCCAACAAATTTCAGGTTTTGGGACAACAACTTCTGTCTGTGCTTTTAAATACTTGCCCAAACTGGACTTGTCTTTAGGAAAAGAAACCCCAACAATCAATATCATCCAAATGGCCAACAAATTTATCTTGAAAGCAGCATTTTAGAATCAACAGTTTTCTATGTTGTTTAAGATTTTTTGGTAACAACATGGCACCTAAAATCAATACTTTTTACCTTTGCCCATAACAAAAATAATAAAGAGATCCATGCTTTGTGGTGTAGCCAAGTCAGACTAGTACAATAGTRATGCAGACATTCATTTCAGTTCTGCTGCGCACTCTGTCCAGGCAGGCAGAGCAGGCAGAGTACAAAGCGGCTGGGAAGTGTTTGAACTGATCTTCTCATGACAGCTACTTAGGAGTACGAGGTACAGCGGTCTCRTTAGGTACAATAGATGCAGGATAATCACAAAAGATATTGTGAAGCATTTACCAACATGTGCAGCAAAAACACCTGAAAACTTAAAGCAATGCTTKTCTATTAACTGGTGGTCATAAATATAATTGCATGCTTACAAAGTAGCTTGTTTCTTGTGCTTTACAGGGAGGTAACATTCTGAAAATCGTTTTCACAAATGTTGCGTTTTGTTTTGTCTTTTAAAATCTTCGGCATCAAAAAAAAATCAGTATCTTCAAACACAAGTTGGTCATTAGCACACTATTTTTAGAGCCCAACAAACACATTTTACTTTCAGTTTAGCTGGTGAATCTTACAACTTCTGAACTTGCTGTAACTGTACACTGTTACAGCTTCCAAGGAGACTAAATATTCTAAGGTCTTACTGGTTTGTTTCTGTTAAAAAAAAAMCAATGCACTTCTCTTAGTGGAATTTGTGTTTTGACACTATTTTGTTAATTAATCACTAACGAGAATAATTACATCTAATTTAGATAGCCTCGCATCAAAAGGATTTTTCCTCTTAGATCATGAAAATCTTTAGAATATGTGTGATGGCTTTTGCTCCACTAAAAAAAAAGAAAACTCTGAAATATCTCCTACCAATGCAAGTTTACACCTGTATTGCTGAGTGATCTGCTAAACATAATTGCTCCAAAATAGGAACTTTAGCAGAGATTTTTCCCAATTAATTATTTTCAACTAGAGATCTTGCTATTTCTGTTCAGAAATACAGTAGATGTGGTTTTGATTAAGTAGGTGTTAGAGATAGATCACTCCTCTGGAATTTGTACAATGTTTCTAGGACATTATTCATATATTCTAATTTTCTTTATTTACATCTCCACAGATTACCCCAAATAATTATAATTCATTCGTATAGTGCTGTTAAAACCATACTTTCAGATTTCAAAAACTACAATGCATTCTGATTATGTGACAGCAGCTACTTTTTTTTTGCCATTTTTTTCTGTTTTCTAATATCCTTCAWACCTCTTGGCCTCCATGGCTGGAATTTGTGTACAAGTAAAGGCCAATGCCTTTTAAAATTGGTCAGCCTATTTCAATTATGGTATTTTTCAATGAAATCTGTTTTTAAGAGGTGGAACCCCTTAAGAATTTCCAACATGATAATTTTGATAGGAGATGAAGCAATAACACCCTGATTATATGTTATTATTTAATGTCCTATTCCTAAATTCTCATGTCTCAAATATTGAAAGAAAAAAGACTTTAAAAAATAAAAAGGAGTGGAAATAACATTTTCATTATTTACTGCAAATGTTATTACTGAACAACACCCCTTTGCGATAGCTCAAGTGGATCAAATTTTTGGAACTGCAACCTTGTAAAAATATTTCTTCTTTTAGCATAGAAAAATTAATATTATCCCCAAAACCTATGGACAAGAGACCAATTGTTTTGGAGACCAAGCTCAGKGAAGACACTCCCAAAACTGCTCAATTTTTCATTAATTGCCTCCCAGAATCCCGGATGGCTGTAGATAATATGATTCTGAGTTTCATTATTTGAGCACCATAAAGCAAGAAAATTTAAAAAATTCARGAGCTGGTCAAAGACTGAGAAAATCAACCATTTTCCTGTGAGAGCAAACAAGAGAAGTAGAGATTTACCCAATGAAATAAACAACATTCTGTTATTAAATATCAGAACTGAAAAGGCTGTCAGGATTTTTTTGTCCAGCTTATCTCAATTTTAAGTAAGTTTTGTGTATAAACCTTAACATGAAATAGGTATTGTAAATTTTTTTATTTGTGCAATTCTTCACAAGCTGTTACTCTGCACTGATGGCCTCGTCCCATGCTTCTAGCTGGGTCCTATCCATCTCATGTTGGATGCTGCCATAAAAGCACCACAGTAGACCCAGCTTGCTGCTGGCTGTGCTCTGTCTTTCCTTCACAGAATTTGTTCTGCCTTTCTTTGCAAGGAGCYCTCATTTGAGAATTTGGGTTCCAGTCATAACAAGACCATTATGGKGTTCCCTCCCAGGTTACTATACCAGAACAAGTAGTTCTTAGTGTATTTTTTCTGGGAAGGTTTCTCCCAGTTGAGAAGCACCACGCTTTTTCTTTGTGACACAGACCAAATGCAACAAGTCAAAATTCTTGAATCACACAATGCAAAGTATATCCAGATACTGAACGGGAGGTGAAAGCTATGGAAGCAATTACAACAGATATTTTTGTAAGCAGTCAGAATTAAATTCTTTAACTGAGATAAAAATATCTCATAATTGTTTTAATCTGCTTCAGGTCAAGAGCAAATGCTTATCTKCAATCAGCCCACCTAGTTGCTTACATGGTTATATTGCCCTGGCTAGACCATCCTGTTATGCCAGAATATTCTGAGAATTATCACTGAATCTTTTCTCAGCACATATGAATTCTGAAATGTGCTAAAARTTAAGACTTAATCAAGAATTTCCTAGACTGAAACTGGATGTGCTTTCCAAAAGTGGTACTTTTTCTAACAAAAAAATTTGGAAATCCTTTTTTGGAAATATAAAATCCTGCACTCTAGATTTCAAAGAGTTACACATTAAATAAAAACCTCTAGTAAAGCATACTTTCTTTGGAAAATTACTGCATCTCTTTGGATGCCTGAAGTTTTTGTGATACAGAAACTGATGCATAGAATTACTGCATCATTWCAGAGTAAAATCTGGAATGTATGTTGGAACATTATGGGTCCTAATACTGAAGTGAAAAATGTCAAATAAAAAACAAAATAGATCTAACAGAAAGCAGAAAAAAGAGACAGTGCCTGTAATATTTTAAAAACTTCAGAGGTTTAGTTTGCAATTTTACAGGTTCACAAAATACATCTTTATACATGAGCTGACAGATTGACATAGTGAACAAAATCCTGAGATTGGAAAGAAGGCGTAAAAATCAAACAGAAATACAACAACAGAACACCAAAACTTCTTCATATTGTGAAAAATCAAAAGCCATTCAGAGAGAAGTAGATTTAATGCATAATATTGCCATTTTTTGAAACACAAGGTTTAARATATTATGTGTATACACAGACTTCAGGTATTTACTTTAAGAAAAGATTTCCAGTGTGCCACTGTTACATAGAATCATTGAATATCCTGAGCTGGAAAGGCACCCACCAGGATCATCAAAGCCCAAATCCTGGCCCTGCACATCACAGCCTGAAGAGTCACACCATTTATCCAAGAGCATTGTCCAAACACTTCTTGAACTGTGTTTGGTGCCTTGACCACTTCCCTGGAGAGCCTGTTCCAGGGCCCAACAACCCTCTAGGTGAAGAACCTTTTCCTGATATCTGACCTAAAGCTCCCCTGACACAGCTTCAGACCATTCCCTTGGGTCCTGTCACTGGTCACTAGAGAAAAGAGATCAGTACCTGCCCCTCAGCTTTCTCCTGTGAGAAAGTTGTAAAYACTATCTGGTTAACATGCAAATTTTTTGATGTTGCAGTTAGAACATGTGCACATTAATTAGTCTGGATTATAGTTCCACAATTGGGTAGCCCTAAATTTGGACTTTAGTTCAACAACTGTTCATATACAGTTGTTACAGAAAGTCACTGTCTGTGACATTTCCAGGAAAGCAATTACCAGGGAAGTAGTGTGTAAAAATCGATTTGAAGTGTTCCTTTATCACAGTCATTTTAAGATGTTCCTTGCTTTGAAAATTCCAGAAAACCACCAAGACAATTGAGGTCACAAAAACYTGGTGATGGATATACAGAAATTTCAGGAATTGAATGAGGCAGAAAAGGATTTTAATCCAAAAAAACATATAATAAATAACAATAAGTATTTTCTCATGGGTCTCAGCAGTAGACCTACTGGAAAGAAAAAAAGTAAGCCAAACACTAAACAAAAATCCCAGAAAAATTGGTGGAAAAAAACCCTATTTTTTTTCATTTGATTGTACACCAGCACTCCTACTGGGTACAGCAGAGGAAAAATATAGAGAAGACATAAGGTTTGAAGGCTCTCATAGTGAAAATGTGATAGAACAGAATTGCAAGCATGATGGTCYAAGTGATACTTCCAGAGCTGATTAGGCTGAATGTATGAATTTAATATCTTTTAAGTTTTTATCTAGTTCTAAGGAGGTGTGTGAAATGTGGAAAAGAGTCAACAGGCAAAGGGAAAGACTGACCCCAAGTCTATCGGTCTCACATTCAGAATTGCATATCCTCCCTCCATGTCCTTTTGAAAACAAGTATTATGAATTCTAGAACCATCTGCATAGTAAGTGTTGGCTTGTCACTGGTGTAACAAGAATGCTGATAGCTAAGGCACTCAGCTGAGAGTCAGAAGAACATACCTTCATGAAGAGAAAAAGGGTGTAATTGGACTTTTGACCTCCAAGGAGACAAGGAAAGTGACATGTCCTAGGGTGGTGTTTTGGAGTGTGTGGAGGTAGAAGAGGAAGAAGACAAGAGGTGTGGCTGTGATCATTGTTAGTGTTCATACATATGAAGGCCAGCTGGGCAAAAGTTTTGAAAAAGTTGCTGCTACAAAGATATGTAGAACATGTTC
Organism: Cardinalis cardinalis; assembly: GCA_014549065.1. NCBI lineage: Eukaryota > Metazoa > Chordata > Aves > Passeriformes > Cardinalidae > Cardinalis > Cardinalis cardinalis. The sequence goes on from JACDOX010000034.1 coordinate 5,957,411, forward strand.
TAAGGATTTAGGCAGCCTTATGCACATCCAGTAAGAGAAAAGTGGATTGTGCCAGTTTTATATGCAGACTYCATATTTTTGTACCTAAACATATCTGTCTTGAGAATCTAATCCTTATATTTGACCTGATGAAGCAGAAAGCCTGTGACTGAGCACAGAACTGTGATCAGATACATCAAACTTAGTGCTTTCCCTATTGAATCATCTTTCTTTTTCTTTTCCAGGCATAMTCAAGTTTGAAAGTTTTCCTCTAGAGCATCTCTGGGGCATGCTTTGTTTTGCAATTCGCAACTCCGCTTGTGAAGTAAATACCAATAAGTCTCACRCTGAGCTTATAAAACCTGTGCTTGGCAGCACGTACAACAGCTTTGTTGCTCTCCTGCACTACTCTGTCTACATTTTCTAACCTTCACCCACCACTTCTAGAGATATGAGGCTGGTTTGATCTTCATCTGCATTCAATCTGTTCTCATTCTTAGCAGAGCAGGAATCACTGAGGGATGCCAGCTATTGTGTGCCTTTTGTGAAAGGGACATGTGCCTACTAAACTTGCTTAAAATTATTAAATGCTTTTTTGCACACTCCTGTGTTTTAATCTGAGCATGGGATTTTACCTTAAAGAACTAAAACTTACTTTTTTTTTTTTAATTGGTTTTTCAGGTTTTTTTGGTTTTTGGTTTTTTTATTTGTTTACCAGGCAAGAGAGTGACTGTTTAACACTTTATAATGAATATAATTTACTTTGAGTCTTTCTATCGTTATACCCTTTGGTTGCTAAGTGCTTCCTTTAAACTTTAAAGAGAAATTATTTTCTGTTTCATATTGAGAATAAAAAGAAAAGGATAAAGAATTGGCCTCTCTTCATCAAACTATTTCTTCTTGTACCTTTTTTCTCTAGTGATTGATCTATCTTTTGCCATCAGATAGTTCTCTGATTAATTGCTTTGGCTTCTCTCCACCTTGCATTATCTTACTTGCATTAAAAAAAAAAAGAAAAACTGAAATCACAATTACGAAAGAGGTTTCTAAGGTCATCTTTTCTTACATAAGTAAAAAAACCCATAAAATTATGAGTTGCTATATGTGTTACTGTTCCATAATCATCTGCAACATTTGTTGCTATTTTTAAATAGATTCTTTAAGTAATCACTTGCTTGAGAAAACACACAAGAAAAATAGTGTGTAGATACCAAGACAGTGTAGCACATTAAAGAAGTGAAAAACTTATTGTATAACCTGCCTATTGCCTGCTCTGCTGTTATTCTCCAGAGAGAATTCTCCTTCAGTGTTTTCTATTTTGCTATAATGAGATTATATAGCGATTCAGGATACAGACTTCTTCAGTCTCTTTGTTATTTTCCCTCTGGGGTTGTCACTCATGTCAGTATTTTTAGATCACTGCAGACATGGTATTTGTTTATAAGTGTATYTGGATATGTATGAATGGATATGTGTTTATATGCAGAGAGACAATCTTGAGAAGTACAGATATTAGAGACTGAAGAAAACATAAACATTAAAATGATACATTCTTCCTGTTTTAATCTCACAAAGACATTCCTAAATGATGAATGCTTACAATTCTTCCTGAAAGTCATCTTGCTTACAGTTACCTCCATGCTGACTGCAGGAAGTCACATCCCCAGCAGGCTAAATTGGCATCTCTCTGTCAGTAACCATAGAGCTACACCAGAGGACAATCTGTCCCTGCACAAGCATAAATCATAAAAGGGCTAATTTTCCTTTGTCTTGAACACAATATAGTACATAGCATGTAGGAAAGAAATGATAAAGAATGAGTGAAACTCTCACTAAAGTCCTAATGGCCAATGTTTGAAGGTAGAAATGAGTAGTGCCCGTACATGCTTCTGCAGAGTTAGGTTCAAATTAAATAGAATCAGAGAAGAATAAAAATAGACAGAACCACAAAATAAAATCAACAAAAAACTCCACAAAAAACCATTATTTTCTCTCCAGGAATTTGTTTTTAGACAAAGCTCTGGACAGAATTACCAGAAAAAGTTGTTACCTGGTTGCTTTCCAATCRCATATCTAGGGCTCTCTTTGGTGCCTGAAAAAAGCTTTAACCTTACTGATACCAACTCTGCTAAAAAGCCCTATRGAATGAATTGCATGAGTGAGGTCATGGGGTTACAGTAGCAAAAATGTTTTCGAAAAGTGGTGAACTGGTTACTAATCCCCGTATCTAGCAAGGCATTTGTAGCACTAACTACCTTTTGTTTCCAAAATTGTTGCATCTGGAGGAAGGGAAAGCTCATAAAGTGAAAGACTGATTTTTATGGAGCCAGAGGACATCATATGTCAAATCTTGATTGAGTGTCACACTGCAAAAACAAACAAACAAACAAAAAGTCCTCCCCCATGAAAAAAGAGTTGATGACCAGAAATCTGAATCAGTCTCTCTGAGAGTCAAGTTCTGCGCAAAGTTGCACACATAAAGCTCTATTTGGAGTTCTGGAATGTAATTATGATTAAGACTTCAAAACATTTTTTCATTAAATTCAGAGATCAAATTGTGCAATTTATTTGCATTTGAGATAAAAAGAGATGCATATTTTGTAYGTTGGAATTAGATTTGTAGAAGCAAATGCTCATTCCCAATGGCAAATATTACTAAATCCAATTCCAGTTATGAAACACTAAATTGTTTTTTAAGTRTGAGCCTGCTCTCTTAATAGGCTTTCAATATTAATCTTCTAATGTTTATTGTTTCTTTACTTTCTAGAGGTTATGATAAAATGGATTAATCAGGAAAGTCTGAATTAAATTTAAAGTAGAATTTAGTGTAAAGAATTAGAATTACCTGGCATGAGATTTTCAGTTTAGATTTAATATGGTTAAAATTGTGGCTGTAATTGTAGACATATTTCTTCCTAGACAATATAGGATTTAGATGGGCTTGGAGGTCATAGACTATCTTTAATATTAGACTTCTGAATATCAAAATTTTTTTGAAAGTTTGTAGTCTTGTAATATTCAGAAAATACCTGCACTCACACATTCTTACACAGGAACTTGCTGAATAGAACAAAAAAAATTACATTTTTAAGTCTTACCTTTGACAGGGAAAACAAAATTATAGATAAACAACCAGAAACTTCAGTTCTGCCCTTAGTTTACACAGCAATGGCAGAGACAGGAATGTCTAAGTAAATCAGTAGCAACCATAAAATGTAATGCACCGTTACCACACTGTGTGGTCTAAATGGCAAGGAGGCAGAAAAAATATTCCCTTTACTCTACAAGTTTCATAAACTTGTGGCAGTATGAACCAGATGCTTTTTGGGATGTGAATACTAATTTTAAGAAAATAAGCAAGATACAGTCAAGAAAGCAGAGATATTAAGGTCTGTATCCGTCCTAATTGCTAATAATAATTAAAAGAAAAAAAATCATAGACATGATATTTAAGCTGTGCTGCAGGTGTATGTGGCTTATCAGGGCATAAATATAGTTAATTTTTGAGACAGAAGCCTCAAAAATCTGTGAGTTTTCCAGGTTCTTCAGGCTACTATTAATCTTCCTCTGATCCAGGCAATTTCTTGTATAGGTGTTGACTTATATATAGGGTTAAAATCAAGCATTTATGTAAATKATCTGTTACAGCAGTCTCCCATACAAACCAGCTCTCTGTCTCTGGCTTCTCCACTGATGAGTTGTGCCAACAATGATGCTAATTAGAACTGCTTCACAAACTGTAGGAGAGTGTGTTTAAAGCCTTCAAAATTTAGTTCATCTTGAAGAACTTCATTCACTCAATATTATCAACTATTTGCTACTGAAATTACATGAAAATTGAAAAAGGTCAATGAAAATGCAAATCCCATACTCAGTATTTTCCCTGTTGATACTGAGTATCCTGACCTTTTCTTGGGGCAGATATAATGTACCTGCCTCAGGCAGGCSTGCTCGACTCCAGGGTACTCCAGGGTTTCCAGAGGTACTTTCAGAAAAACAGTCAGTGAAACCTCCATAAATCACAGATCAGGAATGTGGAATAGCTTTTCTGTGTGTTTCTGTGACTGTGGCCATGCACTTACTCTTAAATTTGTCCACTTTTTGCAAAATACTGTTGGGACTTCAGTTACACTTTTTTTATAAGTCTGTTCAGAGCCAAGGAGTAAACACATCCTATGCACTGACCTCCACTTCCATATCCAATAATCAAATTTTGTAACATTGAGGACACATGATCCAGGAGGAGAACTATCATCAACTATTGTCTTTTTCACTTCAATGTCTAGTCGTGTCTGATTAAYTAGTTTGGATTTTGCTCTAGATTTAGAGAAAACATTAAAGAACATGGATTGAAACAGCTGCTGGAACATGGGTTTTTCAAATTAAAGCTACAACTCAACCCACAGTAGCTACAGCGACAAGAAAACCAGAAAATACAACACTAAAATGTCTGGGTTCTGCTTCTCCATCCTCAATGGACTGTCTTTGCTAGAAAAGAGACAGCTTAGAAAGACCTTTCTACAGCTAGGAGTACTTCTGATTTATAAGGTTATGTTCTGTTAGTGCCAGTTTCACTGCATTTCTTCTGATCTTTTTGGTAAATATCATCCAGTTTTGCTGGTCTATTGCTGCTGAATTCCCAAATTGCTCTATAATTTCTTCTTTATGGTCTTCAATGTCTGTAAAGGCTACACAAGAGAAAGGGCATTGGAAATTGAATTTTCCTGCTATCCAGATTAATAAATGCCTTAAAAACATCTTCCTGAAATGTCAGTTCAATTGTTGTTTACCTTTACATTTAAAAATAATTTTTAAAAGATAGAATTTACAACAGCCTACCTTGAATGCTGTTGCAATTTGGCTTTTTCGGGATGGTAAAAAGAGATGCAAACACAAAGTCCATGTGATTGCTTTCATTCTCAAAACAATAAAATTATAATAATGAAATATAATCCACTTCACTTTTGTAGTAATTTTCATAACTTCATTTTAGGCAGGCTCACACATTAAATCCGGAACATATGTGATCTAAAATAGGGTAAAGGACAATGAATTCACCAAGAAGATTTACAGAATCATAGGACTAGATAGTGAGATGCAGCCTCTAATTGAAAGGTTAGAGGGAAATAATCTGTGCTACCTCTTGAAATCATTGGAAACCTGCTTTGATCTGCTTTGCTGCAGCAGCTCCTTGCTGCCAGGGCACAAGCTAGCCAGCTTCAAAATGAGCTGAATATATTAAAATGCTACAGCAATGCAGTTATATATCTGCAAGTGATTATATGCMATTGTTTTTCTGCACCATATCTCCTCTGTGGTGCAAAACCTCTTGCTCTGTTTCTAAAGAGGAAGACAATTTATAGTTTCTGTAGATTGGACACCAAGGGTATAATGAGATGGACACATGTAATGCCCAAATAAAAGGTACAATAAATAYCTCCAAATGTGAATGGTTAAACATAAATATACCTAGGAAAAACACCACTTTGAAATTAAGCAGTAACTCCTTACTTTTTAACACTTGGAAAAAGGAATGTTTATTTGAAACTTGACTTGGGAAGGGGAGTGAATGAAAGCTGTAGACCTTAAAGTTTATTTGCATTTATTTAGTAAAAAGGAATCTGGTTTATATGAAAAACAGGAATCTGGCCTATGGGGAAATATTTCACAAGTCCATAACATTTTTAAGAGTTAATCCCTACRACAAAAAGGTTAAGCCTAGACTTGGATAGGCCAAGAGTACTGGGATTTTTCCCTAGTTGTTAGCTCTCTCTTTTTCTTAGCAAATTTTGTTCTATCAGTCCTTAGTTTGGTGCTRGGCCCAGAACAGATACTTTGTTACAGAAAAGGAAGCCCAGAAAAATATTATCAGTCCTTTGTCTTTTTCTTTCTCTCTCTTTCTTGCCTGTCTACTTCCTTTTGTCTTTTTTCTCTGACAATAATGTGAAGAGCAGAATATTTTTTGACAACTTGAAAGTCTGTTTATCCATCTGGTTTGTTCTTGCCCTCATGTTTGGGAGGAATTTGCTTCTTGTCTTCTCCCTTGAGTTCTACCCTGTAAAAAAKTGTATAGAGCTAATTCAGATGGATGTAGGGAAACATCTGTAACAACAGCATTTTCTCTCCCTGAAGGAGATCAGGCTCACTTTCTGGGACAAGGTAAGCTCTTAAAAGTTTAGGTCACAGGTAATTTTCCTGACAGTTCTTTGCACACATGGGAGAGAGGAGGAAAGAGGTCAGAGTAGTGAGGAGAAGGTCCTGGAAATCAGCAGAGAAAAGAAAGGATAGAGGGACTGAAACATATGAGAATATCTGTCCTAGAACTTTTTGTATTCCCCCTTGCTCAAATATTACTGCGTTTTTAAAGGAATGATTGTATAAATCTTTTGGGCAGAAACACATACCAAGAATCATCTGATTAGAAAGAAAAAGACATTCCAAGAATATTAAATAGACCAGAAATTAGAAATAATGAACACTGTACTAAGTATCAAAGACTAACTTGTAAACTTGAGATACATAAAGTGATCTGAAGGGGAGTGAGTAAAATTCACTGACAATTCACTTGTCATGGGGTCAGCTGAAAAGGTGATAGAACCTTTTTGTATTTCTAAAAGACACGATTCAATGAAACATAAAAAGTACCYCCCAAATAATAAATACTGTCCAGAAAAATGCAAAAAATATCCTAGTCTCAGAATAACTGCATTCATTAATAATTTAAAAAAAAAAAAGATTTCTGCCAGATAAAAATAACATTTAAGATCTTATTTTTTAAGTAGGCAAGTAATTGAAAGTTAATTTCCTATTAGGAAAAAGATAATCTAAGATCTAGGTCCTTCCAAGGATCTAACTGAAAGACCATTCTTCTGAGTTTTAGGTGCATGAAAAACATTGGAAGGAATTATTATTGCAACAATGTCTGAAAAAAGAGCTTCTTAATAGGAACAATAACAAAGTCAGTGCAGGATACAGGCATGGCTGTCCTTCTACAGATCATGTAAAGAYATGGTTTGATGATGTTTAGGATGTTCTGTATATTCCTTTTTTTCAATATTAAAATACTCTTTGAAATATCCTCACTTATGATCTGTGAGTTGCTTGTTGCATTTTGCTTTCTGCATTTTGCTTGTGGCTTGTTGCATTTTGCTGATTCTATCTACTTTTACTGCTTTTAGCAAAATCTATGACAGTTTTACCATAGTTTTGATAAACTCTTCCAAGGTGGTAGCTGAAATAGCCTGACAAAGTGATGTGCATTGAAAACCAAACTCATGCACYAAACAAAAAGGTTCTGTCATCAACTAAGGAAGCCTTGCATCCTATGAACCTCTATCTTCTGTCTGACTCAATTTATAAATTAATAAAATTAAAGATTCCACTGTAATCCACATGTTCTTAGGCATGAGGAAATGGTGAGGCATGGAGGGAAGCAACGGCTTTAAAAAATTTCAGGAGTTCTGAAAGGTGGGAGTCTTTTTGGTTTTGGGTTTGGGTTTGGGTTCGGGTTTGTTTTTTTTTTGACCATAAAGATTGCACATGACAGAAGAACTTGGACTGAGGAATAGATTGTCTCTTTTAATAAGGTATGAGGTCAACCTGAATTTTTCTCTAAAGATAGGTCATTTGTAATAGAGCTGTACCAAATTGATTCTCCAATGTCTTGCATGGCAAGTGCTCATGCCAGACATTTTTTTTCCATGAAAACTTGTGTATTTAGATACCAATTTTCATGAGATTTGTAGATACCAACACATTTGAATCTTGATGTATCTGAAATTGACAATGAGTTTGAGAATTGCTGAGAATTTAAAGGCTTAACACCTGTACATACTGAAACAGCATGATCATACATAATCSTCATTCACACAGGAATCAAAATCACAAAATACATTTTTTTTWAATGAGATAGCAACTGTCTCTGGAAGATAAAAGCCTATATGTGTTAGAAATTAAAATGCATGTAGATTATGAATTTACTAACTMATTTTGTTAAAATAGAGGTTATATGATTCTTCTTTTTCTGGGACCATTCATGCTTGTTCATGGCCTAAATAATACATTCATTTTGGTAACCATCTGAATACACAGTATGCTGCAAAGCAATAAGTGCACATAACTTTACATATCTAACATCCCAAATTAATTGTCATAACAGAAATCTGGAAAATGATATACAAATATATGACAAGTAAGCATACTCTTTGGAGGATTTGAAACAACTCCCTAGGCACTTACAATTCTTTGTTAGAACTGAATACAGAAAATCCTTTGGTGTACTTGCATTAAACATCTTGGCATTTTAATGATGATTATTTTTAATACAGAATTTGAGAYTCCCAGAATGAAAGAAGATCTAGATTGTCCTGAGTCAGCTATACAACTTGTACCTTTTTGTCTCTCTCTARTAGTAAAAGGCCTATGACATATTTTCTGTGCTGAAAAATAAGAGAAAGAGAAAATAAATACAGTGAAGGGTAAAGGGCAGGCTCTTGGTGTGTTCTTTGAAGARCTGTTGTATTTCTAAAACTAAAAGTTATTTTCTTACAAGGTCCTTGCAGTCTCCATTAATCATTTCTTTAGCTAAATCTGCCTGTTAGCATATTTCTAGCCATCATTGCAGGCTCRCAGCAGTTTCTTTAAGCAGACCATGCATTTGTTTTTGACAGAGGTTGGCCTTAAGACAAAATCATCCATTCAAATCAATAACCGTCATGCAACAATTGTTGACTAAGCCAATGCCTTCTCCTTCAGAAGAAAAATCCAGTGGGAATGCTGTATAATTTTAAATTTGCTTTTATATCAGGACTCATGTTTGTAATTCTTCTCTGTCTCTCTCCACCTTGTGGTTGTTTTGTATCGCTGCAGTGAATTATTTCAGRGTTCAAGCTGAATGTTATTGTTTCCCTGTGTATAAACAAAACTTTTAAGGATGTTATCCTTTTCCATTCAGTTATCCACTTGCTAGCTTTTAAAGATTAAATTTATATTTGAAAATTTTATTTTAGTGGAATAATTTTTTCTGTCTTGTCCGGGAAAGAACACCTGTGGGTTACAATATGCTTAGAACTTTCCATATCATTCATGTCAGATAGATTTTCTTTGTGATTCTTTTCCTTGAGACCTCAGCTCAGAGCACCTTATAAATATATGGATGATAAGAAAGCAGCCTTCAGGGGGTTTTCTATAAATTAAATTCTGTAATATTTAAAAAGAAGATAGAAAAAAGATCTTGTAATCAAATATAGAAGACTGTTCCTTTTCCCCTTTTCACAAAATTCAAATTGGAGTGGATCAACAAAAGGCYAGTTCTGATTATTGCTGTCCTTAATTTTAAAACTAAGTGTCTAGTTACTGCATAGCTTGAGGTGTTTTTGTTACATCTGTAGCTCAGAGAGAGCTCATAATGTGAATAGGTAAACAATATAAAGCTTCCTAATTTCATTCAGTATATGAGTAATTAGCTGACAATAGTTGGAAGATCAGCATGTGTCAATCAAGAGACTTTTGATTTTAGAAGGATGAAGCAGATGTCATCTCATTCCATGTGGTTAATGTGCTTTCTTTTTTTCASTCATAAACTGGAAGCTTGAACCTCACTCTGGAGCCTAGTATTTAAAGCCCTTGGGAAGGAAAACAGAGACCTGGAGGCCCTTCATTAATCTAATCAATACTGAATATTAAAGTATTCACAAAGTGGAGCACCTGGTCATTTTTTTCTCCTAGATGAATCCATCAAACTTTATAATCATACTCATWCTGTCCTCTGTGCCAAATGAATGTGCATCGATCCCATGTAAAGTGGAATGATTGGAGCTTAAGGAAGAAAAAAACAAAAAGCAAGCAAACAAACAAACAAAAAACAACAACAACAAAAAACAAACCAAAAAAAMCCACTTCCTTTCCCTAGACTTTACCTCTGTGTGGCCATTAGGGAGCACACATCCACAGGATGCATGTATTCCAGCATCAGAACAGCTAACTCGCATAGCACACATGTTTCCCATGTGTCTCTAAATAAAAGTTGACCAAGTAAGGGATAGGATGCTTCTAGGTTTGTTTCTTTCTGGAATCAAATTACACTGAATATTCTCTGAGAAAGCAAATAGAAACCAGTCCTGCTGGTGACATAGGCAGAAATCTAGCTTATGAACTGGAACATGACAAAAACATGAATTAGACCTGTAACTTCTCACGTTACCAGGATTCAGGTGAGGTGAGAAGCTGGTTTTTAGGAGTAAACATCCTCTGAGCATCTGCAGTAACACTTTATTGTACACTATTATGTGAGATACTCAATCAGTWCTGTTTTTGTTTTTTTCCCTTTGATTAGGATCTCCTGTACTCCTTCTTATGGCTGTAATTTGTGGCTGTTTTTCTTCCCAAAGAAAAGCTTCACAAGGCTATCAGTCATGCAGKTTTTCTAGCAGGTGAATCATTAATAATTCATTTTGATGAAAGCGACCACTGCCCTGAGACAGCCCCACGAGGATTTCCAAAGGACCATTTGGTAATAAATATTCAACAATTTGTAATGTTTAGTTCTGAGTCATGTCCCAGTACCCATCAATGGCTGGATGTGTCCACCGTCCATGCATAATATCCCCTTTCACCATCATTTAATGACATCAAAATCATGCATTGCACCATCTTGAAACAGAAAACTAGCAGATTTTTAAAGTCACCTTGTCAACTCTAAGACTACACTTCAGGCTTGTAAGTCCATAAACTCTCTTTAAATGCTTATTAAAGATTATRAATGATGTTTCTACTTCAGTGGAGCTGCTCTCATTTACAGTCTAAGATGATTTGGTTCATTATTTGCAAAGTCAGGTGATGCAGACTGGAAAGTTGTATGGAAAAATTGCTATGGTAACAGAGAAAATACTCTTAAAAGTATAAAAATGATAGTTGGGAGGCATTTACAAACTTTACCCCACAGTGAGTTATCAAATTAGATGGATGTATAATCTAATGACTTTTTTTAAATAGGTAAATTCATACAATTCTTGTGAAGTTCATTCTGCATTTTTTTTCCAAGTAATAGACACATAGAAATTATGCTTATACCAAACACATGCAAGAATGTGAAACAACAAAACTTTTTTAATAAGTGTTTCAATCTCTCATTTCTATGTGTTCAAATCAACTCATGATTGCTGAGAAAAAGATGAAAATTTAATTAATATTGTCAAGGCCTTTCTCACTTTAAACAAGCCTACAGAGACAGAGGAATGCAACTTTTGACTGACAGGTGCTTCTTCAATAAATGCCAATGATCATGACATGATAAAACCAGAGTGCCAGGTTGAAGCAAGTTTGGCATCAGGAAGGTCATAGGGAAGAGTATGAGGTCATAGTTATTACAATTAAATCTTAGTAGAATGCAGTTAAGTTCTTTTTCTTCACCAACCTTCTTTGTTTCTCCTTTTTATGATGTGATAGAAAAATTGTAAGTTTGTTCAAATGAGAATGACACCTGAAGAGCAGGAAGGAGTGAGGATAAGGAAATAGGTCTCAAAACTGACAGCATAAGGAGCAAGAGAAAAATTATTTTGGATGCCTCTGATACTGATAAAATTATGGTTAGTTATCCTTTCATTTACACTCTCAGAAGCACCACTAATATTAATAACATGATGCACCCAAACTTGGAAAACAGCATAAACTGGAGTAAAGGAGATTCCGTATTTTAAGAATTTATATTTTGTCAGATTTGAAAAGCAGTTATTAGATCCCCAAAATCTGAAATGGATAACATTCCCATTAAAAGGTTAAATAAAATAATTTGCTTGACTACTTTTTTCTCTTTTTTTAATTAACCTCACTGCTCCCTAGAACTTCACAATTAAGTAATCCAGTAAATAAAAAACTTACGAATGAAGTAATCCAGTAAATAAAAAATGAATGAAGTAATCCAGTAAATAAAAAAAATGCTGGATTGCTAGTCACAAAGACTGGATTGATTTTCCTTAAATTTAACCTTATGAAATATAGTTAAGCTACTTGTCTGGGCTAGTTGACAAGACTCCATCTGTAGCCCATGCAGAGAGAAAGACACCCCTAGAAAGTAATTTATCAACTGCTAAGATTCTGTCTGAGATACCCAGGACAAGATGTCCTTAGGACACACTTGTCATTTGAGAAAGCCTGCACAAATCTCTTAGGTGTGATTTCTGATGTCTGAATGGTTAATGTTAGGTAAGCTGTATCCTGCCCTAAGATCCCCAAGGGATTTTGTACCATAGGGGACTGCAGAGGTTTCATACTGACTCTAAACACAGACTCCTGTTGGATAGAAATGTGAGTAACTCACTATGGATATCTAAAAATAATCAATGTAATTTTATAAAGAATAGCTATACTTGACATGAAAACTTCCTAATATTCCTGTATTTATAAGTCTCTTATTTCAGGCCCACTCATGAGTTTAGTATATAGTGAATCAAAGCAGTTGTAGACACCAGAAATCACAAATCTCTTGCGCTTTCTTTGTAGTGAACTCTCATTGACTATAGGTTTTTGACAGAAAAAAATATTTTTCATCTCAAAGAAAACTACTATGCTTCAAAAGGATTTACTGAGTGGAAGAATAGAAAAATTTTGTTTGCAAAGACCCTTAAGTAYATGGAGTCCAACCATTAACCTAACTCTGCCAAGTCCGAACAAATCCATTTCCCTAGATAATTCCAAAGATGGTGAGTCAAAGAAGTCTATTGAGATGATAAAGAAGATTATAGCCTAGGAAGGGATTATAGCTTTCTCTGGCACCTCATTAACTCTGTTCGGTGTGGGCTGCATCTCCACTGCAGACTCAGACCGTCTATAAGAAGAAAGATGTGCTAAACTCTCTTATACTGATCCTCCCTTCTATGCAGGGCTTCACATGCCCTGAAATTTCTTCAAAAAATGCCTTTATTACCAAAAATATATGCTGCAGATAGAACCACTATAATGGAATTAATTTTGACATATCTSAAGGGACATGGTGCTGAAGAAATGCATCAAGTCTGTTTAGTTGACTGTGATTGCTGAAGTTACACTTTTAAGAGCTGATCATTAGTGCGCCTTTAGTCTGAGAAACCATGTCCTAATGATAAATCATATTTCTCACAGATAGGCTCTGACATGCTGCTTTCTCTATTTATTCTATTCATTTCATGTACTCAAAAATTTTGCATTTCTATGGCAAAGTTACTCAAAATGGAGATCTGATATCTCTTGAAGCAATATGACTCTTAGTGTGAAATAAACAGAAAAGAAATAAAATGGTAGCCCACATCAAGTTCACCAAGGTGTTTTGAAACTCTTAAAGGCAGTAGCTAACCAATGAGCTCTGACAACTTCAGAAGAAATTGTAAATAAATAAAGAAAATTAAGTAGATATGTAGATTTAATAAAAAAGGTTATCWTTTATCATATCTTCTAAATATAGGGTTTTTTTATTTATTTCTGATTGCTCCCACAAAAGACAGTCCTCTATGAAACTCTCCAATGTGAGACCTTCCCAGGGGCTGCAGTTCTTGACAAACAGCTCCAGCATTTGTCCCCAGTGGCGTCACAAATCCTGCCAGAAAATCTGTTCCAGCATGGACTTCGCAGAGCATCACAGCCTCCTTTGGGCATGCACATGTGTCTAGACTTTTTTCCTGGATATGCCCACAGAGCCAGGGACCTTCAGATATGTCCATGGGTCATGAAAGTGAAGGTATCTGTATGTTTGCAAGAAAGCTCCAACCCATATCACCTGAAGAGGAGCTTCAAGGTCCGCTCTGAGCACTGTCCRTAGTGATGAGATGGCTGCTGGTGCATGTATGGCTTCCAGCAAAGGCACTGCTATCTCTGTTAATTGGTGTGGCTGGATGCATGTGTATTTGTGCATTGCTTGTGTGTCTGCATCTGTACAACATGTACTTAGCCTTGTGCTGGCACGCACACACGTGAGAGGAGGAGCAAACAGACAAGAAAGGAGTCCTCCAAATTCAACTTCCWTTAACAATTATAAAACTGAAAGCCATTTAAATACAATGTTCAGAGTATTCAATAGTTTATGAAAGATACTATGTCCTCTGTCAAAGTTATACAAAAATTTACAATGTTGGAAAATGCTAATTATAGGCATAGACTTAAACCAGTTAATATTAAAGTAAGTTAGATTGATTCATATTATATACTCARAGAAGCAGACAAAATCTAGGAGACATTGGTGATTAAAAAACACATGAAAAAGAGGTGAATTCCCTAAGGAATGAGGAAGGACAGACATCATACCTATTTTTAAAAAATCAGGTAGGTGGTAGAACCTAGGTGCATCAGCTTAGCCTCGATACCAGAAATATTCTGGAACAACTTGTTAATTAGTTTGGATGCACCCTGTGGACAAGGTGATAGGGAATAGCTGACATGGTTTTGTCAAGGAAAAAAAAAGAAAAGTCATATCAAATCAATCCAAGTTCTTCTTGTGGCAGGGTAATTGCCTAGTGGACAAGGGACAAGCTAAAGATTTGATTTATCTTGACATTAGTAAGCATTTTCACACAGTCCCATTTGGCACTGTCATACACAAATTCCAGAGAAACACAGCCCAGCGGAAATTGTCACATGGAGGGTGCAAAACAGTTTGAAAAGCTGAACTCTGCCACTGCCTGATGTAGAACATCAGATTGGGAGAATTTTCCAGTAAAATTAACCAATATAATTAACAACAATGAAAAACCAATTAGAATATGACTACCAGAATTATACTACTACTTGTACTRGTATAATTAATTAATTGAATAATTAATTAATTGATAGCACAAAGAAGGCTTTCTAGGGAGTTTTTTGAGTCTTTGTCTTTAGAGGYATTAAAAGTGAGTTAGACTCTTGTGTGTTGGGATAGGTTTTAAGTTCAGTGGATGGATGTGACTAGACAGATGTTTGATGCTCCCTGTGCCTTGATGATGTCTTCACTGCTTTGTTTCTCTTTGGCTCTGTCACAGCTTCTGACATTACTTTGGGGTGTTCATTTGCTTGCTTCTTACCTCGAGCCTTTCTGTGCCTTATAAAATCTTTGACATCTAAAGGATCCAAAAGAGAGGCACTGTCTGGCACAGTTTAGAAAGGTTTTGGACTGAAATTACTTTATAAGCACAAAGTTTTCTCATTATGTGACAAATAAGAAGTTATTTGTGCTATAAATTTCTAGAGATAGCTGTAAATTTAGGAGTTATCAGTCTGCCTATTGTGTGTGTGCATGTATAAATGTACTAAACAGAAAGATTGTATATAATTTCCTTTAATTATATTTTTGCCTATTAAAAGCCAACTGATTGCATTTTGTATCACATGATCARTGGTGTTAAATCACTTGCATTTCATTGCTGAATATTTATTTTTGAGATTCAGTACTTGAGGCTATAATAGATTTCCGAATTCTAAATCACAAAATTATGTTCTTCCTAAATTACAGCGTAACTTGCAGCCRAAGATGCTTTGTGTCCAAATATAGGGTTTTATGTTTTGTGTGAACTGCAAAAGCATTCTGTTAAAGATAGTTTTGCATAATCTTGCATTTGTTTTACTGTATTCAGTGTGTTTATAGAATAATCTATATTTATGTAGCATTCTTCCTACCACACACACATGAACGCAGTAAAAGAACTTTCAAGTTATGAAGTCAAATATTTCAGCTCTGGAAACCATGGAGTGTTGAAATTCTGTGGGTTAGAGATGGCTTTTTGTGAGTTTGTTTTGGTTGCAGTTGTTTGAGTTCTTTTTTTTTTTACCTCATTTGCTAAATGAATATCATTGGGCTGTATCTGATCACACAACCTCATAATATTCTTCTTTTCTTGAGTGKGTTCTTGAAACTGCTCTTAGCTGAGAGATAAATAGCCTTGACAAACAACCTGCAAACTGTAGAAAAATATTAGTTTCCTTGTAATGGAATGAAAGCAAATTATRTCTATAAGTAATGGCAGCCATAACGCTCTCTCAAAAAAAAAAAAATCCTCCCTTTACCAAAAACTACAAATCTCAAAAAAGAAAACTGCAATGTGAGAGCTCAGAGGAATCTACTAAGAAGATCTGAGTGATTACAGCACCTATGCAGACACATTCCTCATATCACATGTACTGATGTGGCTGCTTCTAAGCAGCTGCCATTCAATGAGCAGAGATCCAGAATCATCTTACACCTAGCACGGTGAGGACGTTCTCCCTWCAGTTAGGAAAGGCCCCCAGAATAACCTGTTGGAATACCTATGTAGAGGCTTTCAAAGGTATCCTACTTCTTCTGGTCACCCCATAGTTCTGAGTTTTCTTCCACAWGCAAGGAATGTGAGATAAAGGTATCTTGGATCTTATCCCAGCACTGAGTTAAAAATAAGGCTTTTTCCCCCAAGTATGTTGTTAGCTCATAAAACAGCTGTCAGCGGGGTAGCTCACAATAAGTCACTTCTCCAACTTCTGACTAGTTAGTTGATGGATCAGGAAAATACTTTTTCCAGTGAAACAATTTCCAGCCATTTTAAGATGCTGTCATTTATCCCATTTTAGAGATGCAAAGTAAGTAATTTTCAGTTAAGTAAAACCTCAAAGTGTTCAAACAACCTTAAAATTACAGTGTTTAAGTAACATAAGTCTGTAATTAAGTGAAGGCAGTCTTTACAGGCAGGAGCATAAGAAGCACATCTTTGAATCATAAGCCACCTTAACATAATTACTCCATTTATGAATCTAAGGTGAGAGCACAGAATATGGAAGCCAGGTTAGTAGAGCAACTAGTGAAAAATCAGTATTATGTGACAGATATCTGCCCTTCAAATAGCTTCAGTCTCCCCACTCACCTAGAAACTTTACTCTCTTTTTTTTGAATCTGGTGTCTTGTCTATTTAAGAGGATTCCTATTTGGCCATAAACCAGGGGGTGGGGGGGTGTCAAATGAAGTACAATCTTCTTTATCAATCTCTGCCTTGATTAATATTCTGTGGAAGATTGCCTCTGCATGGGTTAGCCACTGTTACCACCTGAGTTTCTGGTGTGTGATGTGGCCTCTGATTCAAATCCTGTCTGATTTGCTACACCAAAGCAAACACTTATGCAGAAGTTTCTGTCTCACACACAAATTCTGAGGCCTGAAAACCTACTTAAGAGTGAAAAATTTGAGACCTATTCCTGTCTATGTTCTCCCGGTGAGGGTAACCAGAGAGCTGATCCATATAACAAAAAAAACCTTTAGCCCAGCATTTTCAGTTCTAAAGGATGTATATGGGTGCACATTCTCTGTTCCGACCTGCCCCTGAAATGGGGTAACTCGGGTTCTTTTTAATAGATCCATTAAAGTGGATCTAAAGCAGATTAAAGTGAAACTACCCTGAATGACTGGTGTTTTAATATCTATATCTATATCATCTATATAAGTATGGCAGGTTTATTTTAGAACAATTTAGTTTCAACTGAAAGGAGCTATTTAGCCATTTTGATTACATTATATAGAAATATAACAATATAAAAGTATAAAATGTTAAGAATATAAGGAAAATAAAGAAGGAAAAAGAAAGGATAATAGCACATTGTGGAAAAATATTACTATCTGTGGATGCAGTGACAAAGATTGGTTGTTGCMATTTCAATGTCTGTTGGTTGAGGTGATGCCATTGGGGGTGAAGGAAGACCACCAAATACAAAGTGGGATGTGTGACACACTCTCAGGTTCAGGTGGGAATGCCCAGTACCTCCCATGGCTGTGGAGTTTTTCACTGTCTGATGTAACACTGTGGATCATCCACAGCTGTCTGGTGGAAGGCCCCAGAGGTGAGTCTGGGGACACTTGGTGGGGTGTTTGGTAGTTTATGAGTCCTTCTAAGACAGAGAACTGCCTCTTGTGCCAGTKTAGTGGAACCAGTTATGCCCCATAAGAAAGGATAAACGCCTTCAGGCCTTCATCCCAATGCTTCCTTCAGGGAAGAATTTTGCACCTGATTCTTATTGGGAGGGTATCAGCATAATGAAAAGCATTACCTCACCTTACAGGATGTACTTATTATAGTCCTTTTCCCTTGTCTGGCTCAAACCCCAGCTTATTGCAAAGTGAAGATCAGTTTATCATGGTCATCTTACAGTGATAAGAGAGCACCGCTTCTGCACCTGGGCTGTTCTTATGCAGATAAGTGGTTTCATCACCACACAACCAAAAATTCTCCTTATCCCTTTCAGTTACAGGAGGTGCAAATCTGACCTCAGCAAAGTACCCTGCTGTTTTCGCAAATGGCTGATTACTTGAGTAATCAGCCATTTACATCTCATTCTCTCAAATTTTCTGGCAAAAAAAAAAAAATAAAAGAGAGAAGCCAAATTGGTCAAAAATCTCTGTCTAACTGAAGGCTCAGTTTTGCTGAAATACCTGAAGGTCAGTTGTATGGATAGTTACATCCATGAAGATGTCAATGGAATTCTTGTCTCCAATAGGCATCATCAAAAACTTCAAGATCAGCTACACATGAAACAGAATCCAGTCCTACTGCTGTTGTTYGTGTTCTTTACACAATTACTTCTACTCAATTTTTCTCCTATGTTTAAGCCCTGATTCATCTCACCTATGTTTCTGTGCCAAACAGAGGTTCTTTCATTGGAAATGCAAGCATACTTAACATCTAAGGAGAGAGAAAGACACCTCTACAGAGGTGGAGATAACAATTCAGAATTAAGACCATCTCAACCCATCATRGAGGCTTGTCTTTGTCCTCTGACAACAGCCAGTGCCTGCAGCAATCAGGCTCCCAAATTAGGTCCTCAGTTAATTGGGTCAATCAGGATCCATCTGGGACTTTTTCTTAAATTAGATTTAGCACTGCTACTCTCTTTTTTTCTTTTTTTGCTTCTTTTTTATGTTACCTGAAAAGAAAATTCTTATACTTGATTAGTTTTTCTCTCTTTGCTACAATCTAATATAATAACATGGAGTAAGCAAATAGGTAGGTGATATTATGCTGTGATCCTGGCAGAATTTCTAATCCAATTAGGTTCAATGTAGATCAGTTTTAYGCCTGCAGGGAGTAGGGGTAGCAAAATACTAAATGATTCAGAGAAGCAGTAGAGAGTGTGGTAAAAGGAACAATAGGACTGCCTTGGGTCTTTGTGTGGATTTAAAATATACAGGGGAAGAATGCATGCATGAGTTTGACTTCAGCCTCCTGGCCTATGAGGGAATGCTGATTTCAACTTGCAATATCCCTAGTGGCAATAGCTACCCAGAGGGTGTTATCTGCTGGACAGCTGTACACCTGCAAATGCTGACTTGTAGTTGCTGTATTGGCAGGGGCTGTGGGAATTAGGCCAGAATTCACACATGTGGTTGTTAAATTCCTAAGCTGAACCTTCCAACAAATGTCGCATACATATCTTCAACACAGCAGGAACAATTATACATGAATATTATGCTTCTTTTTCAGGAGGAATGTTGACACTTATTCATCTAAAAAAGGAATGAGCACCCAGAGTCTGCTGACTACAGTGCAGGTGGAATCGATAAACAAACAAGATTCTATCACTACAGGAAGGAGATGTMAGACAGTAATGATGTAACAGTAAGTACCCATCTCAAAATATATGTGAAGAAAAAGAGCAAGGGTTAAATCACAGATGTGGTGGTTCAACATCCTTTCTCATACATTACATGTAAGGTGTCATGCTCAAATACCAGAGAGATGAAAAAGCTGTACAAGGATGCAGGCAGGAGACTTCTATACACCCAAGTACTCTCTCAATAGATGTATTTTTAAAGGATAAACTGAAATCATGTTATGTAAAAGAAAATTAGTTTATTGGACTAAAATATAAATGTGTAATGCATTGCCTGCTTAGTCTATTTTYCCAATCTGTAAAATAGCAATGATGATCTCACCCTGTCACCCACTATCTACACAGTGAAATTCCCATTCAGGAATTTTAAGTCCAGAGGCTCAAACAGTCTGGCATATCTGATACTTTTGTATGCAAATAATTTATTAATTAATCTTGATTTTAGCCTAATAATTGACATTTGAATAAATAGTAACCTCTTACAAAAAAAGGTCCGAGCTTTCTTGGAAGACTATAAGACACAGAGTCTGTCTTCTCTGATAGCTTTTGATTAAAAATAAATGTCTTATTTCCAGTTTGAATTGATCTAGCTTCAGTCACTGTTTCTGGAGATGTGTTTCTTTCCTAGTCAGTAAATCTCACAGGGGGCCTTGAACTCAATACCTCTAGGTAGCCATATAATAAGTGCAAGAATAGTTCTTTATTTTACTCAGCTGCAGTAATATTTGATGTCGGGAAGTGTAGGGGAAGGGTTTGATCTAAAGGCATTTAAGTTGCCAGTAGTTCTCCTCAGCCTACCTTAAATGAATTAATGTTCCCACTTTCAGTTGGTAAAGGSGGAAAGAATGATGTGTCACATTACAGGGCAATTTGAGCCTGTTCATTTTAAGTATACAGGAGATATTTTCAGCAGTCCTAGCATGAAAACACAGTGCAATCTAAGAGGAACAAATCACTGCAATAACCCAATGGTCAAAAAATTAATTAATATAAAGATCAAAAAGGTAAACAAATTTATTTTTATCCCTTCAGACATAAAAATGACATTTAAAGGCAGAATCATTACACTGTGCTTTTCACTTGGTAAACAAACAAATCTGTGCTAATAGTTTTCAATACTCCACATGCTACAGTTGAACCAGTTTATGCTCTTCCTACTTGATGGTTTGTTGAGAATCAAATGATATGGCAGAGTTACATATTCACCCCTGTGTATTACAATATGGGTATGTTGACAGAGGTAGAGGTAGGTATTGGCACAATATCTCTATGCCACGCAAACACTTACACTTCACAAACAAAACCAAAAGAACTCAACACCAATCCAAACCAAACCAAAGGCCCCTCAGACCAACATGCTGCAGCTTTTTAAGCCATGCTCTTCTGTCAGTTCTGCTAGTCTGCTTTGGAAAAGAAGGAACAGATCTGGACTTGGGTATTTACTTAAGTAAATATGCATGTAAAAGTAGGAAAATCTGAAATAAGTTGACCTCCAGTTTGAGCTCTCTTGTCCCATATTTCTGGATGGTAGCTGCTGAAAGGAAAGGAGAGGAACCTTTTTACTTCCTCAGACCAAAAAAAAGAGGTAAGTGATGCACCTATGAGGCTARGTAGGGTGCATCTTCCCTTGTTATAGAATACATAGTGGGGTTCCCCAGGATCAGTATTGGGCTAGTCCTCTCTAATGTCTTTATCTATGATTTGCACAAGGGGATTGAATGTTCCTTCAGATAGTTTGCAGACAGCACCAAACTSTGCAGGAGGGTTGATCTGCTGGAGGGCAGGAAGGTTCTGCAGAGGGATCTGAACAGGCTGGATCAATGGTCTGAGGCCACCTGTGTGATGTGTAATAAAGTAAATTGTTGAATTCACCTCTTCAGTCACTACCCCATGCAATATTGTGGGCCTGGAGAAAGAGTGTTTGGAAAGCTGCTCAGTGGGAAAGGAACCCGGGGCTGCTGTTTTACAGGGCCTGCATATGAGTCAGAATGAAGGGCCAATGATGTCTTGGCTTGTATGAGCAATAGTGTGACCATCAGGACCAGGACAGTGACTGTCCCCCTGTGCCTCAGCACAAGGTGAGGCCCCACTCTCATATCCTGTGTTCAGTTCTGGGCCTCCCACTACAAGAGAGATATTGAGGGGCTGTAGCCTGTGTCAAGACCTAAAGAATGCAACAAAACGTCTTGAAGAGGGAAGGTCATGCAAAATAAGCCAATGCAACAGGGACAGATGGAAAAAAGGAAGATTCTTATTTCAGGCCTAAACAAGGTGAAAGGTTTGGAATTAGCACACTGGACATCATAACTCTGTGCAGAGTGGGAAAAGCACAGATGGTAACAACAGGAAGATGTCAGGCCTGGTGAGGCTGAACTGGATAACCTATGCAGAAAAACTTCCCACCATGGCTAACTTTAAGAAAGGGATTAGGTCTTTGTACACATACCATCCCACCATGCTGTGGGAACAGCACATATGCCTCTGGATACCCAGGACTTGGACTGTAAAAAAGTGGTACCTCCAGAAGAACACTCTGGGAACCCCTAGGACTGAGCAGACCAGAAGAAGGGCCAGATGTGGATATGATGCAGGAATCCATGTGATAATGACTATAACCTCTCCTTTTCTATCCTTCTCTTTCTTCTCCTCATGTCTCCCTATTTCTCTCTCTCTCTCTCTCTCTCTCCTTACTTAAATAAAATCCCTGGTACTGACTTTGGAATGTGGTCTCCTTTGCACCTAATTCAGACAGAGGCATTTTTTAATAATCACACCCTAACATTATTTTAGAAGTGGGATCATAACAACCTGTCCAGAGAGGAACAATGAAGCTAGGGGAGGGTCTGGAACACATGTCTTATGAGGATCAGGTGAGGGAACTGAGATTGTTCATCCTGGAGTAAAGGAGCTTACTTAGACAGAACCTTATTTCTCTCTACAACTACTTGAAAGGAGATAGCAGTCAGGTATGGGTTAGTCTCTTCTCTCACATATCAAGCAACAGGACAAGAGGAAATGGTCTCAAGTTGCGCCAGGGGAACTTYAGATTTCATATTAGAAAATATTTCTTCCATAAAAGGGTTGTCAAACATTAGAACAGCCTGCCCAGGGAAATGGCGAAGTCAGSATCCCTGGAATATTTAAAATATATRTTGTTCTTTGAGATGTGGTTCAGTGATGGTCTTGGCAGTGTTAGGTTAACAGTTTGGTTCAATGGTCTCAGAGTTCTTTTCCAACTGAAATGATTTTAGGATTGTATATTTCATTTTTTGAAGTAGTGACAGATTTGTTAAGAGAGTCAGAATAAAACCAACAAACCCCCAAAATGCCCTTTAAAGTCTTTAATTTTACGTTGTCACAAAATAAAAATATAATTTACCCAAGTCATATGCAGTTAAATTAGAAAYGCTTATCTCCTGCTTCTACCAATTTATGCCACAAATTATGGTATGATAAACTTATACCTGAAAGTCACTATATATGACAGCACATCACACTATCCTGCTTTATATATTTCTGTCTCAGGAGCAAGGGTGTCCCTGATGAGGACTGAGTGGTGTCATATTGTTGCAGAAGACAAGAGCTCACAAAGCCAAGATTTCCCAAGAATTCCAAGAAGTATCTGAGAATTAGAACATAGTGAGTCATTTTAGCTATGGAATGATTTTAACTGCATTTGTTTTTGGAAACTTTTATATTGTGTATTTTTGCCATTGTAATCAAAAGATTATTGTACATTTTCTATTTCCACTTTCAGATGTTTTTATGATTTCTGTGTATTTTCTTTTTTGATAGAAAACTTTTTAAAAAGGCTAAAATTCTCATCACTAGTATAAGGTCRTTTATTGACAATTTGAATTGTTGTTTTTCAGAAAATCTTGGAGAGTTTTTTTACCAAGGAGCTACTTTTTAATACAAATTAAAAAACAAACCCACAAACCTGAAAAACCTGAAAAATATTTTGGAAAACAAATGGAATGTCCAAAAAGTAAAAAATAATTTTGAAATTAAATACTTAAAGGCCTGCTTAAGTTAACATATGAATCTTAATAATCCACATATTTTCTTATTTACTAGTAAAAACCTGCTTGACATTTTTGCAAATGTAGTGATAAAGTACTATCTGAGTTGTGGTTACTCCACTTTCACAGCCATTTGTGTTGCCAGAATTGTATTCCATAGAGGTACAGAGGTGCAAGACTGCAAATGGGTTAGATCTAGTCATTCATTCAAACTACATTTTGCAGTAAAGAGTTTCCATCTATTTAATAAATTATGGGTCTTTTTCTTGTAAGGTCAAAATCATCCCCTTTGAACTTATCACCAGCCTCCTCTCTTTCTTGAGATTAAATTGCAAAGGATTTATTTTGTGAGGTGCTGGAGTGGAGTACTCCAACACTCACTGTATTGTCTGTTAGTTGTCTATCCTTAGTGAACTCAGAATGATCCCAGTTTCTAAAAGTGAAGTTATAATTTATGAAGCCCATTATTTAGAACTATAGTTAGGTTTTTTAGATCTGTGTTTAATAGTGAAACAGATCTTCAGGATTAACATACCATTAAAACTTTTCAGGTGTAGGCATTAATGTGATAATAACATCCCACAGAAATAAGAGGCTCATCCCCATTTGACAGTCCATTAAACATATCTGCATCATTATTAGTAGTTTTAAAATTGTGATTTCAATCACAGTTGTTATTCCCTGCACTGGGASCTGTAGAGATACACATTAAAAACACTGTACTACAGTTAGAAAATAAATCATTCTAATATCTATTAGGTAATCAGTATCAGTAAGTTAATATTCATTAGTTTAGTAGTTAAAGAGGGAGTTTCACAAATCATAAACCTGATGCATTCACAGAGAAAGCTGCGCTAGGTCTTCATAACATTAGTACTCCAAGCTGAAACATAATTTCTGAAGCTGACTCTTGTCTGCTTCCCCCTGCCCAATTTTCTTTTATTTTTAAAACTTCAAAGTTGCTTCATGTTAAAATGCTTGATTTTCAAAACTGAATCAGGGTGAACCTTTTAAAGGGGAATGTGACCAACTGTCAGATGCAAGGCTCTCCAAAGAGACTTGACCATCAACATGGGAGAGACAAAACTGTCASACTCCCTCTTCTATGGCATAACTAGTTGCTCTAAAAACTCAGGTTTGGAATAAAAGAGGATGTTAAGGATCTGATATTGCTCCAAGTGTCAGTAAGAATGCAGTGAATTAAGTTACAAAGCGCCAGAGACAAGCGGGCAAAACAGAATGCCAAAGAGCTGAACGGAGCTTGCCAGGGGGGCAGGTACAAAATGTTGTTAGACTGAGTTTTTACGTGCTTAGAATCTTTGGGAAGTTTGTGAGTTATCTTTGCAGCATTTAATGGTAAATCTCTGCTGTCACATAAACTGAAAGAAGGACCAAAATGGAGATAGGTGTATACCATTAAAAGATTGGAATGCTCCTTTTTTTTTTAGCTGTATCAAAATAAGACTGATTGGGCCTTGAGGCACTACACCTAGAGAAAATTAGAAAGTTCATTCTGTCATTAAAAGATTCACTAGAGAAGTTCTAAATTAGGAAATGTATGCCAGTAATCATGCAGTGGTCATCTAAGGACA
The DNA here is from genome assembly GCA_014549065.1 of Cardinalis cardinalis. NCBI lineage: Eukaryota > Metazoa > Chordata > Aves > Passeriformes > Cardinalidae > Cardinalis > Cardinalis cardinalis. The sequence goes on from JACDOX010000034.1 coordinate 5,982,567, forward strand.
TCAGACTTGGGTGAACAATTGGAAATTATAAACTCTATTCCTTTGTTGCCACACATAACCCATATAATGTTTTACACTGGTCATAAACACATAAAAGATAAAAAGATCTGTCTCTCTGACTATATATTCTACTCTAAGAAAGAAGAATTAGTCTTGAGCTCCTCAGGTATAAACTCTTCAACAGAGGAAAATATCCAGAGAAGGGAGAAATAATTCTCCTATAACCTCCCATAAATCCTTGTACAAGTGACATGAAAAAAGAGACTTATTTAAAAATATAAAGAAGAGTATGTGCAAAATAATTATTCTCAGAGTCGTTGGATTGCAGAAAGGACATTTTCCGATACACATTATAGTCAAAGGGTTGCTTAAATTGGGATTGAAAGAAGACTCATAGATCGAATTAGTGACTTCACAAGTAATTGTTTCTTCTTAAAAACTGACTCCTGTGCATAATATTGYTCTCATTTTCCCCACTGACAATTTTGGTTCTCCATTTTGTATGATAATAAAAATGCTTATGGCTCTCTTGGAACTGTTTCAACTCTGTTCTACCTGAGTTAAAAAGAGATTATTGAGAYAAACCTTCTTTAGAATTTTTCAAGTCTCAGGAAATCTTACTCAGCTAGTGATGTCACTCCCATGGAGAAGAAGAGATTGAATTTATTTTATTGACTCCTGAAGCATGAGGAGAAAAGAACCACTGAAATAAAAAAAACATAAAAACACATTTTTGGGGATTAATAAATAATGCAAGAAGGAATCTGCAGCTGCTCTGGAAGTGGGTGATTKCTGCAATAACTGCCTATGTTCTCTCTTACACATAAAATTCAGATAAAAATCTGGAATTCACTTAGGTATATAGTAAAGATGATGTACTGAACTCTGCTTCTATTCATATTACTACCTATTCATGGTCTTTTCAATGTTTAATCTCCTTTACATTATTAGACTTTCAATCATGTATGATTCTACCTTTAATTTATTTTCTATTTGTTCTTCAATTTATTTCTTTCCATGAGTACTTCCAAGATGTTTTGTGAATTAAAATAGAATAATAAAGGGTAACCYGCCTAAGTCACATAGATTTATATAAATGCCTGATTGCATGGGCTTAGAAATTGGACAAGCAACAGTTCTATACTTTAAGTACAGTTGCATTTACTGTACTTTATAAGCAGTTATAGAATGGTTTTGGCTGGAATYGACATTAAAGATCATGGGAGCATCATACAGCTGGTACATCTGGCTGAGAAGATTCTCAAAACCGTAGATGGCAACTCTATGGATCACTGGGAGATTATCCTCACCCTCTGCTCAGCCTTGGTGAGAAACATTTAAAGTATCGTGTCCAGATCTGGGCTCCTCAGTACAAAAGAAACACGGAAATACAAGAAATAGTCCACTCATGGGACATGAAGATGGTTAAGAGCTTGGAGCATCGTCATCTCCCCACATTGTCGTATGTGGAAAGGATGAGAGGGCTGGGACTATTCAGGTAGAAAAGAGCAACTCAGAGCTATCTTATAAATGTTTTTAAATTCTTTCTGAAAGAAGGGGAAAAGATGGAGCCAAACTCTTCTCAGTGGTGCCTGATCATGAAACAAGAGGTAGTGGGCACAAACTGAAAAACAGGAATTCCATTAAATATACGAAGAACGTTTTTTAGTTTTATGAGAGGTTTCACAGAGAGGTTSTAGAGTCTCCAAATGTGGAGAAATTTAAAATCTGATCAGGTACAACTCTGGACAAACTTCTGTGGGTGACTCTGYTTGGACAAGGTGGTTAGACTGTTTGATCTCCAGTAGTGCCTGCCAAGTTCAGCTGTTCTACAACTGTGTAACAAACTGAACAAGGCTGAAATACTGCAATCAAATCAGTTCCTGCTTACTTCTTTCTGCCAAAAGTTGAAAATTTCCCCTGGAAAACACAATAATCTCTAATGTTGACCCCAGCCAAGAAAAGTCTGTGGTTGAGGCAATATTCCTTGGTGCAAAAGTTACTTGTTTAGCTTTCCTCCAGAATGGGATTCATTTAAAATACCTAACACATATTTAGATCTTTATTGCCTGAGAAACTGTTCTCTGAAACCAGTGGCAGTTCTGAATCATAACTATAACTATATATTACAAACTGCAACAGAGAAAACTTCCTTTAAATGACAGATCCAGAGTTAGAATCATAGAATCATTAAGGGCTTTCCAGATCAATTCTAACTGTTAACCCAGCACTGCCATGTTACCTGCACTAAGCCATGTCCCCAAGTGCCAACATCCATGCATTTTTTTGAATAGTTATGTGTGGATAAACTCAGATGGTGTATGCAGCAGGCAGAGATTTTCCCATTTAGAGAAAACCTGCAGGACAGCTKCACAATGTCATAGGATTTGTATTTATATGATTCAAATATAACAGTTGCTTTTTGTAAAACTGCTTCTTTTTTATTTCCAGTTACTCAAGCATAAGCATACACATAGACATGAGTCCACTTCCAAGAGGCCAGTTTGTAAAAATCTGGTTGTACTTCAGTTTGATCAAAAATATTTTAATAAAACTTGCCTTTTCAATTAAAAGGCTAARTTCTCTTTGAGATGAGAAGCTTCAAAAGTGTTGCCTATGGATACAGAACTGTTTGCCCTTAAACTGCAACATTACAAGGACTGTAGAAAGCTTTGGATTCTTGCTGGGCTTTAAATCTTRGAGTATATAATAATTTATTTAACACAATTTGAAAAGAGAAGGGATTGTAGAAAGTGATATTAATTGTTCCTCCTTTCTTTTAGGTTCTRTATTTCAACCAGAACTATGTTTGACAATGAAAAAAAAAAAATCAATAAAATCTCCTCTGCAAATAAGCAACTACAGTAAACAACAAGGCTCTTGAGGAGGTATGAACACTACCAGACTTGGAAGTATAAAGTAACTCCTACTGTTAACATATAGGTATTTGGATTTGTATGCTGTCTGAGTTGAAAAAAACCTTAAGTCCTTTCCTGGACTGGAAAACACATTCCTTATTCCACAAATATAAATTTAAAATAAACAGGTTTAAAATAAATACATAATAATATATGTTACATATATATATATATATATATATATATATATATATGTAAGTATATATATAATATTCATATATACTATATTAAGATAAAATATATAAAAATAAATAAATATATAATAAATACAAATATAATAATTTCATAGTATAAGCAAAACAGAAAATTGATTTATATAAAGGTAATATAAAATTAGCTTGTTACCAAAAATGGTAATGCCAGTAAAAACTCTTAATCTGAATGCAACTAATTTTACATATGAGCTTAATACAAACAAATATGTTCAAGAATGTTTCACTTTACCTGGAGTATTACACTCATAAACTTCTAAAACATRAATTCATGTAAGCTATCGTATTTTCAGTGTAACTCCTAAAGCTGGTCAATCACTATGCTCTTCAGCAATAAGGAAGTCAGACGTAAAAGTTCTGGACAGATAAGTTAGTAGGACTTTCTCCTTAACTCCTCTCTAAAAGCTAACTCAAAAACATGGACTTCTGATGATTGCTTAACRTAATGCAGCTACTAAAAGATTATTTAAAAAAATTGTAGGAGTGCTTTTTCCTTTCTTAGTTGTTTTTGCTTTCAAATTCCAAGCTTGATCTCCTTTTGCTGTATTACAACTCATCTCATCCAGTGCATTTTAAACAATGCTTTGATCTTGCTCTCTCTCCCATAATTAAGCTAACCACGTGTCTATGTAATCTTAAAAAATAATAGCAGTGGGTCTTCCTTGCTGTTGTTTTTGGTTTTGTTTGATTTATAGTTTTTTTTTTTCCCCAAGAGAACCTTATTTTGCCTTGTTTTCTTGAAAACAGCAGGTTTCTCAGTATGATCCACCATACATTGGTATTTTATCTGTTTTCTCAATAACTTCCCCTGGATTATTGGTCTGGATTTTACAAGCCCTTTTCTTGTATTCTTGTCATGGCTGATGGACATGTGAAAATCATGCTGCAATCCATTCAATCCATCTGTACTACAGAAGCCTCTCCTTGGTGTTCCATAACTGTGCAGGTGACAACTTAGTAAAAGCTGCAGATTTGGAAACAATTAGAAAAAAGTTCTTTGTAGCACATCAACCTAAGGGTAATTAATGAATTTTCAATGAATAACATTAATTTAGTGACAAACTTCCAGTTCACTTCTAATTGAATTTCACACTATTGCACACTCACGCTGTTGCAAATTTGGAAATCTCTAATTAAATTTATGGTGATATTGTAGCAAAACAGTTGATGGCAGAAGAAACAGCACGCACGGTACTTGAGATCAAGATCTGTATTAGAAAAGGCATTTAAATACTCCAGTTTTTGACCAAGCAGATATCACTTTGCACAAGATGCTGTTTAGAGACTAGCATGCTTTATTCATCAAGACCAAAYAGGAGAACTTACATTGATGATTGGCTTTCAAATACAGTGCAAATGTCAGACATTAAGCTCAGGTGAGGATGGTTTTCTCAGTGAATTTAGTAAGYGCAATCTCCAGGTCATGGGAAAATGTAAGTGGTAGATCAGTGGAGTAAGCGGTTACTACTTGTCCACTTCTTAGTTGCAATTACATTCCTTGTTTCCCCATCCAAATTTTCATTTCTACAAAGGCATACTTTTTGGAATCTTTCTTTGGTCTATGTTGCCATTTGGCTGGTCTTCGTACTCAAATACAGGCAWAAATAAATTATATGCTATTTCTACCTAATTCCTCTACATTTTTTTACTTCTTTGTTTTATGCTCTAGGAAAAAAATATGTACTGACAGACTTCCAACGTGAGAAGTTCAAATATATAAATATAGAGATAAGAGGAATATCTGTGATGAGTTTTTTTCATTTTTACTGGTAATACCAACTCTTTTTTCATACAGTCTCCTGAGAGTTAATAAAAACTAGGTAGATGCTAAACATTAGCACTGAGCTGCAAACCATTCATTAACGGCATTGTTGTTTCACCATGAAAAGGGTGTTGGATCAGGTAAGGTAAAGCAACACCTAAATTCTCGACTTTTAAAGCAGCATTTGTATAGCAGTATAAGAAAGAGCATACTGACAAGAAAAATAAAACATTGGCCCTGTAGMTTCAAGAGGCATTTAACTTCTCTTCTTGATGGTTGATGCTAATTTCTGTTTTCTCATTGCTTAATATTAATAACAGAGCCTTTTATTTCTAGCTACAGGACAGCTGTCCCTTTTTCAATGATGGGGAAGAGATGGCACAGAGAACAAAGAGGACAGAAATTTTTCATCCAGGATGTTGAGCAGTTTAAGAAAGCTCAGCATTTGTAGTGCTCAGCTCAGACTGCAAACTACTAGAAATAGATTACACTGAGCAYGTTCAGCCATTCAAGTGTTTTGAGCACCAAGCAGCTGGGCAAGAGCTGTCTTTAGCTATGATGTTGAATACATCATTAACCCAGAAGCACACACACTTCAGCAAAGTTAATTATCCTTCAGTGACTAAAGTAGCATGACCATTGCTTGTTTATCAAGTTAGATATGAGGTACCCAAACTAGCTACAACCTGAAAAACATGCAGTTTTGTATTCTTTTGATTCCTGTTCATGTTTTCAGACAGTAAAACCTGTATATAGCAGGTGTTGGGGGGTTTTTTTTGCTATTTTTTTTAAGTGAAAGTCACTCAATCTTGTCCACACAAATTAACTTGCAAATATTCATATCAAACTTCTGTGCCAAAATGAATCCAGATTTCAGAGCCAAGCAAGTTTCCTTAAGCATCATTTCTCTCACAGAATGATTAATTCACCACGGTGTGTGTAATATATGCAGAGGGTAAACTATTTCTCTTCTTGTACAGCATCTTTTCATTGCTGGCAGCATGTTCTTACATCTTGACCCATCATACATTTACATGCTATTTTCTTCACATCTGCTACTTCTGTATTCATAGCTTTAATCCCAGCAGCTCTTTTCTAGTGTTCCAGAGATTGCCAAAGTGCAGAAGTAAGTCCTGCTGTAAAACTCCATGTTCCAGTAGGTTCTGGCTGCTCTCTGTGGAAGGACGGTAGTTATTCACAAACTGAAGGACCAGCTTTTTTTCTGTGTGAACTCAAAAGCTGCACTCTTTAAAAGCTGGAAGAAACAAAGCCCATTATTACCCTAGACAGAATGATTTGTGAAAGCTGCCAGCCTAGTGATCTTCTGCTGCCTCCTGTGTTCTGTATCCTCTTGGCCTTGCATTTAAATAAATGAATAAAACCATTAATGGATCACCTGCTTCAGTCAGATGAGGCTACAAGTGTATTACTTAAAAAAATAAGAGAAAGCATAGGTGAAGCTAATAAAAAAATGCAAGAGCATAAGTCTTCTATTGACTGTTACACTGGCTTTACCTACTTCTGGCTCTGGGAAGATTCTGTAGGGTTTTTTCAGATAGTTTTCTGTCCAAAAAAACATGGAAGATCTATGTCTTAGAAAAATACATAAGCAGAACCTGAAATTGTATCCTAAAGCTGATTTTTTTTCACTGCTGGGGCATTTGGCAAGTACTTGGCATTGCAGCAGGGTATTCTATAAAAGGCAGCAATCTGGCTGGAGAAATATTGGTGAAGGCAGTAATTTTCTGTACCATTAAGGAGCTTTAAGCTCTGGAGTTCAGCCCATCAAATCACAGTAGGAAAATTACCTGTTAGACCTTCCAAATGTGGCTGACCTGTGCCTGCACTGGCCTTATTGGTATTCAAACCCTAATGCTAGGATATAGCGAGGCAAATTGGCCTCCTTAATGTCACATGAAACAAAGGACATTTAGCAAAGAGTCTCAGATTCAATATTCAGCTCCTGCCAGTGCAGGAGGCTTGTCTAGCCCATGTTGTGGTTAATTTTGTCTTGTGGAAGTAGTCAGATACATTGAACTACAGGATTGTGGCTAACGGAGTAGGAACAGGGTCTGTTGACCTTTGGGGAAGAAGGCCCTCTGGTCATTGCAATATCAAAGGATACTGAATGGAATTATGTATACCAAACAAATTTATATGACAAAATCTCCAGGGATTATGAAAAAGAATAATTAATATGCAATCATATTATTGTCCAAATTTGCAATGAAAATCAGTGCTCCAGAACTTCTGTATCAGCTGACACTTCCATGCAGTCTAGGTTTCCTTGACCCTCATGCCTTCAATGTGAGTGGGATGCCAGCACTCCCTACTGAAGAAGCCGCACTCCTTCCATGGAAACTGGCCATCTCTTGCTGTCGCAAACATGTGATAATAATTCTGACATTGGAAAATCAACCCTGGCTGGCAGTACTGGAGGACTGTCATGGTCTACTGAATATTTTTACCTGTCATTGTGGGCATATGTGARGAATAGCATTTTTGACAGGGAGAAAAGAGAGACTGACTCCTTGTTTGCTGGGGGCTCCCTGGGAGGGTCAGGGTCTCCCCATAATGGCAGGGCCTAGCAGCCAGGATTTGCTCCATTGCCCCAGCCAAGGGCAGGGCAGCCAGGAGGGTGCCAGAGGCAGCCACAGCTCTGGGCATTAGCCATCTCCCTGGTGATGATGATGGGTTCAGTGGGGCCCATGGCCAGCCAGGCAGGGTAGGGCTGGGAGGAGCTGGGGACCGACATTCCACRCTGCAACTGTGTCATGGACAGAGCTGAAGTCAGCAGGGTGGTGAGAGGGCAGGGTAGTACAATCGGAGACCTTGATGCTCTCAGGGTCCTGACAACAGGGAGCGAGATTTCCAAGATGGGCTAGAGCCGTTGTGCTAACCATTATCTATCTGCACCACCCTACCTCTGAAGAAATAGTTTATTTATGCACCTTCCTTTGTTTGAAGGGGCAGTAGACCCATTATTTTTTTTATGGTAATGTGAAAACTGGTGACAATATAGATCTGAAGAATTAGTTTATTTATGCATCTTCCTTTGTTTGAAGGGGCAGTAGACCCATTTTTTTTTTATGATAATGTGAAAGCTGCTGACAATACCGATCACATCGTCATAATGCTTTGAGAGTTAGTGTGCTTATTCTGCTTGGTCCTTTTTCCTTCKCAAAATTGTGCTGTAACCAGTGCTTTTACTCTTTATATGGAAGAATCCTTCCCCTCTTTGTCTAATATAGAATATAAATATATAAAAGGACCCAGTGAGAACTGCTTTCTCCTCTCTCCAGCTGCACAGTGATGGTAGAGTGCTTAGTTTGACAGCTGAAATTGGAGTTGCATCCAAAATTATTTTCATTATAATAAGACAGGACAAAATACTTGAATGYAACAGTCCAATAAAGAGAATGCTAGCTTTTTATATCTATTATATATCGTTCAAAGCGCCTCGTGTTTCAAAAGCTTTCCCAACCCCACAAGGGAGCAGGACTCAGCCTGAAGTCCTGATGACTCTTTGGAGCCTGTGCATCTGCGCACCCTAAAGCCATTTGGCTTTAGTTTACATTCACAAGCAGGATTCTGGATATAAAATAATACTTCATGGGCAAAAACTGAATTAAAAATTATGCCCTGTGTAACAGAAGCTGTATTTTTTTGTCAGCTCTATATGTAAATGGAATATGTGTGTGTTCTTCAGTTCTCTACAGAGTTGAAGCACTTGATTCACCAGAGTTTCTTAAGCATTCATGGACTTCTTTACCAATTCATGCAGACGGTATTGGTATTCTGTGAAATCACATGAATCCATGGTCAAGGGAGGCCTGGAAAGCAGGAAGTGCTTGAATACATKACACATATTGTAGTTTCAGTGAATGATGGATTACTAGCGCACACATGGTTTATTGGATTGTGAAATACCAAGGAACATCTTTCAGTGCTAGCTTATAGAGTGCTAAGCAGCTTTCCACATGCTTTTTAATATACCTGGGGTGAAGGGACTGCTAATCCATATGGAGTATATTGTGCTTGATTAGTTTTATGGAGTGTGTTGTGTAAGGGTTGATTTATTTGCTGAATAAAATATCAACTTTCGTGTAACACTGTGTGCTTTCTACTTTGGGGACACGCAGTGCCATTTAATTGGTTTGTGTAGATAGCTTGCTGGTTTTTGATACCTTAATAAAAGCTTCTGGTACACCTGTCTCTTCACATTTCCTTACAATTARGTGAATAGCAATATGGTCAACAACAAGTGCTTAACAAGCACAGAACTTTGTTAAACTTCCMTTTATGAACCACGGAAAAAATTAGGAGCAATGAAGTCAGAGTAATCAATGCCAAARAGAAATAAATAAGCCCTTAAACTAAATTTTGAAGTATAACTTGCAGAAGTGAAGTAAGTGAAAAAGGAAAAAGCAAGGAACTTAGCTGTGATATTCTTGGCCATCAGCATCCCTTTGTTCCTTTTTCCCATTTCATCCCCTCTGAAGCATTTTTCATCATGAATRTTGCACTCAGATTTGTCCTTCAAAATTTTTTGGTTAATTCTATGGTAGTTATGTAGTTATCATTTGTACAAATAAAACTTTTTCTTTTTTAATTGTCCTTTTCAGGATCTCATTGTTCTAACTCTGATTCAGAACATAAGTAGAAAATAGTCCAATTAGTCAGGAAATGTCCCCAYTAGAGCATCTCAGTATGTTTGATTTTACTGATCACAACAGTAGAAGGTAACTGCTGAATCTCTAGATCATCATTCAAGGAGCGAGTTTTACTGTTACATTATAWATAGATATATTTTCATTTTACAGCAAATTCAGTGAGTACCAAAAAAATTATTCAGCACTGGGATAAAGTTACAAAAGAGAGAAAACRATTAAATACCTTGTTAAGATTAGGCCCCAAATCACATTAATTTGTATTCTCTTTGAAGGTATTTCAGTCCTAATTTAAAATTAACACTTTTTTCCTTTTTTTGCACCCTTTCTCTTTTATTTTCTAATGGATGGTTTTTTCTTCTTACCCCTTCTTCCAGTGTTGCATAAGAGATTGAGTAAAGGCCCTAATTTTTGCCATAGACAACACCCCTCCTTTGCTTCCTACTAGGTGTTATTTCTTCGCAATGGAATATTACATCATCATCCAGGGCTGTACCACGATATTTTTGAGGTTAATATCACTTCTTAACGCCCTTGTTCTCAAGCTCTTTAATTATAAATATTAATTAGCATCTTCCTGTCTTCTGGTATCYTCTCGTTCTTATAGGCTTCTGAAGACATCGGAACATAAGAATGGCTGTAAAAGGTCAGATTAAAGATCCACTTGGCCCAATAGTTGCCAGTAACACCTAACACATGTCCTGGAGAAAAATATGAAGATGATAAGCAAACAGAGGTGGTCCCTTATTCTTTCCTCCCAAAGCACCAGGTAATATGGGACTATGGACTATCTGAACTAGCAATAATATCTTTATTCTTAATTGCCTTTGATGAATGTTGTTTCCAGGAATCTTGTAAAACCTTCTTTGTCTTATTCTGAGATCAGTAAATGCACAGATGTCATACTAACCACTCCTTTTTTTTTTTCCTCCTGGAATATTGTGTATAGGTTAACTAGTCCAGAAATATACCACAATTAGGAATGGGTTGGTCAGTTGGTCAGATTTAGCAAAGCWATCCCTTCTTTCTTTCTCACCGCTTTTAATATTTTCTGTTTTATGAGGATAGTATGCACATGTGTAGAACCCCCATTCTCAAACAGCAATAGACCTCTACCTGCATTAACAGCAGAGTCATCAGTCTATGTGAGTTTTGCCAGTGCAGCCCTGAAACAATGGCAATGAMCTGAGATATATCATACATTTCAGGCTACTCAATGCGCTCAACATTGGAGTTCACATCTAAATTTTGCTGTATATTCTTCTGTAGCAATATGCAGCTAGAATGACTGTGAATGTGTAAGATCATTAAAATCACTTATTTTTCAAGCATGTATCAGGAAAAAAGTTTTAAAATTTCCGCTTTTCTGTCCTCCTTCATATTTTATTAATGTAGCTCTAGTTCTTTCTTGCTGAAGCAGTTTCCTAGTTACATTTAAAAATCAGGAAATTAGTCTTTAATTTGCCTTTCATTTACATTCCTGTGTTGCTTGATGCATGGTTTCAGAGTTCTAAAAAGAAATAGGCTTGCTGTTTTTAAACTCCCTTCAGTGTGAACACTGAAAGCTTCATTTCAAAAAGCACATGAAAATAATTTCCAGTTAGAATCTAGCAAGATGTTAAAATAAAGACTATTTATTAATTGGCCTTGGTTCCAAAACTGAAACTTATGGACCATGAAAAATTATTTTTTAGACAAATCTATTGCACTCTGGGTCCCTTTTGTGCTCCTGTGGGTTATTTTGAGGCATTTGGAGGGTAAAATGCAGGGATGAAAATGAAAAAGCAAGAAAAAATTCAGGTAATTTTAAATAATGCTTAAATCTACATAGAAGATAATGTATAGAGTCTTTGGGTGAAGATGGAGTCTGTATAGTTCCAGAAAAGGAGAAGACAAAGCACACCTTTCTATAACTCTTACTCCAAAACTGACTGAGCTTTTCAAAATGAATCAAGACAAAAATCATGGTAGTTCAAAACTAGAATCAAGATATGATGCTCTCTGCCTCCAGGCTCAAGGCTGAGGAGGAATTAATAAATGTCTCTCTTCCTTTTCTACATTTCTCTTCAGCCCTTATCCCATGGGAAAGATGCAAAGTTTTTGGAAAATTGTTTCTTACTGCCTTGGGGTTAGGGGTTTTGTTTTGGTTTGGTTTTTTTGTTTCTTTGGTTGGTTGGGGTTCTTTAATTCCTGTTGAGAATTTTATGAAGACATGAATGATATAACAAAACACATCTGCATTGCATGAAATATTACAGGTCCATGAGAAAATTAGCAAGGTTGAGTATTACAGAAAAATGTTTTCATATTTAACTGAAGATCTGGTTTAGATTTATTGTAGTAGAAAAAATACTATGGTTTTCCATACTTTTATTTTAATACTTGCTTTTTAGATCTGAAGAAAGATTTTTTTTTCCCTCCTTGTAAAACAATTCTTTTTTTCATTTAATAGTGCAGAGACTTAGTAAAAAATATAATACTTTCTTCTTTCTTTGAAATGCCTTGTGAAATGAATTTTGCTTTTTTCTTCAACATTTTGTTGTGACAGTAGATTCTGTAAATCAAAGGATTCCAGTACCTACTAAATAGGTTTCAACAATTCTTACTTTGCACGTCCTGGTCTCATCTTTGGTGCATAGTTTCAGAATCTGGGAAGACTTTGTGCCACACAGTCTGCACCAGTTGAGAGTGATGGTGTGCTCTCTGTCCACCAGCCAGATCTTTAATTCCCATAATCCTGCTCAAGTGATAACTACCTGTGACAGTCCTAATGGATGTGACCCGTCATGATAGCTGCATCCCTCTTGAAGTGGATTCAGGGGAGATGGGAAATACAGCAGCCAAAGGCTAATTTGAGTATGCGCCAAATAAAATATGGCTTGTATGCAAATATTAGGCAATCATCTTACTCAATAAATAGTAAGGGCCCAGTGCTTGTTTAACTTTCCTACATGGCCGTGGGCTGCTTGCCAGGATCTCCCCTGGAGCAGGGACACCTCTAAAAGGTATTCCCCCAGTGTGATAGATTCCTTATAGAATCAGATACTCAATAAGTGAATTAGAAATAAGTAAAATAAAATTTTGTAATCTTTGATAAATGGTGTAAGGGACAGATGTGTCTGTCCCATACACCTATACACATTGTGTATATATCATTGTTTACACAAAAAWACATTGCAAGTTTGAACTTGAAGTGAATCCAGCTGCACTCTGAGACGGAGTTTAGAATGCAAGGGGCTCCTTTCTGAACCTCATGACTCAACAGGTGGATCTCTCACAGTTTTGTCTTACCTTCTCCCCTGCACAGTAGACACTTGTGTAACTTGCCATCAAATCTCATTATACCATCATTGCATTTACTACTGAATTTTATTATAACAATAAAATATWTTGTTTCTTCTCTCTTAGGAGCAAAGTGCACGACTCTGCCTGTGGCACTGAGAAAATATTACCCAAATATTTCTCCTAAAGATCCAAGTTCTCTCTGCTTTCCTCAATGTTGAAACATATAGAGCATGGTAAAGAAATTATGACCTGTACTAAGAGGTTTTTTAATTCTACCTATGTAATGTAATACCTAATTCAAAATACACAAGACTACTGAGAATAGGAACTACTAAAATGAAATAATCCAAATTTCAAACAATTTGGAATACAATCTTATTGTTTAGAATGATAAAGCTGTGTAAAGTGAACTAAAAGTGACCAAATAATTGAACTCAAGGTAAAAGACAAATGAATTTTTGAATATAGTAAAGCTGAAACAATCTGTTCCTCAGGAAAAATGAAAGGAGTGCGAGGAAAAAAGCCTATAAAAAACCCAAAAAGCTCTCAAAAAACAAAGAATACAGCATAAAGATCTTACAGAAACAATTAGGAAAAGTTGCAATGTATTAGGACTWGGTGGATTAGGAGTAAGATTTAATTACAGAGAAAATGTTTAATGTAGTTTAGAAAGATTTTCTACTGTACAGTGTAGATTGAGAAGGGAAATTATCCCTCAGAAAAAAAAGGAAAATTTCATTATCTAACTTATCCAAGTCCTTGTAATAATTTTTACTTTTACCTTAAATGAAAGGTTGCACTTACACGAGTTACTGCCCTGAAGATCAAGACTTGAAACAGAAAGTTTAGTGAGGAAAAGAACACACATTCTGGCTTCAAAAGCCATCTTCTGACATGCTTATCCAAGCACCCTATTTTTCTTAAATTCATTGGGAAAATGTCCATATGTAGGATAATGGATCACAAACATTTAATCTCCCAGATAACTACTCTAACCTCTAGAATTAGGTTAATCTTTAGTTGTATTAGTTGTGATTATCTTGTCTTCTTTTTCCCCTTTACAAGAGTGATGTCCTACCTACATCACAGACATTAGGAATAATTTTTTAAGCTATGTTGCATTCCCATCCTTTAAGATTTTATGCAGTCATATTCCTTTTAACAATATTCCAACATATTCATCAATATTTCATTACTCAAGCAGATTTTTGAGGCTAAGGTGGATCAGTGTCTATAGCAAAGGAGAAGGATCACCTTTGTCATTATATCAGTACTGCAACAGTCAAGACACTTCTTAAAAATGCTGTTTCTTCTGGAAAGAGACTGAATACGCCTCTTAATTCTGATAAAATTTTTTTCAATAGAAAGAATTTCTTCTATTTCTTAACACATCTCACAATTTTCTATTTTTTTTCACAGTAAATTTTTTTGACTGACAAATGTTTTTAATTGCATTATTTGTGCGGAGTTTAGGTTCCACAGAAAAACAAATAAACAAAATCTTACTTCTAGAGTTCCTGTTTGGGATAATTCAGCTCTATGTGTGTATGTGTGTGTGCATATGGACAAATATGGCAGATAAGCGGGCACACCTATTTCTGTAAATATCAGGAACTCAAAAATATTTGAATTGTAAAACATTGGATTACTAGTTTGGAGGTAGCTAGACTATTTCAGGCAGTCAGTAGAACCGTCAAATAGAAGTACAGAAAAAGAAAACAAAATAAATTCTAGTTCAATTATACATAAAAAGATAGGAGAGTGGTTTTTAAATTCTTTGCATCTTGTAAAAGGGCAAGTGTGTGTTCTCTTGTACCCAAATACATCATTAACATGAAAAAACACATTATGAGGGGAAAGAGTTTGCACAAATGAAAAGCGGATTGTATGTTTTTCAAAGACATAGAACAGAAAATAAGTGTGAAAAAAATTATTGAATACTTGAAAGTATTTTAATTACTGAAGATAGTTTTTTAAAGATATAATATTTCTTCACAGCATTTCTCTGATGTTATTCTCAGTCTGTTTCTCATCTTGAATAAAACTCTATGTGCTCCTTCCTAATAACTAGYTCTGAATCTGGCAATATCCACTGCTTATAACATCTTCCTCATCCAGTAGAAAGATTTCACGTTTTTAGTCCAGTACTCATGGTTAGAAAATCAAACTCATAACTTTCCTTAAACCTATAACAAACTAYCATCCTAAAACGAAAGATGTATTTGTTTAAAACAATAAAATGATGAAATGTGGAACTTTGATACATCTTGAACATTCAACTGGAATTTCAGGTTTCTATATAGATTTTGTACATGGAGTTGTATGATCAGTGTGAACTATTTTCCCCATTTAACTAAAAATGTTTTAATCTGCACTGTCCTGTCTTTATGCAGTGGAGTAGTCTCAGGTAAATTTACATCAAACATATTGCAAAGATTAATTTGATCCCATCCATATCTCCATTTTTCATTTGGTCAGTGATGAGAGATAAGAACTTCTAGATCATGATTCATCTTGACCTAAAATAGACAGCTAAAATAGGTCAAATGAGTCATACTCTGAAAAATTCTGCTCTTTTCCCATTGATTATAAAGAGAGCCTAGAGGGGAAAACCATAGATAAAGAGGTTTCTGTGATAGTTTTCTAATGTTACATGTCATTAATGCAGACCTTGATATATTTCCTAACAAGCAATGCTGRCAGCGTGCATGGCTGCAAAAGCTTGTCATGTTTTCAAAGAAATGGCCATGGAAATCTGAATTTGAAGGAATAATGCTGATCAGTTCATGATTTTAATCAAGATGTCATGGTTTAATATCAGCCTAAGTAAGTCAAGATAAAGTTGTGTCTCATTATTTGAATTATTTTGATACAAAAAGCAGGACAAGACAAAATGCTACCTGAATATTCAGCAGTTTAAATACATATATTTAATTTTGATTCATAGTCTTCTCTTGCCATTAGGCATCACAACATCCCTTGTGAGCTCCAGTGCAGGATTGATCAGCAGAAATTGTATCAGTCTGTAAGAAAAAACACAAATGCTGCTACTCTCAACTTATCATCTTGATTCTCATATTTAAAAAAAAAGAAAATTAGTGTCATTTCAGTTGATTTTATGTAGAACATTATGAAACTTCAGTAAATAACATCTATTGAAGCACCACACAGAACAGTATAACAGACACAAAGTGACTGATACTTGCAAAAGTAGAGCTCTTGCTAAATATTATCTGAAATAGCTTCACTAAGCCAATGTAGAGGAACTAGTACATTAAACTCCAATAAACTACTGTAGTGGAGCATTACTAATTTGCTGCTTCTGTGCAAATGAGTTGTACAAGTAGCTAAACTTGAAAGATGACTGAGAATCAACAACATCTGCAGCGTTAGGGTGAAGATACTAGGCCTGAAAAAGTTAGGTGAAATTATTATTAACAAGGAAYTGAGAAGAATAACAATAAAAATATTGAATCTTTGTAGAAAAAATAGTGACATCAACTGTGACCTGTTGCTTAGTATGCTAAGTGGAGAGCTTCAGAAGAGAATCAACCTAAATCAGAGTTTCAAAGATAATTTTTTCCTATCTAAGTCTGTCCTTGGGTCTGATTATTATTATTTTTCTTTTTATCTTCCATCTAATTTGCTTATGAGTGATTCTTCTATTGCAGAAACTGCCTCTAAAGTATGAAGTCTTACATGGGACTTAAGTGAAAAGATAATGCTTTTTGGGCATTTTGCTACCAAAAAAACCAAAGAAGCTATAACGTAATAGCAGTACATAAGTGAGTCTTCCAAATCACTGGTCCATAAGGCAAGTTTGTTTTGCAATAGCACAAACTATAGTATAAAGTATAGTATAAAGAAAACAGTCCTACTGTATCAAAGGCATTGGAAGCTACAGCTTTTTAAAGTTAACAGGAAATGCCTCCCAATCAGAGTGTTTTCAATACCCTGAGTATTAGGCAACTAGAAGTATTTGTGTATAGAATCACAGGGTGGTTGAGGTTGTCAGGTACCTCCGGAGACCATCTAGTTCAACCACCTTTGTCGATCAGGGTCAGCTACAGCAGGTTGTTTGGGACCATGTCCAGTCAGGTTTTCGTTGTCTCCAAGAATAGAGACATCAAGGAGCCCAGGAAACCTGCTCCAGTACTCAATCCGACTCTCATGGAAAAAAATAAAAAGCTTTTCCTCATGCAATTTCCTATGTTTTAGTTTATGCTCAGTCTCTGGTCTTGTCACTCTGCATCATGAAACATGGCTGATTCCATATTTGCTCTTCACTGCCATCAATTATTTSTATGCAATGTTAAGATCCCCCTGAGCCTTCTCTTCTCTAGGCTGACTGCTCCCACTTCTCTCAGCCTCTTCTTGAGTGTTAGGGTTTTCAAGATCTAAGTCATCTTTTTGGTGTTGTGCTAGACTTGCTTCAGTAAGCAATACAGAATCACAGAACTCTGTGCCTTGCTGAATCACAGATCCCATCCAACAGTGGATGCAGAAGTGCAGATGTTTCTCACTGCAGATGTTTCTCACCYGAGCTGAATAAAGCAACAGGGCAGGGGAAATTCATCTCCCTCAACCTGCTGGCAACACTCTGCCTGAAGCAACTTTGGAGGTTGTCAGCCTTTTTTGCTCCAAGGGCACATTGGTGGCTCATGGTCATTTTGCTAGCAGCCCTGACTCCCAGGTCCTCCCCTGCCAAGCTGCTTTTCAGCTGATTGACCCCAGCCTGTCCTGGTGCTTGGAATTGTTCTTCCTCTGATATATTTCCCTTTGTTGAATTTAATGAGATTCCTGTGTGTAACCTCTGGAAGTTCCAGTGAATGTCAACACACCGCTCTGATAGATCAGACACTCCTCATGCTTCTGTAACATCCACAAACATGCTGAGGGTGCAGTTTGTCCCAGCATCCAGGTGATCAGCAAAGGTGTTAAACACTGCTGGCTACTATATTAACCCTTGGGACAAATCATTAGTAACTGGCCTCCAGCTGGACCTTGTGTTTGATCACAACCCTTAGAGTGAACTGTTTTCTWCCCTTAGATGCTCAACATACTGCCGGATCTTTACTGTCCATTTATCTTGTCTGTAATTCATAATTTTGGCTGTGAAAATTTTATGTAAGTAAAGGCATTGACTTCCCCTGAGCTGGTAATTTTATTATAGAATAGGACTGTCAGTTTGGTTGAATTTCTCTTTTATAAATCCAGGCCAACTACCTTCTTGACCTTAGTGTTTGGAAATTATTTCCAAAATCACTTGCTCTATCACCTTACTAGTGTAAGGATATATAGATCTTTATATATAGATTTTTTTAATGGCTGTATTTGAAATGTGGTAAAACCTTTCTATATGAAAAAAAAATCTACATTTTTGTATTGTATGCTTTCCAAAATTTGCATTGTGCAAAAATTTTTTTCAAGTTATTAACTTAAAACAATACTCACATCAATCAAAAAAGAAGCAAACCTCCATTGAGCCTAATTGTTTGGGAAAAAAAAACAAAACAGAACCCCACAGGATTTGAAGGCAAAGAATAATTAGGTGACATCACAGTGAAAGCAAAACTGTAGAAAAAGCATGAATATCCTACTACCCCAGGCTCTACAACAAAGAAAAGAGACAACTGAAGGTCAAATGCCATCCAGTAGAGAATAGTTTTTACTTAGTACATAAACTAGAGGTTAAATAGCAAAAAGAGTAAAATCTATCTGACCTAAGGCAAAGAGAATCTACATGCATTTCTGATAGCATGAGCTGAAATCAGATGGGAAAAAAAAATCATTATATGTTTTTAAATGTATCCAGAAGCATGCCAGAAACCAGGATACTGTTTGTGATGCCCAGGTAAATTAGCTCACCGATTGTACAAAGAAGAGTGTATGTAGGTTTAAAACAATTCCTACTTATATGGTTTGTGTAGCAAGATTTCAGTAGCCAGGAGGCTGCAGGGATCATTTCTGTGAGAAAAGACCAGGGRCTGCCCTGTGCCCCACCTTTGAGATAGCTCTAAGGAAGACCAACTGCTTGCCAAAACCAGCACCATCAGTGAGGCTGGTGGTCCCTCTGTGACAAAATACTTAAGAAATTATAAAATAGGCTGTGCAGGAGCTGAGGAAAGAGTAAGAAAAGATATGGGAAACAGCCTTGCAGATCACAAGGTCTTTGAAGAAGGAAAAGAGAAAATGCTCCAGGTGCAAGAGCAGCAATTTTTCTGTTGCCTGTGGGGAAATCTGTGGTGGYGAGGTTGTCTTTCAAACCCATGGAAGACCATGTCTGAGCAAATATTCACATTTCAGTCCATGGAAGACTGCAGAATCAAGCAAATGGATATGTCCTCCATATTCATAGCCTTGACTGAATGAGCAAATAGAAGTGGAATGCAAAAGTAGAGGCGAGCCTCAGTATCACTGTATGTTTGATGTTGGAATGGACCTGTGGAGCCCCTTTAGTCCAACCCTGCCAACTGAGTAACAGAACTTACAGTAGGCTGCCCAGGACTACGTCCAGACAACTTTTGARTATTCAGACTCCACAACATCTCAGGGAAACCTGTTCCAGGGCTGTTACCAAGGATGGCAAAAACAGTAAAGGGTGAAAATACTGTTACTTGTGAGTGATGCCAGACTTTTGCATCAGAAAAAAAATACCAGATACGATCCAGATATGCTTAGAGAACTTGAACTGCTGTGAAATCATATAAATCACACTTGTTTTCAACGTATTTGATGCTGGGAGATGCCATATGGGTCTATACGGAAACTGCCTTGCAAATGCTCAAAATGGAATCACAATACAGAGGCATAATATGCTTCTTAGACTGTACCACAAGTACAGAACATTGTTAATTATCTTATCTTGAGGAACAGGACATGACCTTTCAATGTCCCTTGCAATTTAGACTTGYATAATTTAAAATGGGACACATTATTCGCTGCAGTTGAAAATAGATAATTATACATTCAGAGAAATATGTTTGCAGGGAACCTTCTCAGGCCTGCATGTGCAAGGTCAAGAGATAGTATTTTCTTTGGATACAAAATAGACCAAAGAAACGTATTTGGTTCAGATGCTTTCATACTTTTTAACATGTATAGTCCCTTTGGCCTAGGGAAACAAAGCACTTAACATTGTTAGAGGTTGTATCCACATTGAAATTGAAACAATAATTCCTGTATTCCATAGAAAAGGATTGCAACAAAACRTTTTTTACTTTTAAAGTCAACATCCAGACTGTGAACAGMCTTTGCTTTTGCATTATTAAGCTGCCTTTACCTTGACCCAAGTTCTTTTYCCCTTATATTCTGCTCCTCTCCTCTGCTGAGGAGGTGAAGGAATAGAGCAGCTTGGTGGGCACCTGGTGTCTAGCCAAGGTCACCACACTACAGCTCTTCACAGTGCACAACACAGGGCATGAGGAGCTTGAGATAAGCATAGTAATCGGGAGAGCCAATGGGTAAAACATGGGTGGGACACAGCTACTGAGTGAGCAGTGGAATGATGATGGGGAATTTTGGCTGTTGTAATTGTGGTGAAGACAGGAGTGGACTGAGCACAAATTTTCCACTTTCTATTGGTGTTGTAATAATGCTGTTTTGATTTTGGGGTGGGAGTTTGTTTTTTTTTTCTTTTTATGCAACTGAAGTTTGTGAAAATTGTGACGATAGTGTAATAAATGTGGATTGTAATGATAATTCTTAAATATATGATTCATAGAGATGAGAAATTGAATGTATTGGGTAATGTGGCAAGATTTTGGTATTGTGTGGGCTGCAGGAGTGGAGTGTGTTAAAGAATTTGAAGACAAAYTGTTTGGTTTTTTTTTTATTTTGAGGTATTTTGTTGCCCTGGTGTTTTTTGTTTTGGGTTTGGATTTTTTGTTTATTTTTTGGTTTGTTTGTTTTTATTTTTGCTTGGTTTTGTTGATTGTCTGCTTTTGTCCTGACTCTCTAACAGTGCCTTAGGAGCTCTGTCTCAAAGACTTTAGAACAGAACAAACAGATATTTATTTCTTCTGCATTATAGAAGAGGAAAAAAAAATCCTAATGTCAGTAATTTGCATAATCAACTTGTGTATTCTTACACAAATCACTCCTAGAGATTGTCTAGAGAGGTTCTTAGACCAAACTCCCGTGATAGGTGCCATCCAAAATCAAAATTGCACAGGATCACCATAGAAATAATTTAGTTTCTCTATAGTTACTGTGTAGTAAGACTTCACTGTATGACATCATTTTATAGTGTATTTCCATTTAAATCATAGCATCTGTTGTAACACTGAGTTTCATTATCAGATTCTGTATAAATATACTGAGATATTCTGCATAATTTTGCTAGTAAGGCACTATTTTATATTACACTCTTAATTGTAAAAGGTGAAGTAGAATTTGATGGTCTTTTTGATGTTCAAGAGGGGAACATGGAACAATAAATATGAAATCTTTGCACTTCTTTTCAGCTTCAAATGGGAACTTTTCAGTTACAGGGAAAGAAAAATGGTTTTCCCCCAAAATGGATTTTCTTAAGAATGAATATCAGCATGAACTCAGAACTATCTTTTATCTCATGTGAAAAGAGTCTGTAGATGCCAACACACTAGGTGCTTGACAGTGTCCCAGTACACTAAAAATACAAACTGTGAATATAACAGAACAGAAAAAGTCTGCAGAAGTCTCTTAGATGTTTGTGGAAAGCTCCATCCAGAGAGTATTGAGCAATCTATAGTACATGAAGGAGATCTAGCTACAGATTTAGGTAAGACACTGTTTTTTGACAACTGTGGAGTTTTAAATACAGTTTCTTCAGATCATCAGATAGGAAAGGATCAAAGGGAAAAGAAGTATGTGTTAATAGGTAAGGATCAAAGAATTTTTTTTTAACTTGCATGCTGCCACACAGTGTGAGACTTCATGTATTCAGGCACAGCAGCAGCCCAAAATAAATGTACCTTTTTTCCTTTGTATGGGCTGTCTGGAAGCATTTGTTTAAGAAATATTTCCAGGAGTTTCTTTACTTGGTTTTATTGCTTGACCCATTGTGTAATACATTCCATGGAACCCTCGATTTAGAGATCTTTAAGCACACTTACATTAAATATCTAGTGACACAATAAGAGGTAGTTGGCACAAATGGAAATACAGGAAATTCCATTTAAACAAGCAGGGAAAAAATACTTTGAGAGGGATACAACAATGGAAGAGTTTGCCCAGAATGCTTGTGGGTCCTCCATCCTTGCAGGCATTCAAACCCTAGGGCTCACGTAACCTACTCTAAATGATTCTGCTTTGAGCAGAGTTTGACTAGACATTCACCAGAGGGAATATGCACCATCTTCCTCTGACTTTCATTTTAAGTTTGCTGCCAGGTCATTTGAGTGATCCAGGAATATGCTTGTCTTTCTAAATTACTCAAAAAAAATATTGTTAAAAGTCAAGCTCTCACAAAATTGTGAAGGCTGAAAAAGTTTAAAAGACCAAAAAATCCCAAACAAGCAAAATCCACACATACACACAGACACAGACACACACAGACCCACAGACCCTCCCTTGTGACCCACACCCAGGAAAGAAAAAAGCAGATGGATGACAGGAGAGTTATGACAGGGAAAGAGGATGAAGATTCTCTTCTTATTAATCAGAAATTGKCTTGCTTTTAAGTTTAAAGTTATGCAGCTATATTTAATCTGATTTTAACACGTAATAAGTACTGCTGCTTCATTAGCTTCAGTATGGGTGCTCAGCTTCCTATAAGAGTAAGGTCACCTTTTGTTAGGTACTTAAATATGTGTTTCAAGGTCTGATTCATAGAGGTGTCACACACTCATAACATCCACTGATCTCAGGAATTCCAACATGTGAAAACCAGGATGTTTATGTCTGCTTCTAAGCATGGAACTTTGTGATTAATTCTGATTAAAGAGGTTACTCACACTGTTTTGAAAGAACAGAGTTGATTATATGCAAGAGCAGTGCTTGGAACAAATTTTATATTCTCACTGTAATGTGAAAACAAAAACCAACAATGTTTAAGACCATTCTTCATCTGAAGTGACATTAAATCTTTCTGATTAGYTGTACTTCTTCCAGAAAACTTTGTGAAAAATATTTTCCATCTAGCATAACATACTGCAGAAATTAGGTGAAAGTAGTTGTTACTCATTTTGGATTTAAAGGACTATTTATGCCTGCACAAATTACTGAAGTTCATAGATTTTCTTTAATGGAAAGGACTTTATATGAACTGAGGGAACTCTACTAATCCTGAGTGTGAAATAAACTGGTAACAAAAGGAGAGAGAGTGATTTTGTGCAATCATTTTAACATTTGCGATCATGTRTTGCCATCCTGAAGTTCCAAATATAGCTATGCCTTTGGACAGGATGAACTTCTTCATGGTTCAGGGTATTTCATGTAGACTATTAAAAAAGCAAAAATAAAAACATAATGAGTTAAAAATTTATGCCAGTCTTATTTATGGACTGTTATAGGAGTTAATTGAATTTTGAGTACGCATCGTAAAGAAATTAGCATATCTATCATACTATAAATTATCACAGAATATATATTGCTAAGGGGGAAAATAGCAGATYAGGTTTAAATTATATTTTTTTGTTCAAGTGGGACTTATTTCTAGACTAAGAAACATATGTATATCAGTGCCAACATATCTAAATAGGAGTGTAAGTTCCCACAGTGTAGGCAGTGGAGATGAAGCTAATTCTCATCTGGAGCTAGAATTGAGATATGAAATTATTTGACTCATGGTACAGCACATTATTAGGAATATTTCCACTTGTTAACATACATGTTCAGTGCTTCTACAGAGAATTTACAAAGGTATTTTTAATTTTAAATACCACTCTAGAAATTTGAAAGKTCCTGTGTAATTCCAGACTACAAGCTGAAGACCAGATAGGATTCCCCACAGAAATTAAAATGTCTCTAAAGGTTGTTTTTAGCCAGCTGAATCAAGATTTTTTCCAGGAGAGAATTTAGTTGCCTAATCATAGTTGCCTAATATATAAGGTATAATTCCTGMACTGCATTTACTAGCCATGAGGAAACCTTCCAGATATCATGTCACTACTCAACTTACTCACATGAAATTAAATTTTGCTTCTGGAACATGGGCAGTTGAATAGCCAAGAAGGCACCAGAGACTATATTGACTAAATACTTCTGGCCATATGCCTATATTATACTCTCTTTGTCTGAAAATTGGTCATGCCTCTTATTATGGGAATTGTTCAAATTCACTGATATAAAATATGTGTGTAAAATATGGGTGTAAAACAAGTTAAGCAGAAARCAATATTTGTGAGATTTATGATGTAACAATATATGCATGCAACGGATCATTAAATGACTTTTCTTATTGCCTATAATTAATAGAAATACAATTCCTAAAGGAAGTTTTGCCAAGTTCTAATCATTTTACACTAAGACTAAGACTATTAGTAGTTCCTGCAATATGGAACTTGAGGATCATTAAAGTCCCTTCCAACTCAAACCATTCTTTATGAAGATGCACAGTCTGACAGAATTGTGTTAAACCCAATGTTATGTTCAATACCATTTTTTTCCCCAAGTGAGATCATGTTTTTCCCAGATGAGCTTAGTTTTGCCAGGGAAATTTTTTTCRCAAGACTCTTCAGCAACAGTCTTGAAAGGATATTTCTCAATACTTTGCAATGGTAAGTAAGAAGCTGCACCAACATTTGTCTCTCAAGTCTGCAATGCTGTCTTACTCAGTTATTGACTATTTATGCATTTAGCATTTGTCATTAATCCTTACTTTAAAAAAAAACCAGAGGTGTTTTTAAAGGAAAGCTGTTCAAGACAATGAAGTTCTGCAGTGATCAATGCCCAGAACACTTAGCTTTCTTCAGAGTAATAAATATATTGTCAGAAGCAGAGAGCTTGCATGCACTAATATTTATTTCATTAGACATGCAGTACTTATTGCATGCACTTTTACAAATACATTTTAGCATTGGCATAATTCTGCAGTAATTTATGTGTGACTCTTATTAAGACTACTTCTTTATGACTGAGTTTCCAAGAAAATGCTCTGACCTTTTCTTGTAATTCCTGAAATGGCTTATGGCTTCCTATTCCTGTAGAGTATAGAACTGGGACTCTTTATTTAGACAAATTATTTATCTTTCTTTAATGGCCTTTATAGGAAATGGAAGCTGGAAAGCAAATAACTTTAGGAAAGCAATWTTCTTCTCGATATATATCATAGCAGATAGACAAAGAACAGAAATCCACTAAAAGTTTTTCCTTAATTCACTGTTTCCCTTAGTTATTGTTTAGTGGCTGCTGTGAGTTGTTTTGTAGTTGGTCTTTTGGAGGGGGAGATCGTGGTTTTGTTTGTTTTTCTTTTTTTTTTAAATTTTCTTTTTTTAAAAATTCTTTTGGGGTTTAATTTCTTTTTTTTTTCTTATTCAAGCATAAATTCTGCTGAAGTAGAAACTTGAAAATATTTAGAACAAAGTGGTTTATTAAGATTTTATATCTGACAGGTGGTCTCTATTTTTGCATAAAAATAACTTCTGAGGGCAGACATGCAAACATTGTAGTAGTCAGGATCCACAGACATTCAGAGGAAGGTTAAATACTGCCACCTCTTCTAAAAATAGGTGGCCTTTAGCAATTATAAAAAGTTAGAGTAACAGCTCCATTAGATGCCAACTGAAAAGATTTTGTATACCATCTGTCTTCAGAAGGGAACCAAAAATATTCTCATGATGTATAAGGCAATTGCAAACAGCCATAGGAAACTACAATTTCCATGGTACCAACCTTCATATGTATCAGCTTTGTGTCTGAGGTGACCTTTTTTTGCATTCCTGCTTTAAAGGTATATTTGCTAGAGTTAAATATGCAGGCTCCATACTGGGGAATTCACCATTTTTTCTGTACCTCTTTTTGCTCTAGATGGGAAAAGGACATGCCAAATTCTTACATTAATATCACATCTTTGTATTTTCATCTCATGCAAAGGGGTGAAACACACCTTCCTAGCTTGTGTAGAATTCTACACTTCCACTAAAATCCTATTGCTTTCTCCATCAAATGATCTCAAAAAACCCTTCACAAATATGAATAGAGATTGATTTAGGACTTTATCTAAATCTGAACTTGGGAGCTTTGATTCATGTATAGCCTACACATTTCCAGATATTTAAAACCTAACTGAGCCTGAATGGAAAAGCATTCAGCAAATAAATCCTCTGACTGTTGCTGGGGGTTGTCTATCTGAAATTTTAGATCCGAGAGTGAGACATGTCATGGTTTTACACTGGCACAATGCCAATGCTCCCATGAAAACACCCTCTCCCTGGTGTCTACTGTGAGATGTGACCAGGAATAAGCAAAGCAGGCCTTCCCTTAGAAATAAAAAAGACTTTATTAGCTAAACTACAAGGAAAAAAAACCTAAACTACAAGAGAAGAGAAAAAACACACAAGGATAATAAAAACTTCACAAATACATCTCCCTCTTCCTCCCCACCAACTTTCCAATACATCCCCCCAAATCATTGGCTCTCGGTCCRGCATCACCCTTTAAGATACTCAATCCTCAGTTCATCAAGGRGAGAGGAGTCCTTCTTGTGGCCATGGTGACCTCTTCCTTTCATGTTCAGTGCTCTCACCACTGATCACGTACCAGAGCTGCTTCGAGGGTTGTCTTTTAAGGATGCGTCGTCCCACTCCAAAAGAGCACAGTCTTTCCTTCTGGACACCTGTCCCCCCCCATATTTTTTCTCCCCCTGGGGCCAAGGGGTACCCACACTGAAACCTCCTGGTTCTGAGGCCTGGCCTCCCCCTGGAATGCAGTCTCTGTATCACAAGGAAACAGTCCACGGCTATACAGAAAAGCGTCCAGCAAAATGCCACTCCATCATCCCTTCCACCTAAGGTTCTTTATTTTATTCTATTCACATCTTGCCCTTGCCCAGACCTTCAACACTTGCTCAGTCCTTCTTCATCTTCCACTCTTATCTCTCATCTAGGAAGGGTTAATGTTCTGTAATGTTTTCATTGACCACAAAGGGTTAAAAGCTCCTCCAAGCAGCCGGACCCATCGCTGCCTCCTTCCTTCCCTTCTTCTCCTTCTCAGCCGGGCTGCCTGCTACCAGCACATGTTTATCGAGCTTCAAGGTAACAAGCACAGGCTGCCTTCTCTCTCCATCTCACCGGGGTGGGGCGGAGGGGCGGGGAACGGGCTGCCCAGTGCCTCCCGGTACTCTGGTACTTCTCTCTCTTCCACCCTTCCACCCTCGGGGGCCAGGCCAGGCCTACCTCCCATCTCTGTCCCAGGCCTGGCCTACCTCAGGGCCGCGTGGCTTCCCCGCCCAGCCAGAAGCTGGGCCAAGAGAGAGACYCGAGCATCTTCCCRCCGAAAATTCAAAGAGMGCCTCCCAGGGGAGCAGCCCTGCTTTTAACCCCTGCGTGTTCTCAGAGGCGTATCCAAATCCCACTGGTCAAACCAGGTGGCAATATTAAAATCTGAACACCTATTGGTGACCACAGCATATCCCAGAAAACCTGTTTCCTGCGAAGCCACGTCAACACGCTTCTTGCACTCAACCATGAACATGGAGATGATTACTGTGGTTTACTGAATATAGAATAAAAACCCAAAGCARATCCAAAAAACCTATGAATCACATTCAGATGTACAATTATTTTAAGAATACAAAACTTATTTGCTATGTACCTGATACATTATACTCTTCTATCCAATATTTCTGTTGCTTGCATTAAGGATATAATTATTCAGAATATTCCTTTGACATTGAAAAGACCATGAAAAAATTATGGTTACTTCTTAAGTATTTTAATGATTGATAGGAATATTTAATCATGTCAAACATATCTACAGTATGTTGTATTTAAATTTACAATGTATTATTTTTGTCAAATTTACTGGTATTATAGCCTAGACTTAGGRTTGGAAGACATTTTTCCAGTCCCAAAAGGAAAAAAATGTGGTAAAATTCATCATTAAAAATGTTGAGATTTCATCTTCAAGGCAGACAACTTAAATTAATTGTCCAAATCTTCTTTTTATTAAGRTTGAATTTGTGTAGTTTAGAGCAATTCTTTACAGTTTATTTTAAAGTAAATTCCCATATTGGGGGATATATTTTTTTAAAAACTTAATTTATTTAAAAATAAATTACATATTTTTAAGGAAATTTGCATGCATCTTTTTTTCCCCAGACACTCTTGAACTTAAAGAACCCATACTTTTTTCTGTCTGTTTTTCAATGCAGTTTTGTTTCCTTGAGTGGTAGTTCCATCCATAAAACAGAAATAGCAATGCTTTCTGAAACTTCAAACACATCCACTCACACATAGTTTTCCACTCAGAACTTTGAAAAAACAGTCCTGTAATAAATTTTACTCCTTGGTTTACAAGAAACAGAAAAAAATTTGGAATTAAATTTGCTTAGAAATAGGTTTTGTATATAACAATGCAATAGCAAAGTGCCCTTATTGATAGGAGAGGTCAGGAAGATTTCACACTGTAGCTACTTTTGTGTAACATTGCTCATTTATCTCAGAATTCCTCAGAAAATGTTTGATGTAAATGTTTCGGTTATCTCCATTGAAGAAATTCAGAGCCAAGCATCACCTATTATGCGCAGCTTCCCAGGGCTCTTCTTCAAAAACAGTAACTCCAAAGTGAAAAAAAAAAGGAATAGAAGAAAAAAGAGACCAGGTTTGGAAACACAATTAATCTAGAAAATTACTCTGTTCATGAATTATACAGAAAAAAGAGAAAGGGTTTGTTTTGTTTTGTTTTGTTTTTCAAATTTTCATAGTACATTTTATTGCCATTTTAGAATGGTTAGTAACATCAATTTTTGGAAAAGGTGAGGCTGTGTGCACAGTATGTAAAGCTAAAAACTTGTGTTGAAATGGTACATTAAATATTCTTACTGAATTCAAGTTCATGGCTCTTCAAAATATCCTACGGAATAATCTGCAGCAGTGAATGATTCAAACTTGGATGCTATTTGTAGAAAAAACTGGCATTTTTGTTTATCTCCATTGAGATCTAGTTAGTTTGCTTCCATAGTGTGTAATGGATTCGTGCTATAGATGAAAGAAATTCAAAATAACATTTTGTTGTCAGTTTCAAAATAACCTTTATTTTCTACATGACAGAGAGCAAGAGACAATGCTTTCACACAGTAAATTCTCTATTTGTATAAATTTGGCATAATCAGGTCAAAATTAATGGCTTTTCCTGGATTGTTAAATTAAAAGAAAATTCAAAATTTGCTTTGTACTATATAGACATGAATGCTAGGAGAAACAACTCTTAGAGGATTTGTTTTTCCATCCTTTCTTTATATTGCATAAACATTGTCTGCATAGACAGTGTGATGTGACTTCAGATTATTAAGCCTAATTTCTGTGTTTTGTCAGGCATAAGAAAAAATATATTCTACAATGGGGCCCAAAACACTTGAAGTCTATACTTTTTTCTAAGTTCAGTACATTGTTAGAAACATCCCCTTTCCCTGATGTCAGTATTCATATTGACTGAATCTTAGTTTTAATCTTAAGTGGTATAAGTGACAATATTTTTTCTGCTAAAATGTGTTTAAGAAAATCTCAGAATTCAAGAAGATGTCTTGGAAATATTTTAAAGATTAAGATTAAGATTTTGAAATTTGCATTTTTTTCCTTGGTAAGGCTTTCATGATTTCATTATAAGGTCAGAGCCATTGTCCATGACTTTGAAAAACATCTAACATAAACTCTGGATCACAGAATCACTGAATCACAGAATATGCTGAGTTGGAAAACAGATATTTGCTAAACATTTTCTGTATTTTCTGTGTATGTACTAGTTTCAATGTATAGGAAATTGCAGTAGGACAACAACATCTCTAAGGAAAGGGCTGTCAGAAATGCTTCAATTCCTTCTGATTTCTGTGAAGTTCCAGGTTCCATTCAGGAGCATTTATGACAGTGAAAACCTGAAAGCTTGAAGTTTTGAGAACAAGGAACTTGTGATTGGATTACTATGACTCTTCCTTTCAGAAAAAGCATTAAATATACAACAGGAAGTCCTAAAACTGAGTGTGCTGCTTTATGGAGTAGTTCTGTATCTGCCTAAATCTAACTTTTAAAACATAAGTAATATTTTGACATTTTTCATTTTAATGGAAAGCATTCAAAAATAACCCCCCCCAAAAAAACCAAACAAAACAACTTTGTGTACATCTAGATGAAAAATACATTTGTGGATTCTCACCTCCTTAACGAAGTCTTAACAATGATATGAGCAGAAAACAGATACATTCGTATTTCCAAACATTTGTACCATTATTTGAGCAGAGAAATCGAGAACACCAGAGATTTTGATGATGTTGTTGTTGCCTATGAGGAATGCATCTGACAGAAAGTTGAAAAAAGCAGTCATTTATAAGTACTATGACAACGACAGCAAATGTTACTGCTTGAGGAACTTTTTAGAAATGGAACCAGTACAAAAGGTAATTCCTAAATAGCATCCTAAATAAATAACCTGGTTGTCAGAAATATTTAACATCCAGAAGTCTTAAATAATTCCTTTCAAAATCTACATGTGGGGGTGGATCTTTGTTTAAGAAAACAGCATGACTATAGGAACTGTATTGTTCATTCTTGAACATTCATTTTATTATTTCTGCTCCCTGCAAGACTCTGACTTCATTAAGAATATTTGTGAGGTCAATTATAAAAAAAACTTTCAAGCTTTATTTTAATGGCCATATAGTCCTGATATAATTGTTTCTACTGTGCACATTTCTTTATTTGGCATGTACAATCTGTTAGGTGCTTTRAATCAAAGAGTTAGGTAATTTTAGGGCTTTATCTAGTGGGTGTTTTTTGGTTTTTGTTTTATTATTTCTGCATTTTTGGTTTGGTTTTTTYGGGGTTTTTTTGGTTTTTTTTCTGAAAAGACAGAATAGCTGTAAAACAAAAGATTGAGGGTAATGTAAGCTACTAACTGCAAAAAGTGGARTGTAGCTCTTTCTTTTCCCAGCAGTCTGGAGTTCTCATCAGGGACCTTATGGCAGTACAAAGTTTTGAGTATGTGAGATTCTGTTCATCTAACTATAGATACTGAAACAAAATAGAACATACCCAGAAAGTACATACTTTCTTTATTTGTTTATTTTAAAKAAATATAAAATATAATGCTCAAATGATATTCTTACATGATTCATATCAATTTTGTAGATATTATTTTATTTCAGTAGTGRAATAAATACATTGTGGAGAAAAAAATATTAAAATCAACATGAGTATTGTTTTTTATGCTCTTTGCGGTTTTCAGGAGGTTCAAACCCAAGCAGATGAAGAAACTAATTTTTAGAGACATTTTACAAATATAAAACTTTTTCTACAAATGGAATGGAACATATGATACCATTCCAAGACATGCAGGTGCCAGACATATTACTTGGAAGGATACTCAAAAAGACACAGACAGAAGCTGAAGGTATCGCTGAACCTGGAACTGTGCCACTTTTCTTTGAGAATGGTTCTCATATTTCCTTGCCACACAAATTGCACTTTTTCCTTCAGTAGTAAACATGATTATCATCTACCTTCCTAATTTCCCTCAGTACCCTTCCCAGTAATTTTAATATTCGCAAGTGCTATTAATTGTATGGTTCCTCTTTTAGGAATGGATGAGTTTAATTTGTCTCCTGATGTCCCTCTGCATATTCCACTGATGTTAAGCATGGGCACAAAAGCTCACAGATACAATACCTAACCATCTTAGACATTAGCTATTGCCAAAGGCCACTGAAAATTCTAAATTCTAATGAAAAGTCTTATTTTCTTGCAGTACTAAATGAAATCTGATTTTCTCTGTTTTACCTTTGCTATTTTCTGTTATGAATACATTTGTTCTTTCAATACCATTTTTGAAGACACTCATATGAGGGCAAACCCCTGATGTAAATTTGAGTGAAGACAATGATTTACTTATTTTATTTATTTGGTCTCTGACATCAAAAGAATCCTTCCTGGGTGTTTACAGTGTTTTAACCACTGAAGTTTACAATCAGTAGCGTAGTTTTACATTTTCATAYATCGTCTAAGATAGAAAAAGGGATTTTTCTATACTTCAAGTTTATTTAGAAGGTTCTCAAAACAAAACATAAATAGGTTACAGAATTTAAATTAGATCTGCAAACTCAGTTTGAATTCAGAGCTGACTCCTGGGGTAATGTTCAGTTACTTAAATGTAAACACATACTGCCATTTGAAATATTTGATCAAGCAGAAATATCTGTAAGAGCAAGGAAAATATGACAGAAGATCTTCTGGAGACCTACAACCTTTTGAACTGATCACACTAAGTAAAGATGTAAGTCCAAGTACATGTAAAGGGCAATAAACTGCTCAGGTTTAGGCAACTGAATCAAAAAGAAAAATTATTTATCATAACAAGAGTCTCTGGATGTTAGATTTCCTCCATGTTATATCTCTAAACAATGAACAGGCCAGGGAATTATTTTTTTTCCCAAAACTTGAAAGWTATCACTACTTTCTCTCTAGTCTCAAATGAAGATTACAAAGGAAGAATAGTTTTCTGAAATCTCAAGRCATGAGTGTACCAGTTCAGGCTGCTCTGTGATCATGTGTAAAAATGAAGATCCTGACAAAGCCACAACACAAATTGTGAAAAAACAAATGTAATTCATTTAAACTATTGACATCTCAAATCAACTAAGGCTCCTAAAAATAAGTTGAAGGAAAGGTTAGATGTGTTTAGTTTTTTGAAAAAAMTTAGCAATGTGACACAGACATTGTGATACAATGTGATTACAAACATAACATCTGTTTTCTCATCCAGTTTCAGTGTTAGACACCCTAGAAATCTGAAATTARCCTGTGTTGGAAGCCTTTTCCTTTCAATGGAAGATGATTGAAAAGATAGATTTTACAAGGTTAATCCAAACTGAAATTACAGAGATTTCTATACTTTGGGGGTTTTTGTGGTTTAAACACATAAAGCCACATGCAGTTAACCTTGTTCTTATGCTGAGAAGTGACCTGGTGGCAATACTGTATGGTTTTCTGATTGCCTGCTGGGAGCACTCAAGCCAAAGGTGTTAGGTTTTTGTCAACTGCTTCCATGTGTGAATCCAGTTTAAAATAAAACCTTGAAAGGATGATAGTACCTGCTTTTAGTCACTGCAGGTCATTGGAAAACCCTTAAATTGCATCATGCAGGTGCATCTGATTTGTGATGCAGTGTTTTCATTTCCCTGGAGTAAAACTGAGTGTAATCAAACTGCAACTGGAGAAAAAGCTTTGGATGGAGGAAAAGGCAGTGAGGAAAAATGGTAGTTGTTCTTTTAGAGATAACAGGCTTATAATGTTTTGAACAGAGATATTGCTCTTTCTTAATATTTTGTTTCTTTTATATTATCCTTTTAAAAATTATTTTAATTTATTTTTTAGTTTGCAACTCCATGTTTAGGAAGCTTGCTGTTTTAGAAAATATACCAAACCTTTCAATAGGAATGAAAAACTATGAGATATAAGGCTGAGGTCCTCAAAACTACCATCAAATGAAACAAAGTGACCTAATCTATGTGACCTTTCTTTAAAATGTGGATTTTATGAAAGCAATCCCCTACTTTGGAAACTTTAGAGTGTGCTCCTGAAATATAGGTGGCATCAATTAACACATCACATTATGTAGCCAATGCACAGTAGCTATCTTTGTGCTGGCTTCGTGGAATTTGAGGATGAAGTGTAGATTTCACCCATGATCATGTTACATGGTGGCTTCCAGTTTTTTTCTTTTCTCCTGCAAATTCAGGTAGTGGGTTTAATGTTAAATACTCCGTGGTCCAATAGAAGTATTTGTTTGGTTTTATCTTTGTACTTTAACACAGGAATTAGCTGATATGTTAAAGCTGTTGGTCCCTGAATTTTCCTGTGGTGATTTGTTGATTTCTTTATGATCTACATCCTGGGGGAATTTAGGTTGAGTTAGTAGGAAAAATTAGAATAATTTCACAAACTGGTATAAATTTTAGGTTTTTATTTAGTAAAGATCATAAACATAGAAGGTGGATAACATTCTACTTCAGAGCAGAGTGGGCAGATGTAATTAGAAGCCTCAATCACCTCAGCAGTATTTTCAGTCAGACTCCATGGCATAGTAATGGATCAAGAGAAACTTGAAGCTAGAATTTTACCTTAACAAAGTCCAAGAGGGAACTCTATACTAGCTCACCATTTATTATATCAGAATATTTGAGTGTACTTGGATATCTAACTTTAGATTTCTCTATTGAAATGTCAAACTTGAATTTCAGGCACTAAAAGCAGATCCCAATGATTACAACCCAAATGAAAAACYGTATCTTTTCAATGAAGGGTGCTGATTTCTGACTAGCCATCCAGAAGCCTTCCAAAAGGAAATAATAACACCTTGAAATTTTAGTACAAAAATTTGGGCTGGTGGATCAATATTTTTATATTTTCACAGATCTAACATCCATTTCTAGGSACTGCTTCAAAAAATCCAGGCAACCCTGTCAGCATGGCATTAYTAGCAGGATAGTCTTTATTTAAGGATAAAAAATTCTCTAGTGTAATAAGCAGARCCATCTTTTGTTCACTGTTTTAGGAATACCTTTATCTTTGTTCTTTCTACAACACAGCTCTTAATCACTTGCCAGTGCAAGGGGAATTCTGTGTTATAATTACACCTTGTTTTCCCTGTGCTGTTTTTAACATTATATAGCTGACTACAATGCTTTCCTATATTTTGATTATTTCACTTTCTCYCTAACACTAGGGGAAATCAATAACAGAGAGCATTGTATTGGGTCTGGCTGAGATGGAGTTCATTTTCCCCACAGCGGCCCCCATAGGGCTGTGTTTTGCATTGAAAGGAGCTGATAACACCCCACTGATTTGGCTCTTGCTGAGCCAAGGTATTGGGAGYTGGGGGTGGGTAAGATGTTGAGCAGGGCCATAGGTAGTGCACGCAAACTGACCAGAGAGATATTCCATACCATATGATGCCT
This sequence comes from Cardinalis cardinalis, assembly GCA_014549065.1. Lineage (NCBI taxonomy): Eukaryota > Metazoa > Chordata > Aves > Passeriformes > Cardinalidae > Cardinalis > Cardinalis cardinalis. The sequence continues at coordinate 6,017,498 of JACDOX010000034.1, forward strand.
GCTCAGCAATAAAAACTACAAAAAAGAAGCAAGCCAGGGTATTTCTTATTACATTGTTTGTCTTTTAGGGCAACTTCTACATGTCCTAAAGCTCTGCTTCCTGGGCAGTGGCCAAACATTGCCTACTGTTTGGAAGTAGYAAATAAAATATTTTGTTTTCCTTTGTTTTTACTTGTGACCTTTTTCTTTGCTTTATTAAAGTGTCTTAATCTTGCTCCATGAGGGTCTTTTTTGCATCCTATTTTCTCCCTTTCCTGTCCTGCTGAGAAGAGGAGTGAGAGTGGCGTGGTGGATGACAGTGTCCAGCCATGTCAACCCACAAGTATGAAAAGAACAGAGTAGGTATTAGAAAATGCAGTCAGTTAAAAAGAACTGAAATTTGCACATACTGTGACTCCCTTATGGTCTTGTGACCATTGCAATAGTCAAACWATTGAAACTATAAGCCACATCATATGCATCTTTAGTATTAAAGTTAATATGGACACACACCTAAAAATATTTCTAAAAATGTAAGAATGATCTAGTGTTTCCTCAAAACCTCTATGTATTCAAACCTGATTAGATTTCATATGTTCTAGAAATACAAGGATCTTTGTGCATGCGAAAAGAATAATTATAACTAATGTTCAAGTATATGTGTGCAATGACATTTTTCCTAGAATTGTGAGTTACACTTGAGTTTATGACATTCAAAATTCATAAACAGGAGTTGTGCTTAGCCTGATGATTCACCTATGACAGCAATAGGGCAGCTGATTGTTGAAAAGACAGAATTGAAAATCCTTGTTTATAGTTTCATAAAAAAACATGGATATCACACTGYGTGTAATCATATTCTGACTATTAAGAGAGAAAAACTATTTAATAAAAGTCCCATCGCTGCCACTATTGACTAGTTGAGTGCTTTAAATGAGTCATATTTGATGCAGGTGATTTTGGAAATCCATATGCTTCTATACCCTAGGGGAAGGTAAACAGGCATATAGAAAAAATGAAGAACTTGTTTTGGAGTCTCATTTTATATTTAGTATAACAGGTCTCTTGGGATGTTAATAGGGATACAGGATAGATTCCATCCTTTCTTGTTGGGGGTGGACCATCAGATAAATAATATAGACAAGTGATTCCTTTAATTTTTTTTTCTTTTTTCTTTGAACAGAGATGTGATTGTACTCATTAATGTCCCCTCATTTTCAAGACAAATTTAGATTAACATTCAGTTCCTCCAGTCGGTCAATATCTTCTAATCGGTTTTCCTATAAAATATTATTGTAGTATGAGTTTTCTATATTATCAGCATCATAAACATCATCAGTATTGAGTAATTTCCTTGTTTACACATGTAAAAAAATATTGCATTGAGATCTTTTAAGAGCTACTGATTACTGATACTACATTTAGTTATGATATCCAATAAAGAAATAATTAGAGGCTGTTCACGTGAGCACTTTGCTAATATGTTACTCTCTTTCCCTCTTCAGTCTTAGAAGAGTACCTCTAAAACACTCCAAGATCAATTAAGCACTCCAAAACATGCCTTACCACGTGTTTATAAGTGAACTCTTCAAGATATTGCTTTCTGTAAATAAACTGGGGGTGGTTGAGCAGCTCGATTCTAAATTTGCAGCAGGAACTTTCAAGAAAGGGAAAATAGTGACTGTTTACTAAACATGTGGCATGTTTCATGTAATTCATTTAGCTAATTGGTTTGGAAGATGAGCCTGTTTATTTTGATTTTCGTGTAAAAATAAATTTATTTTGTGCAGGGGAAGGTGCCAATTCCCTACATATTAAAAAAAGAGAAAATCATTGGTGTTGCTAGGGATCCCAGTAATCTTTAGTTCAACCCGCCTATCCAAAATTGTTTCAAGTGAAGCTGTCTGCTCAGAGCCTAGTCCAGTGAGATTTTGAGTATTACTAAGGATRGAAACATCACTGTATTTGTGGGAAACTTCTTCCAGTGTTTAACTCCTCTCACAGTAAAGAAGGTTTTCTTATATTTAAACACAATTTCCATTGTTGATATCTCAAATCATGTCATATCATATCATGATATTGATTACTACAYGTTTTTCTTTCTACTACTTTATCGTATATATTAATATAACTAAGCTGCTGTACACCAATCAACCACCCTGGAATAGTGATGTTTTTTTTGTAGTTTCAATGATGAGATTTTCAGCCTGATGAAAGCATTAGATCTACACTGAAACAACTATATATCAGTTAAATAAAAGCTGTGAGTGTTTTATCTTTGTATACACAATTAACCTTCAGCTGGAAAGATTCAGAAGAAAGGCTTATTTCAGTGCCTGAMTCTGAATTCTTAGTGAGTAGCATAAAGCTGACTCTTCGTTAAAATTCATATGCKCAACTTATACATCTAAAGATATAGCTCTATGTGCAAGTACAGAGAGTGTTGATCACCAAGGAATAATGAAAATCTGTGTGAGTTTTGTGCTAAAAACTTATACCAGATAGCGAGACACCCATCAAAATTGGTTTCTTAATATGGCTGATAATGAAAAAAATTCCATCTCAAACAACTGGATTGAGTCCTCCATCTCTTCAGTTGTAGTTGGTACATTTGTAATTCTTCCAAAGTGTAGCTGAAGTTTAACTTTACAGATGCTAAATTATGATTGTATGCTGAGAGAATACATGTGACGTCCTTACAAACGTCAAATGAATTCTTTATGATCAGTGMTATTAAAATGAATACCAAACAATTCTGTTATAATTAGTGTTATTATAATGAATAACAAAGGAATTAATGGTAATTAGCTGCAGTAACTGAATAAGAAATGAGCTCAAAATGGGAGACTGGAGAAATCCCTTGAAAAGAAGCTTTAAGCTTCCTGTGAATTAGCAAAATTTCATACTTATTTAATAATGAAAGCATAAAAACATTGCAAATGCTGTCTTCAATGTAGTGTGATCTGTTTCACCCAGGCAATCTCAAGAGATGGACAGATTTCTGCACTGGACAAATTTTTTATTATTTTTGTGGGACAGGACATAAAGAGATGACAAGACACATTCTTCAGGTGTCTCTATGGTTTCGCTGTATCCCACAGAATACTGAAGTTTGGATAGTAAACAATTTTTTCTAAGACATTAATGTTGTGTAGTATCACTAACTAGCTTAGTGATGCTTGACAAAGAAATTTAACAAGACTTCTAAAAGAATTTCCCTCCCTGATGTTCTATCTTTTTATTCAGTGGTGTTTGATCTTCCCATCCACTTCTGTAGATTTCATTTTCCTTAAGCCTTCTGAAAATGCTTTCCACATTGCTCTTATTTTAGTTACAGCAGTGAGAATAATTACTGTGAATGATTGTGAATAATGTATAGTTACGGTGGCTATTCATTAGCTGCAGTTTTTATTGTTATTTTATAAAATTATTGACTTTCATGGTAGTTGGGCAAAAATGGGACATTCTTGTAGATCCTGGAGAGAATTAAACTCCTGTATAAACTAGTGTTTGTTAATCCAATTCTTGTTCCTTTTATGATTGTTCAAAATCTGTGTAAGTGCTATGTTTTGTTCAACCAACAGTAACAAAGGTTTATAAAATAAACAAATTAGCATATATTTCATTTTATAAAACCACAAAATATTTCAGAAACTAGACTGGAAAAGTCAAAGGCAAATGGACTTCAGTTGGATTGGSTATTTTTAAAGAAATCCTATGTTTCTGAATTTCTGTTTGCATTTTCGTTATTTAAGCTGGCTTTTCTGACAATTGCTGTAAGAATAAAGATTTTAAAATATATTCAGATTTTTCCTTCCTCATTCATACKTTTATTTGAAATCTTTCATTCTTAAAGGAAATCAGATAAATAAAGAGGACCACAAAGAATTTATAAGATATAATTTATAAGATTGCATGAACCCTATTAATGGTCCCTTGACCAAGACCTTAGTTGAGGAAGCATAATGCATCCCTCCTAGCAGTATAAAATGAAAGAAAACATCATGAGCAAAGTGAACTGAGCAGGCAAGACATTTAGATTGACTTTTATCAAACAGAAGGTTTAATCTGCACTGTGACATGTCTCAACAATTACCCAGAGTTTCATCACATGAATCTAAAGGCCTAACTTCCCCTCTGAAGAAGAATATGTCAACTCTGCCAAAACAGAAAAACAAAAGACATTGAAATATTGATGGAGCAAGAAATGGTCTTTGTATAAAAGTCAGTTACCACAGCTGTGTATTTTTAACTGGTGCCAGAATAGGAGCAAAGCAGAATCTAACTGGTAAAACCCAAASCAAATCAAGAAAAAACACAAACTCCCACAATCTTAAAAACCAAAACAAGAACTATGAGGTATTTGACTAACATGAGGTATAGTTACATAATTTGTGGAGGAAATAAAGGGCTTGCTTTCAGTAAAAGTGTTGTCAGAAATTATATCCTAAGTTTTAATGGAATTTATAGGATCGCAGGACTCTTGAGGGATTGAACTAAGGCCAACATTAAATACGGCTTGATGACAGCTTTTTTGTAAGGTAACTCACAGAAAAATTTACAAGTTAATATTGAAGGAAGCTAAAGAGCTTGCACATTTAGATGTAGAAGTACTTTGCTACATAGTGAGGAGAAGAACATGTTGCAAACTTTTAACTAATGAGRTAGGAGTAGCTATATGTGGGAGGTGAAATACTCTAAAATAAAAATGATTGGGAATGTTTTTATATCTTGGGAAAATTGTGATTCTTTCAYGTAGATAAAAAATCCCTCCTAAATGCTAGTAGCTCTAAAGCAAGGAAATGGCTTCAATGGTAGACCTGTGCCTCATTTTCTGGTTAAGGTCTGTATTTCTATTGCTCCACCTAAGTTTAGAAAYGGCTACATAGCCTTTTTATTCCTACCATTTTCTGTGGTAAATGAAAAAGAGCTCAGAGATATTTCTTTCCCTCCTCCTTCTTCAACCAATRGAATTTCTGTCTATACCAAGACAAGCAGAAAAATCAAAACATTTTTGCTACTCTGYGCTACTTTTACTGAATCCTCCACCATGGCATGACAGTTTCTTAGGGCAGGCTCAGTGTAAGGAAGAAGTGGGACTGATCTGTTTGAATACAGAGATATAGGTGAAGTATAGCTCCCTACAATGTGCAGGATTCCTCGCAGAGTTGAAGGTTTGGAGCAGAGAGAGAAATAATGAAGACACAACTGTCTGTCCAGTTAGATAAACCATTCAAAGACAACCTTTTCTACAATGAGAGAGATTAAATTTTTCTATCTATGTTGCTAGATAGGACAAGAAAAGRTATTTTTTAGCTATTGTTCTGTCTTGTGTAGTAATGACATCCCATTATTTTGGCAGTATGAGTAACACTTCTCAGCAGTCATCAAGACAAATGCATTGTCTCTCATATTCACTTAAATGTGCTTTATTTTATTTTTTTTCTCAGTAGTACACATAATAGTCTTAGACTCCATGCACGTATAAAATTGCAGGAATTCTAGGAATGGCTGAGATTCCCACATAATTCTTATTTGTTCATGGCATGACAGCGATATCCCCAAGCAAACTGAGAAGAAACGACACCCTACCATGTGTAATGTCACTCTTCTAGCAGAAGACTGGAGGTGTTGTTGACTCTTCACAACACCAGTCCCTAYTCTGATTCCTGAATTAAATAGTCTTGAGTAAGACTGTTAGTATAACTGTTAGTATGACTCTAAGTATTTAGAATAATGGTAAGTGATTTTTACATTTGATTAGTTGTAAAGACTTTTTCTACATTAATAATAAATTCTTTTCTCCATAGAATGACAGAATCACAGAAATGTAGACATTAGAAAGGACTTCTGGAGATCATTTAACCCAGTCCCTGTGAACATAAGATTTCTTTCATTTGCCTGAAGAAAGTGTCATTTGATTCTTCTTCTTGATTATGTGAACTGTAGTGGAAACCAGCCTTAGTGTTGCCATGTGATGCTAATCTTAACCCATAAAATTTGTTTTGGCTCTGCATTCATCCCTAGCAGAACTCCATGCATTCCATGTACACAAACATCTAATTCCTCCTGACTATMTTCACACTCTGTGCGTTAGCACACACACTTCAGAGAGATAGTCAGTCATTCACATTTCCAGGAACAAAACGTATGAGAGTCATCACCACCATGCTTTTTGACATTTCTATATCTGGGTATGTGCTTGAGATGGGTCTTGTTTCATCAAGTTTTCTCCTTTCCACAGGAGTCCTCCCTACTTACAAGGAACATTTTGTCCCTCCTGATCAAGAGAATCTTATGTTACATAACAACCCACTTTCCTCAAAGGAGGTCCAGCGACTGCAAGAACCAAATCTTTGGTTTTGATACCTGTTTCACTTCCAATGTTGACCATCACAATCCATCTACTCCATCTCAAGCCCTTTACCCTCACAAGCACGACCAAGTTAAAAAACACCTGAGCCAYCAAGCCCTTGCCCATCACCCTGGGCACCTGCAGGTATTCCCTGACAGTGTCTTGAATAAAACATGCATGTTTCTTTCCTCACATGACAAGAATTTAATGAACATATAGCAGGATTTAGATTTAKTTCTTGTGTAGGCACATCAATCTGACCATGGCCTGAGATTGTGTGTTTTATCTGATCTTTTGTACTTGAAGAAGTACCTGTRTTTCTCATAGATTTGGTTCCATCTGCTGCATCTGTCAATCTATAGGTCAAAAGTATCAGCCTACTTCAGATATTTCAGATACCCCAGAGTACCAAAAATGGCATTTCAGTCATAAGAGTTTAGAAAATAACTCAGTTCCCAGACCATGGAATAGCTGTCCTGTCTCCATAGATGGTAGGGACTTGATTCAGTGGCCTAAATACAGCACCTAGTAGCATTCTGGGYACTTCATGCTGACCTCCATCTGCCAGTCATAAAGGATGCAGGTCTCATATGTTTTGGGTCCCACTAGAGCCTTTCAAGTACATGTAGTTCTCTCATATGATATAGGAAAGTTAATTAATCCCTGGATTTCTAGTGCATATACTGGGAATTAAGACACATTTCATACAATTATATTTTACTTCACATTTCTGCCTCTCCAGTGAGATAAACCATTTACCTAGGTTTGAATCCCATCCCTGTGGTGTTGTACATTCACAGTATGAGGAATGGAGTATCTTCCATGTCAAAGTGTATACAATATGTATGCACAAGAYATGAAGTAGCCATTGGTTTTAATAGTTTAAATGTTGTCCAAGATGCACTCATGGGCTCAGTAAACAGTGCTCAAGTTCTGACAGAGAAATAATCCAGACATAGATACTAAACTGAGTGAGAATCATGCCAGAATTTCACCTCAGAGGGAATATGCTAATCTTCTGTAAAGTACTTTTTTCAGATTACAGCCAAAAGAGTAGAACTGAGCTTGTAATGTGTGACAGAATTTTATATAGTTACACCTGTCAGAAATGTGTGTAATAAATGGATTAGTTTGCTAAYATCACAAGGGGAATTTAAGTAGAGCAGAGGAGTGCATTTTTTTTTTTAATCTTGTATCTAACAAATGTATTTTGAGTACAGGGTCTGACTGGGATGAAGTCAACTTTCTGCATAGCAGCYTCAATAGTCCCATGCTTTTGATTTGTGACTAAAACAGTGTAGAGAACTCAAGAGTGTTTTGGCTAATGTTGTAGTGCTTGCACAGCATCAAGGMTTTTTTAATTCCTCACTCCACCCTTCCTCCTGCTTCTTCCTGATGAATTGGCTGGGACYGAGCAGAAAATTGCAAGGAGGCAAGGCCAAAACAGCTGATCTGAGCTGACCAAAGGAATATCCCATGTGGTGTGACACTGAGCTCAGCAATAAGTGATTTGGGAGAGGCAGAGCTATGGAGGATATTTATGGTTGTGGTGTTTGCCTTCCCAACCACTGTTATTTGTACCAAGATCCCTCTTTCCAGGAAATGTGCTTGTTGATGTGAAATAATATATTTATTACTTTTTTTTTTTTTTGCTTTACTGTGAACAAAACTTTTATTCACCTATTAAATTGTCTTTATCTCAGTCCATGAGTTTTCCTGCCTGTGTTCCATTTTCTCACTGTCCTTCAGAAGACAAAACCAAAGAAGAGTCTGTGTGGGTGCTTGGGGGCTGATGGGGTCAAATCACTAAAGTTTGAGACTTCTTGCAATAGTCATAGAATGGTTTGGGTTGGAAGGGACATTAAAGATCACATAGCTCCAACCCTCCTGCCATGGGCACGGATAAAACCCTCCAGATCAAGTTTCTCAGAGCYCCATCCAATTTTGCACTGAACACTTCCAGGGGTGGGGCATCCAACAGCTTCCCTGCACAGCTTGTTCCAGCACCTCACCACAATCACAGWAAAGAATTTCTTCCTAATATCCAAACTAAATCTCTTCTCTTTAATTTAAAACCATCCTTGCTTGTCCTATCACTACCYGTCTGTGTAAAAAGTTCCTTTTCACCTTTTTTGTAAGGCCCCTTTAAGTACTGAAAGGCTGAAATGAGGTGTTCCCAGAATCTTCTCTTCTCCAGGCTAAACAACCTCAGCTCTCTGTCTCCACATGAGAGAKGCTTCAGCTCTATGTACATCTTTTTGGCCCTTCTCTGAACCCATTCCAACTCCCATTCTTGTGCTGAGGATCCCAGACTTGGATACTGTACTCCAGGTGGGCTCTTAGGTGGGCCGAATAGAGGGGAATCACTTCCTTCACCTGCTGGCCACTCCTATTTTGATGTAGCCCACAACAGGGCTGTCTTCCTGCACTATGAGCACACACTGCCGGCTCATGTCCAGCCTTTCATTGACCAGAACCCTCAAATCCTTCTCCTCAGAGCTGCTCTCAGTGAGCTCATCACCCCATCTGTGCTCATCTCTGTAAGTTTTCCAGGTTCAGGACCTTGCACTTGGCTTTGTTGAACTTCATTAAGTTCCCACGGGCCCATTTCTCATGTTTGGGCAGGTTCTTCTGAATGGCATCCCATCCTTCTACTGTGTCAACTGCACTGCTCAGCTTGGTGTCATCTAAAAACTTGCTGAGGCTGCACTCAATATCACTGTGTACTTGATACAGTTGTCTGTGACATTGATATTAATCAAGGATATATCAAGGGATGTTAAAGAGCTCTGAATTCAAGTCGGAGCCCCGAGGGACACCACTGATCACTGGCCTCCACCTCAACATAGAGCCATCGACTGCAACTATCTGGCTGCATGCATCTAGACAATTTCTCATCCTATCCTTGGTTTAACTTCTATCAGGAACAGAGATTATATTTTATATTAGTCTGTTCTCAACAGAAAGTGATTTTACAGAAAAAGCATACACTAACATGACTTTAGCTGAGCAGCGGGCAAGAAATTTTTAATACAGTTCTTTATTTTTATTAGCTAATTATGATTTCACAGTTTTTATTGCACTGTGCTTAAGCTCAGCAAAGTAACTCTCACCTTGGTGAGAGCAAATATGAAGTTCTTCCTAATAGCTATTTTTCTCCATACAAACATTTCCCACATGACATCTCTTGGAATTGTGAAACACACTCACATGGTCTGCCTTTACATGTCTGTACTCATAACACTAGCAATGACAATTTCAGAAATCAGTAACTGAATTAGTTTGAGAAGTGTGGGATCAGCTGGAGAAGTATGTAGGGAAAATAGTCCAATTCTTTCTTTGCCTTCAATGTCTCATCATCTCAGGATTCCAAATGTGAACACTGAGAGCTGCTGAATTCCTGCCAGCTGGAGCATACCAGAAGACAATATTTGCAAAGTGTGAAAGGAAACCGGGGAAAGGCAGTCCAGATATCAGTGGGAGTGAGGATGGAAGGATGGGGAGAGAATAAAAAAATAAAAATAGTCACTTCAGGCTTGGATATGGCACTTCAAAGGTTTTTTCTGAGCTAAGCTAAATACGCTTTTAAAAATGAATTGTAGCTGTGAAAACAATTCGTAGGTCATAAAGTCCTTCTTGTTGGAATGAGTTTTGAAATCAGCCTAGTTCAATTCATTAGCCTCATGTCACATTTAAGCTGCCACAAATCCTTCCATTAGGTGGGAAATTAGTTTACCCACTAGTGAACCAGAGGGATGAAACATAGGAATTGTATAACTAGAAGTTGGACTCTGCAGAAAAACTGACAGGATTGCTTGATAGAGTAGACTAACTTCTCTGGGGGTTTGTAAATCCTTCATTCAATCCATGCCCCTGAGCAGGAGCAGGTGCACTGTTCTGACATGAAGCAAAATTTCAAAGGTTTAGTGCCTGAATGGGAGATCAGACCTCAGTACATTTCAAATCCAATGAAGCTGCATCACTAATCATCTCCCCTCTAGAATATTTTGACATTGGCAATGAGTAGAAAGAAAGATATTCCCTGTAGTCGAATTAGCATAGCAGGCAATTGATGTAGTAGAGGACCACCCAGAAAATAATTAAGAAATTAGCATGATGGAATTTTGAAACATAAATCAGTATGTAGTAGAAAGATAAAAAAGAAAAGAGATAAAATTAAATATTGACTTTGCCTCACAAAGAACAAAAATATTTACTAAAAGCATGAATATGTTGAGGATACTGGTTTTCAGTGACAGTTGCAATTTCAATTAAATGCTGTTCAATTGCTAGAACTAGTAACACATGAAGGGCATTGAATATTAATGACACATTGGCGAGTAGAAACCTGACATCCATCTGCTGATCTGTGGTAACTTRCTAGGTAGATGCAACTCAGCCCAAAGCCAATATGATGTAATTCGAGCTAACATAGCCACTAACAGGAAAAGAATACTCTAAATTCAATTATCCTGTATTTGCCATGAACTAGGAGCACAAATATTTATTTATTATTTATGTATTATGGATATTTATTGTGGATTAGTCAATTGCCACTCTTACTTAAGATAACTTGGTCATGTTCTCTGGTATTAAGTTGCATTTGTGGTTTAGTATTCAGAATTTATTTATAGCCAAAGCATTTGTTTTATCTTTATTTTCTTTTTTCTTTTTTTTTTTAATTTAAAGCAATGTGAAACCAAGTCAGAATTCTTGATCATATGTATTAAAATATTTAAAGTTTTTAGATTAATTAACTATTAAACAYTGAGTTTACCAGAAATGGCTACTTTTATTCCTTCTGTTTATGAAACCACTTCAACAATCGGAGTGAAAATAAAAATAATTACTAAAATTATTTTACATAATTATTAATATGTTTTTCTGCTGAGAAAAATAAAATATTCAATATTATTAGCAAAATATTTTTATATGCCCAGCCTCATTTAGTCTAATGTGCCATTAGAAATSGTCCTCCCATCATGAATGAAAGTTAGGTTTGAGATCACCTAAGGAATCTGAATAAACATAAGTCCATGGGACTAGATGAGATACACCCCACGATTCTGAGGGACCAGGACGATGTAGGTGCTGAATAATTTTCCATCATATTTCAAAAGCTGTGGCATTCAAGTAAAGACCCTAGTGACTGGAGAAGGCACACTAACGCCCCCATTCTTAAAAAGGGTAAAAAGGGACACCCAGAAAATTAGTGACCCTTACCTCTCTGACTGAGAAGATCATGGAACAGATCCCTCCTGAGATATGTCAAAACATATGGAAGACAAGGAGGTGATTAGACGCTGCCATAATGGCTCCACCAAGGGCAAATTGTGCCTGACTAATCTACTGGTCTACAATTGAGTCACTGCTTCCCTTGAGAGGGGAACAGCTATGGATGTCATCTACCTATATTTCTGTAAGAACTTTGATGCAGTCCATCGCAACGTACCTATCTTTAAATTAGAGACTTAAGGTTTTCATGGGATRAGCTGGCTGATTATTCTTCATAGTAGCTAGTATGGGTCAGTGTTTTGGATTTGGACTGAAAATAGTGTTGATAATATAGAATAATTTTGTTAGTGCTGAGCAACACTTGTACAGCATCACGGACCTTTCTACTTGTACTGCCTCACCAGCAAGGAGGCTGGGTGGTCAAGATGTTGGGRGGGGAGACAGCAGAGAGAGGTGACCCCAAACGACCACACGGGTACTTCAAACCATGTGACATCATGCTCAATACATAAAGCTAGGGAGAAGGAGGAAAGGAGTGATGTTCAGAGGGRGGTGTTTGTCTACCCAAGTCGCATTGTGTGTGATGAAGCCCTGAYGTATTGGGCATGACTGAACACCTGCCTGTGGTGAATGAATTTCTTGTTTTGTTTTCCTTGTGTGCATGGCTTTTGCTTTACCTACTGAGCTGTCTTTACCTCAGTCTAGGAGTTTTCTCACTTTTAGCATTCCAGCTGTCTCCCCCACTCCACTGATGGATGAGGTAGTGAGTGGCTGCGTGGGTGTTAATTACCAGCTCTGGCTAAACCACAGTGTGTATGAACTGTTATCTGGGCTRGGAATTGTCTGCATGGCTACATCCAAAGGGCTGCAGACAACAACCTCATATACAGGTGGAAATTAGTAATGGGTGCTGTCCTCCCAGGGTCTGTACAGGAACCAACACTATTTAATATCTTCATCAGTGGCACAGACAGTGGGATTAAGTGCACCCTGAGCAAGTCTGCAGATGACACCAAGATGAGTAGTGCAGCTGATTTGCTAGATGGGTGGGGAGTTATTTAGAGCAAGCTTGAGAGGCTTGGGGAGTGAACTTTTGTGAATCTCATTAAGTTCAACAAAGCCAAGTGTAAAATTCTGCACATGGGTCAGGGCAGTCTCCAGTATTGGTACAGACAGGGATGAAATGAGAAATAGCCCTGTAAAGAACCTTAAGGGTACAGGTGAGTRAAAAGAGGTACATGAGCTGGCAATGTGCACTTGTACCTGTATCTTGGGTTGCATGAGAGAAGTGTGTTCAGCATGATGAGGGATGTGATGCTCCCTCTCTAGTCCMCTCTTGGAGAGCCCATCGTAAGTGCTGCATCCAGTTCTGAGGTTCCAGCACATCAAAGATATGAACTCATCGGAGTAGATCCAGAGGATGGCCACAGGAATGATCAATACCTCTCCTGTGAAGTCAGGCTGAGAGAACCCTGGCTCTGTTCAGCCTGGATTACAGAGGACTCGGAAGAGACTTCTATTTTTCTACTGTTAGCACAAAATCCCGCCTTTAAGGATCTCTCCTTCCTGAGMAAAACACTGCTGGAGTGACATTGAGACCATTTGATACTTAAAGGGGACTTTTAAGAAATAAGAAGGAAACCTTTTTATCGGGACTTGTAATGATGGGACAAAGGGCCATAGTTTTAAACTGAAAGAAAGTAGATTTAGGTTGGATACAAGAAATATTTTTTTTTTTAATGATGACACTGGAATAGGTTTCCCAGAAAATTTGTGGATGTCCCATCATTGGAAGTGTTCAAGGTGTGGCCGGATAAGACTAAGCTGCCTGTTGCACTGAAAGATGTTACGGTGATTGGACTAGATGACCTTAAATATGTTTCTGTGAATCTAACATTGTATAACTCCATCATTCTTTGAAGTTGTCATATAAAMCTACCTTCTATGTCCTTATAAAATTTTGACAAACTTGAAGTATTTTAGGAAACACAACTTGTGCTGATAATTTCACCAGTATACAAGGCTATTTTCAAGATTGTCAGCTCTCTGAAAAAGTCAAAGCAGTATGAAAATGTGTAAATTTAAAAAACAAATGAGATGGGTTTTTTGGTGTTTGATGGTGAATTAACAGATGGCTGGTGAAAGAATGCAGATACTTAGTATGAGTGGATATGTTTGAATTTCATGAAAGAAAATTTAGAAAAMGTTAGAAAATAGGCGAAGCGTGATGTTATAATAAAAATAACACCTACAACAGACGTTCCCAAATTGAATTGTCCAGTTTGGGGGGGATTTTTTAGATACTGAAACAGAACAAGACAGATACATTGAAAGTGTAGAAAAGGAAAAGAATATGTGAAATAAATAATATTGAAGGATATCAAGTATGTTTTTTTCAGCTGTCTTGAAACTACAATGTTCTTTTTCTCATTTACATATCTCTATGGGAAATTTTGAGATGGGTGAATGATTTTGTATAAAACCAATGTGATTCTGTGTATAGATCAAAATGAAACCAAACCACAGACAATCAGGTAAATTGGAATGTGATTGTGTGTTGAATGGATCTTTTTGAAACATGGTAGATTAAAATGTTTCAGTCCTTCTAAAGTTTGACTGCATACTAGAGTAAAGTATATTATATTTCCCCATAAATATATCTTCACTAATAGCTTTAGAGATACCTCTAATCGCAGTTTTTGCTTGTATTTAGGAAACTAAAAATGCCAAAACAAAAATGCTTCAATACTTCAGAATGAGTACCAAAAGAAAAATCCTCAACTATGATGAGAGTGAGCACCCTGTAAAAACCTATGATAAACATGACGAAAACTTATTGTCTGATGCACATAAAATATTTACATATAAAACCCTATTTTTTCAGAATCAGTGTGCAGCGGTTCGGCTTGAGATAGGTCTGTCCTGGCTAGTCGGCCAGCAACCACTAGCAGTTGAAGCCTCRCTTCAGGTCAGCGCCTCAGGCAAGYGTCCCAAGATACGCAGGCAGACGCTGCCAGGTGCAGGACGAAGCCGAAGGAAGGCTGCRGATGAYGGGAAACAAAGAGTGCACTYCAACTGGGGCAAGTCCAAGTTATAAATGTAAGTCCCAAGGAAGGCAGCAACCGAAGAGAAAGACGGAGGGGTTTCATGAACTTACAAAGGGAGTGGGAGGTAGSGGTGGAACCAACTTAGCAGCAAATGGAAATCCAGGGGGGASCGGGGTACATAAGATAGACATACAAAAAGAACCAAWCAAAACTACTGGAAGGAGGGGCCCCAGTCCCTGAGCCAATCCCGCCRTGCCCAAGACAGAAGTTTCTGGAGAAAAAGGTGGCAGCAGGGAGTGACTGGCAGAGCACTGGGGAAGGACCGAGGGGAAGGTACATTAATTTTCTAGGGTAACCAAGGAGGGGAATAACTGGATACATTGGGTACCATAGGAATCGGRGTGATAGGCACTTAACAGAATAACTGGATACATTGGGTACCATAGGAACCGRGGTGATGGGCACTTAACAGAATAACTRAATACATTCAGCACCATAGGAAGCGGGGTGATGGGCACTTAACAGAGAGAGAAGAGAAAACYAGGGCAGAACCATTTGTAACTTAKGGGGAAACAGAACAAACCAACCCAGGCATGGGGGAGCAGAACAATATAACAAACACAAYGCAACATCAGTGCATCTTAAAAAGGGCAAACCTTCAACCAAGATTGTCTTTACAATGTAAACTTTGGAGACAAAATAGTGCCCAGCATTTGGGAGAATGATGGATTTTATCCCTTGAGGTWCAGGATTTTTATTTAGCTCTGATATCACATGCTGAATTATTCTGGTAAAGACAGGAATCTTCTGGGAAGTAATACTATTTGCTAATTGTAGGGTTTTTAGAACTTATTTACATTTGTTCTGCAATATAATACATAATATATACAAATGACTAATCCTTGTTTAGTGGTGTAGTTTACTTACAAAAGAAACACTCTGAAATCAGGGTGGAATATTAGACTTAAGTAAACTTAAAATGTTTTAATATATCAGGAATCCACATTTCTGTGAATCAGCTATGACAATGTGCTGGTTATTGCATGACATCTGGAGATCATGAGGCTAAAATTGTTTCTAGAATAAGAAAACTGAAGAGCTATGCAYTGATTGTTAAAGCTTAACTTTTCAGTTGGGAAAATGCAATGAAGGATGGATTTTGATGCTAGTCTTTTTTCCAATATACTGTATTCCCTGAGTTAAATCCTGTCAGAAGTTCAAAATCTGTGCTTAATTTACCTTAAAAAAATCCTTTCCTGATTTGAAAAGAGAGAGTCATCACAACTCTTGATAAGGTATTTAAGTAGTCAAGTATGTTAACATTTAAAGAAAATGAGCARCTTATTTCATTTTGAAGTTAGCTGCAATTTCTCGCCATATAACTGTAATGTATTAAGTTCTAAACTTAAGGGTTTTTATTAGCAAGTGCCTATTTTTTTCTCTATTAACAAGCATAAGCATTCATAGACCATAACAATCATACCCATTTCTCTGATAATATAACAGACTGATCTACCTGAGTGTTTCATTGGAATGTATTTTACAATTCTTCCTGTATTTTGGTTCTCCTCTGAGCCTTCAATTTTTCAGTAACCTTTCAAAATCTATGTCAGAACTGGCTATGGATTTCTGGAGTGTAATGGAATGACCAAATAAAGAAAAAAATGTAGTGTTTGAAGATACTCAGTGTTTATCTTTTTGCATATTTCAATGGCATAATAATCTAGTTGTTCAARGTATCCACTTGGAATATATCATTCAGTAATTTACCAACTGTGGTAATTCAGAAGCCTCCCTGTGCCTCCTCCATTCCCTAGACATCTGTTTCTCAAAGTCATATGTCTTTGCCCTGCATACTCAGGTGTGTGTATCTATTTACCTCTGTAACAAAACCTGCATGCTATGAASTGATGAAGACCTAACTTTTGAATTACTTATTTTTACTTCTGTTTTTATGCCCTCTAAAAGCTTCATCAGTGACTATTTAATATCTTTTGAGTTGTGGATTAAAATATTAACCCAGAAGGCATCAAGAAGTTGTTCTCTTCAGGACTTTATTACAGACTATTTATCATTGATTCCCAGTTACGTGTTTCATCGCGTTCCATTTGTTAAAGCCTAGTTTTATTCAGATTATCTTCCTAGAAACARAACCTTCATAGTAACAAAGAACCCATGCTAAAATTTTTAGATAATACGCAAACACATTTTAAAAAAACATTTTAAAACCCCTTGTACTTGATGACAGCTAACCTAATTAGTGACAGTCCTGTACCACATAAATTTCAGTTATTAACTGCACACAGTTTGGTGTATGACACACAGTTCCRCTGTAAAATTATTGCAATTCTAAAAATAGTGCTTATTCTCCTTCATTCTCATAACTTTTATAGTATTTCTGCTGCAGGTTGTGCAACACATCTATATGATGCAAGTGAACAAATAAACACAAGGACTGTGATGCATATTGGATGAAATTCATCCATGAATTCTGAAAGAAATACCAATTAGAAATACCAACAGTGATGTTAATACGCATAATATTCTCAGCATATCCTGTTTCTCAATACTGTAAAATAGTGGGAATCACAGATTGCCTATCCTTTGATCTTTCCTTTTTCCTGTGGCAAAAAAACCAATGAACCAATATTTTTTTTAAACTCCTTATTTCATTTCAATGAGGAGTAAAATGGAAATAAAGATAAATATATATATATGTATATATATATATATATATATATATATATATATATATATGTGATTCCTGCCTGTCCCTCTATTTATATATTTCTTATAATCTCACTGATATTTTGCACATCAGGCTCCTTTTCCAAACATATTCTTCTGAAAATATTATGGTTCATTAAAATATGGCTATGATTCAGCTCAGGAATTCTTTCTACAGTACGTGAAATTTGTCCTTTGGCTGTCAGTTCACACAAGACTCTTCTCAGTAATACATGCTTAGGCTTCACTAGTAATAGCTACCTTTGACTTAAAACGAAGTTATCAAAATTAATGTCAGCTACCCTAAAACTCCCAGTTTTTCCACATTTTTAAGAAACCATCCGCAGAAGTGTTATTGTTTCATATATGCACARTAGGCCACTTACTCTAAAAGTTGTGAAATTATCTCTGTTCAATATTCCTGTTTAGAACAAGCAAAAAGTTTAATTTGGAAAAGGAATGTGATTTCTCACWGTTACAAGTTAGAAATTGAGGCTCACAGGAAACTTAGTTCTGGTGAGATAATTGCAAAATAGTTTCTTACGAGGGTGGACCTAGGCTTCAGCCTCTCTGTAAGAAAAATGGCAAAATGTAAACTTCAGTATTCTGACATTTAGAAAAAACAATATTCCTTCTGTGAGATTAAAGGAAAAAAAATTTAAAATAGGTAAAGCTAGTAGTCAAAAATTATTGTACTCAATGTCTGATAAAATTTTCTTCAAATTTCTCCTTTATTTGTGCACACTGAAACTTACTTATTTGAAGCCAGAAACCTAACTATCATGATAGTCACAGCTCATGAGAGTATTCAGTCTCTCTTCAACATGAAAGAAATTCTGTTTTGTGTTTGATAGTGTTACATTCTTCTAAACTGGTGATGGAAGGCACATTTATTCTCTGATTCCTTGAAACTGAAGGCCTTAAATGATGGCTTTTCCAGGTCTCTCAGAAGTAAGTATTCTGAAACTTTTTATGTGAAATTGATCGGCTACTTCAGGAGAGATCAAGAGGTATCTCATCAGTCCATGCCAGAATGCCATATAGAGCARCAATTTAAGTTTGTTCACTAGAAAGAAGTTCAAATAGTCTGAGGCAAATGAGAAATAAGCCTCTGTTAGAAAGAAATTCAAATAGTGTCAGGGAGATGATGARTCTTTTCTCCCTCCATACATTGTGAATGAACTGATCACATACCATTCTTGTTCTGTATAGGCTGAGGTAGTCTGAATGCACACTGGCTGCATCAGGCTCAGCAAGTGAGATTACAGAGAAGAAAATAACTTCATCATGTCCTACTCTTAATGCCAGATCAAAATCTAAGCTAAATCAAAACCATGGTGGGGAGAGGGAAGGGAGAGAAGGTCTTATTCAATTTTTTTGATTGCTGAAAATATAGAAATTCAGGAAAGAATGATTTTGGTCCCTAATTCATTAAATAATTTCCCACTAGTTTGACAACTATCTGTGGGGAGACATTGAGAAAAAATACGTGACTTATTTGATGTAAATTGTTTATACAAAAATCTTAAATATATGAAAAGCCCACTGCCTAATGGCCATGATGATTGTGACTAACCAAGTTACAGTTGATCAATTAGGAGATATGCCTTATTTCTAAATACTTTTGGACCAAATGCGCTCTCTCTCCTACTGCTGGATAACAAGCTCAAAATCACTTTGTTAGGGTTAGAAGGCCACTYCTCATGTGAGACATCATACAGTACTACCTACAAGACACTGAAGCTATATTTGATATGACCATTTGCTGTCATACTTGTGCAATGGCTTCAGAGGACTGTATTCTCCTTAGGCTTTTGTTATAATCTGATTACAAAGAGATGCTTAAATTAAGCAACTCTTAATATTAAGATGCCCAAATTAAGGTGCAAAAAAGGCTATACGCAAAAGTAAATAGTATGTATTTTATTTAACAGTAAATGTGAGATAAAGAGATGGAAAGAAACAGAAAAGAGGGGGACAGAAAGAGAGAGAGAGAGAGAAAGACAGACAGACAGACAGACAGACAGATTAAGTAGAAAGATATCACCACCCAGTGGATCCTGTGGCATCCTGCTGGTCCTTCTTCATCCTGTCCTTCTCAGTGGCGAGGGATCCGGAGTCATTCTTTTGCAGGTACCATTCTTACACAGTCTAAGTTTTGAGTATCCGCAGGGTGGTCTCAGAT
This sequence comes from Cardinalis cardinalis, assembly GCA_014549065.1. Classification (NCBI taxonomy): domain Eukaryota; kingdom Metazoa; phylum Chordata; class Aves; order Passeriformes; family Cardinalidae; genus Cardinalis; species Cardinalis cardinalis. The sequence goes on from JACDOX010000034.1 coordinate 6,037,026, forward strand.
GTTCCCACAACTTGGGCTGGCATGGGTGTAAGCAGTTGTTTCCTTTCCCATTGTCTGCATGGTGGAATTTTTCTCCAGTATGCTAATTCCAAACCTTCACCTCTGTTAGGCCTGGAATTGACACCTTCTCTTTGCCTTACAGTGCTTATGTAAAGTTTCTGTTGYGGTGGCTTATTTTATGGGAAGATCCTTCTTTGATAGCATTTAGGGAATTTGTSCTCTTTAAATCTTTACAGCTTCCCTTTGTACAATGGATTCTAAATAATTGCATTAAAAACATAGTCCACTCTCTCTGCTCACCATGTAAAACTGTGATACTGAATTTCTTTGTCTTTTACTGTTGAAAACAATGCAAAAGCAGAGTTTAATTAGTCCTAGTATCCCAATTATTATAATAAAATTATTTTACTTTGACCTGTGATCTTTTGTCAAGTCTTCACTGAAATTWAAGTGAGACAACTGAGTTTTGTGAGGCAATTAGCAAGTTCTCAGAACAGCAATGTGAGAATTAGTTGCTCCTTTTCACATTCAGCTTCTTTTTGCTATTTTTTGGAGTTTGAAGGACTTGTGAATGGAAAAATTAGTGAGCTGAACTGCTTTTGTTCTCCCCAAGACAGGGAAGGRGTGGGGGAAGGAAGCCAAAAGAAATTATATCAAATTTCTTTAGGATTAATTACTAGCACTGCCAAGAACATTTCTGTATCAGTTTAAAAGTAGAGTAAATGAGAGATGAATTGGGTTTACAGGTGAAATTCTTCCCAAAGCAATTCAAACCAGGAAAGGAGGATGGCTATTAACTTTAAGGTGCTGGAATTTTTCCTGCAGACTGTGAGGTCTTTCAAGAGTATCAATTCATACTAAAATTAAAAAACAGAAATACAGCTTCTCTTGATACAAAGTTTTTCTAGTTCCTTTCTATATCAATTTATACTGTTTGATTCACAGATATTTTAGCTTTTCATAGTATGAAAAACACGTGGATTCACAGTTTTCAATTGGAACTCCCAATTGAGCATCTCAAAAAAGTTCATGTTTCTAGCATGTACAGATGAAATGAAACAAAAAAAAAAATACCCAACAATCAAAAAAACAAACAAAAAAACCCCATAAAAAACAAAACCAAGATCACTTAGAAGAGTTTAGGGGAGTTTTCAGTAGAATAATGAGAAAAATGTAGTGTCATAGAATGCAATACATTATGATGATAGTGATTAGAATTCACTTACATGTGAAAGAATTCACTACATGAGATGATATGCATTGCAGAGTGGAAGGTGTTTTCTAAAATCTTCTAAAAATCTTCCTTGGATTTTTTTCCTAGACACTACCATGGCAGTGGTCATTCTGTGTGAACCTTAGTCCACAATGACAAGGTTTTGATTCCATTTTGCACAATGGGTCAGTGTAGCAACGTAGGCAAATTCAGCAGTATGATAATAATTGAAAGGTGAGATTAGTGAGTTTCTACTACACTTCCACTAACAGTTGTTCTTCAGGTTTCTTCAGAGAGGAATTTTTGCTTGAGGAGGACAGAAAAGAAACTAATCACAGACCAATGGGTTGCTTTCCAAAATTTAGGAGGTTTATGTCTGTATGAAATGATATTGCTTTAAATTGTCCTCGTCCTACCAATGCCACTGCTTAACATAAAAAATTACAGTATGGGGACTATCCACAGAGAGGTCATAACTGAAAAGAATATCATGAGAGAAGCACTTTCCCATTCCCTGATGGCTACAAAAGCCAGTGTTTTCTCTGTTCTTCTGGTCCTTCTTTTATTTTACAATAGAAACCCGGTAAAATAGCAGGGGGTCATTCACAGCTGAGTTAATTAACATGCTGCCAGCGCTGATGAACAAAGCCTGATAAGAAGTACACATAATCATGGAAGAAGGACTGCAGGAGTTCCTTTTAGCTCATGGCAATTCAATAATTTAAAAAAAGGAAAAAAGGAATTTGAATGTAATATTTAGCATTAAATGAAATAGCTCAATTAATATTAATTAATAATTGAAAGAATAGTCTATAGACTGTTGGAGCATTGCTTAGTTGAGTTTTGTAACCTCTATATTTGCTGAGCCTTCTTTGGTATACTATAAAGTACAAATGAAACTACCTGGAAATTGAAACACATATAGACACAACCCATCAAAATATGTCTGTACTTGGGAAAATGGTTTTGTTAGACTTCCACAATGCAAAGACTTGATGTGTTCTAAATAAAATAACTGCCAATCTAAAAGGTTGTGCTTTATTTTTTTTTTAAGTAGAAGCTGTTTGTTTTTCTTCCAGCATAGATCTTGACTTAGCAACAAAATAATATCTTTTTTTCTCTTTTTTTTTGAATCATTCCCCAAAATGTAGGTTCTGTAGGCAAAGCATGGTCTTCTGGGAGCAACCAGACAACTTTATTGCCTGCTGTTTACACACTGCATGAGGCTGGAAATGCAGCTCTGCCATGGGAGTATCCTCCAGCTCACTAATCCCAGAAATGCTTACTCGGAGTACTTCTCTGAAAAAGACAGCAATAAAAGATACATTTTTCTCGCTCAAGGACATTGAGAACAGAAGGGACCAGCATTCCCTTTTGAAGGGACCATCTGGCCCTATGCTCTGCCTCTATAAGCTGCAGAATTTCTTCCAGAAACTGGATTAAAATATATTTCTCAGAGAACTATCTAATCAGTTTTTAAAGACTCCAAACAGTAGTAAGTCCATGGGCTGCTTCTGGTAAGTTGTTCAAATAGTTAATTAGCTTCACCAATGCATTTTACTGCATCTTATTTCAAGGCTGAATAAGTCTAAGTTTAGTTCCCATGCAGTGCACCTTCTTATGCCTTCTGCAAGATTTGGACACCTTTTCCTACCTAATTTAATTTCTATGGTTAAGTCTATATGTARCACGATCAAGTAAATTATTTTTCTCTTTAATAAACTAGTAGATTGGATTCCATAAGCATCCCCCTTCATGGATTAGTTTAGGTACAACTGAGTCATTTTTTTAGTCCTCTGTATTATTTTCATCAAATTCATAACTTCCATGAAAAGCAGACTTCAAACTGGATGAAGAGATTTTCCAATTACTACTAATGCTGCATACAGGTGTTATCTGGCTCCCTTCCTCATAATATTTTAGAAATTCAGTGACAACATTCACTGAACTTTGCACTGAGCTTCCACACTGACCTGGCTCTCTCTGTAAACATTTTTTATCAAGTTTGCTTTCCAGGAAATAATCTCACATTCTGCTTCTGAAGCCCACCATGCTTCCCACATGTAACAACTAACAGTTTCAACACTGCACTGAAATGTATTTTGCTCAGGTATGACTTTGTACCTGGCACCTGGAACACCGTGTAAAAGTGCCCTCTTCTCACTGTTTAATGCTTCCATTGAGCTGTACAACATAGTAGCAAAGATATTACTTGGTCATCCAGATACACACATTATCATTACTGATTAAAACATTGTGTAGCATAAGATCTGGAAGAATTCTCAGTACTCCTAAATCTCATGTACTCTAACATTGATTTTTTTCACACTTATCTGCATTTTCTACCTCTAAATATCAATTAAAGTATATGACCAACTGATTATATACACTGCATGCCTTCTCAGAATATGGCATTATATAGCATCATGTCAAAAACTTTGATTTATTTGAAGACTGTAATTGCTTTTATCAACTTGTTTTATCACCATATCAAAGCATATCACAATATTTTTGTGCTCTCATTATATTTTCTAAAAAAACCCATGGAAATTGTATTTCTGTTCTAATTTCTTTTGGCGCTTTGAAAGTGCTCTGAAAATTAATGTTTAGTGAAAAAAGAGAAACGGTGTAAGTTCTAATATGATGTTAAGGGTTCTAGCCTAAATAACGTTGTTAAAATCCTGATTTTGAAGGATGAAGGATGTAATAAAATGAGAGCAATGAAATTGCTCTCCTGTCTCCAGGATGAAAAACATGTAGACCCTTAAAGATAAAGATCAGTGATGTAATTATCCCAGCAAACAGCAGCATATTTGATGGAACACAGAATCCTCTTTCAGTAGTGACGTACTAATATGAATATATATGAACTGTATTTAATATAAAAAAAACTTTCTAAAAAAATCTTTGTTTCAGCCTCTGTAAATGACTCTGAGTATCTTCATTATCTTTTGCTGTGTGGTCTGCATTTTGTCTTTCACGTGACATTGGCTTACCAGTCTTCATTTTTATCCCCACCCATTGACCTGTCTTTTTTCTGGGATAGAGTTATTTGTCTTTGTAGTAGCTGGTATTTCAAATTTGTGCTGGAAAGAGTGTTGATAACAAAGGGAAATTTTAATTACTGCAAAGCAGGCCTTGCACAGTAAAGATTTTTCTGTCTCTTATCTCCTCAGTGAGGAGGCTGGGGATGCACAAGGAGTTGGGGGAGCACAGCAAGAACATCTCAGCCCAACTGACTCCAGGAATGTCCCATACCATGTACCATATACCATATACCATAGGACATAATGCTCAGCATTAAAAGTAGGGGAATGAAGGAGGAAGTTGGGATATTTGAAATGATGAGCTTTATTTTCACTGTTAATGGACATTTCCTGTTGATAGCTGAACATGTGCCTGCCTGTGGGAAGTGGTGAGTGAATTCCTTGTTTTGCTTTGCTTGTGAGCACAAATTTTACTTTACCTATTAAATTTTCTTTATCTCAGCCCATGAGTCTTTTTATTTTTCCAATTCTCTCTCCATCCAGCTGTGGGGGAATGAGTAAGCAGCTGTGTGGGCCTGAGCTGCCCACCAGGGTTAAAACATTTCTTTCATGCAGCTCTGGCTTTAGCTCTGGCTTTCTGGCTAAAACAAAGTGCCTCAAAATGGTTTTTAGAAAGTTTTCTATTGTGTTGACATTATTTTTGGTTCTTTTAAAGTTCCAGTTGCTATTGCTGTGTTCTTGAGAGTCATGTATGACTTCTTGTGTCTGGAACTGCTGACAAGATGATGAATATAAGTAGCTGAAAACTTTTTTTACTTCATTTATTCTCAAGCCCTTTCTGGTCCTTGCTTTGAAAACTGAGCATAACTGAGTTGACTGAGTGTCTTTTGCTCTATGCCACTATTGGGTTGAAGATCTCTTTCTGTGCAGTTGTCACTTTTATGCTATGTTTAGACAAGTGTGTTTATCTCCAACCCTTTCTTGGTATACACATCAAAACAGTAGCAGTGCAAATTCAATGAAGGCATTTTGGAATTGTACACAATATATTTCTAAAAGCACTATCCTCAAAAGCAGCTCTGTGAATTTAGGCATGCGGATAAAACTTTATAAATGTGAGCACTATGGCAAACGCGTATTTGTATGGASATATCTTTTTCTAATGGCAACAATTACCATGACTAAAGTTATTGTTATCCTTTCTGAGGAAGATGCATAAGTCTTCTTTTTCCCAGTATTTTTTATGAATCTTTATCTGTTGCTTACCAACTATTTGAAGGTGACAGGTGATGTAGATAGCATGTTGAAACAGCTAAGGTAATTTCTTTCGTTCTCCGAGGCTTTTCACACAGTGGCAGTGCACCAGCAGAAATGAACAGAAGTTTCACAAGGCTTTTTATTATTTAGAACACATAGATATGAGCATGGTATGCACAGCTTTAGATTCTAAGAGTCAGCCTGCAACTTACTGGTGACCTGCCAGCACACCCTCTCTGATCCTGTATCAGGCGTAGACTCACAGGATCTCTCCTTTGTCTTCTGGCTCTGTTTTAGCAGAGAAATAGGTTGTGTTCATGATCTTCCAAAGCACTGACAATTCTGTGCCTGCATCCATACACCAGACTGACACTGAAACCTGAGAGTCTATTAGTATGCTCTGCCACTGCTTTTTCTGCTGCAGCTTTATTCCCCACTAGCATTTTTAAACTACACCTACCTGCTGGTGTGTCAGATGTGGGGAGGTACTTTCTTTATCTTTTCCTTTAGCATGGGCCAAGTTACAATTTTGGCATCAAATGCACTTTCTCTCTTATTATGTCAGTTAATTTCTCTTTATTTGACAATTTTTTAGTGAGTAGGGKTTTTTTTCTTTTGAGCATGAGGAGAATTGGCACCAAGAACTGAAGAAGATTTTAATGCATTTCAACTGCAATCTACCTTTTTATTCAATCAAAGACTTCAATGAATTACCAATCAATGATTTCACTTCTCATTTGCTTTCTTGTTATTATTTTTTTAGTCGATGCTGCAGGGACAGTATGTGAGAGTAATGATTTCAGCACATGAGATGAACTGTGAGCTCTCATGACTTTGGAAGTTAAGGTAGCAGACTTCTGGATCTCACAGTTCAGAGAATATGAAGAAGAGTGACCAAGTGTCCTCTTACAGCTGATGATTCTGTAACAAAAATACAAAAAGAACATAATTTTTAAAGCTTTTTATTTAGCAAATAAATTTTGGAAAAATGGGAATGGTCATATGGTTAAATAATCACATTTTTGGTAAGTGACCAGAAATATGGAATGATTTAAACATTTAAAAGTTAAGAATAAGAACCTTTATACATTCTGTGGTGAAATTTTCCTGTTTGACTTGTCAGAAAACCTGTATCCAAGCAGTGTAATTGTTATTCTGTGAGTTTTATGACAGGATAAAAAAAAAGTGATAATGAAAAAAAGGAAAAAAGTAATTGTTAATAGTAATTTTAAAACTCCATGGTAACACTGAGCTGGATAAACAAGAAATCAAGGCTGGTTTAATTAACCTATTTGCTGAAGTTGCAACGGGTTTGTGAAACCATGTAGCAATCCTGGTCTCCCCACTCGGCTCTCTATCCTTGCATCTCCTGTCCCTGGAGCTGTGAAGACTGAGCTCGTTTTTGTGTTTCCCCTTCTTCTTCACACCATATTCCTTTCTCTATCCCAGTCATCAAGCAGCCTTTAATTCACCATGTGCTGCTCTTCTCTAAAGACTTCTATTTTGCACACAGTCCCACCCCCTTTCTTTCCCTAATCGTATGATATCAAATGGACAGGAAGCACCATAATTCAAGTTTGCAATTTTCAGCTACATAAAATGTCTGGAGATGCAAATTTTGAAAATATTCAGGAAGCAAAATCAAAGCAATAAAGCATGAAATATTGTAGTGGTGAATTAGTAAAAAATTCCCAATTCACTTAGACACAGTACAAAATTGCTTCTTATGGAGAATTAAAACAACACAACAAAATGCAAAAAATCACATATCCTTTTTGGAAAATAAAATATAAAAGACAGTGTGGTACCTCCTATGTTATTCCAGCTTATAAAATATATTATTTAATACATAAATTTTGCCATTTATGATGAGAGTATAATGAGAGAWAATCACCTTTTTTTAGTTAAAAAGGTCGATAGTATAGTGCACTTATTATGGATTGATCTTGATACCTTTAAATTTTTACAGATTTTAGGAAATAGCTTGCATGTCCTACATGACACAGGAGACAAGAATGAATATTATAGTATAATATATCTATGCTATAAGTAYCTTTTTGAATCTTTGTGCTGATGCAATGTTTTATTTGTCTAATATGTCACAAAGTCTAATATGAATACAGTAAAATTTCTGCTGTTTATGATGTCAATATAGGATTAAAGTAAAAAATTAGTCATCCACAGGACTTAATTATATAACTGAGGGAGAAATACCTTGATTGACTTATTACTGGAATAACTGAACAGAGAGTTACAAAGATGGTCAGAGAAATGGAGTTAGTAACTGGAAATGTTGTGCAGAAAATTCATAATGATAAAGCAAGAAATATGAAAAATATATTTGGTCATCAAACAGATTTGAATGTATTTCTATACTCAGTTTGAATACCTGGGAGCAATCTCTCACCAACTTCAAGAAGAAACTGGAGACTTGGCTGGAGAGAGAAATAGCTGGCATGAAGGGGATTGGCAGTAGCCGTGTCTTAGATGGCTCTTAGASAGCAACTTGGCATGTTAAAAGAAAAAAAAATCATAATGGTGAACAATTGCATGTAGTGCAAATTGAAACAATAACAAAAAATTGAGAGAAAGATAGATTTCTTCTTATTTGAAGGAGTTAGGAAATTATTATTCAAAAGTTATAACATTTACTTCTGTCTAATACAAAACCAAGCTGACAGAAATACTGGCTTTTCTTCTGCAGGAATTCCTCAGTGAGAAGGATGTGTTTTAAGTCTACATTTCAGGTCATTATACCTGTTATTTTTCATATAGATGTGAGCTCTGGGATCTTGTTACTGAAAGTAAGATAGATAGATAAATATTTCTGAAAAGAAAAYACTGTGACAGATTATAGGGCCAGGAAAAAAAAACAAAATCTAATAAGGAATTGTGAGAAGTCTACAAACATTCAAATAAAAAAAAACACTGGGATATGTCAACAGTATCAGTAGGTAGAACACATGATTATAGTGAAAAGGGTACACTAATTGTTTGTCTTTTGATGAAAAAAKAAGAAAAAACCAAAGAACGATAATAAGGAAACCATAAAAAAAACTCAGTGTGAGATTTAACAAGAGAAATAATAATCCTGACAGAACAGGTGGAATAAAACTGTGAGAGTAGCTAAGGGTTTAAACATGCATGGGAGTAATAATTGCAGCACTTCATGAGGCAGATGTTGTACARGGTGAATTGCTTTATTTTTTTACCCATTTAGCATAAGCAAAGAATCCACATATTCAGATATTTAATGAATCTTAAGAATTTTCTGCTGGCTTCAACAAAAGTGAATCACCTGCTCCAGGTACTGTTGCTTTACTTGTGCAACTAGCTATTATTTATCCTGGATAATAGATCCATCATTCTTGTATTCACTAAATTTAGACAAAGGTAGGAGCTTCTCAGTTTTATGTACTTCCTCTTTACCATGATCTGCTCTCTGGAACTTGGGTTGTACATTAGACCTCTCTAGCAGTGTTAAGATGAATCCATCAAACTGCTTTGCCATTTCTCATTTTCCTCTGTAAAATTCCAAGAAAGGCTTGTCGGCATTTTACTGATTCCTCTGCAGTGCCAATTTGATGCTCAGTTTTCTGTTACTGTGCTGCTGCTTGGTTTTTCCATCTAAAGACACCTTGAACTATTCAAGTAATTTGTTTTAGTAATTTTTCATTACATTAAAGTGAAGTATGAAAAATCTTAGCCCCTGAACCATTTTGCTGCCCTGCCCTTCCCTTCTCTTTCCCTTTTTTTGACACCTTTAGTATGATAAATTTATTTTTATAATTATTGCATAATAATGTCATAATTAAAAATTATAATCAGTTGTCAGTTTTCCTCCTAAGATAGTTCTTATTTGATATCTCATCTTACCTGCTTATGATTTTCCTTTTCTTTTGTCCTACAGTTTGCCAGTTTCTTTTGTTGTCTTCAAATGTAGTGTTTATATACTTAAGTTATGTAACTGTRCATTAGTTAAGTCATTTTAATAAATTTTCATACATCATTCTTTATCTTCTTAACTTTGATTTCATCACCAAATCCAATTTCTTGCAATTTGGAGTATAGCTTTATTTCTAAATCAATAAATTGGAAGTGTTATGGATCACTAAAAGTGAAGACAGAAGACTGAAGACAATGTTATTATTCATTGATAACTATACTTAAGATAAACACTGAAATGCTACTGGGAAAATTCTGAAAATGACATAGAACTTGGAGGAAGGTAACAACTTWTTTATGAATCATAGTCAGGGGTTCAGGTTACCTTGATTATGTCTTGCCTTACACTACAGATCTTTTCTTCAAAGTTAATGGTACAAATTCTGAAGACAACATATAATTTCTCATATAATCATACATGAAATTCAGTGTTTGTTTAAGATTCATTCATATTTAATGGATATCTTTTTCTGAATACACATTATAAATCTGTAAAATGAAYACCTGACATTATATAAACTTTAATTGTTACTCTGATTATTTCTTTTTTCACTAAGTGTATAGATTTCTGTATATGAAGAAACCCTTCCAGGCCTTTCATATGCTACTGATCTGTCAGTAAAACAGCATMGACCTCATTTTCCTTGTCTTTCATAGAAATAATGTAGCCACTTCTGATTTTTTTTTTTGTAACTGATTATAGAAAGGATGTTTTGTGTGATACAAATATTGGTTTTATCSGTGACTTTTCAGCTATAGATCACTGACAGACTATCTGCTCAATGAAGAACTTTGCTTTTTTCCTTCGCCTGTTACTCTAAGCTTGTATGTTATGTTCCTGAAATGTTTCGTAACAAAAAATGGGAACAAAACATACCATAAATTTATTCTTTTTGAAGTAAAAGAAGGCAATGATGTCAATTTATGCAATATGATCCTCATTTGCCCTGGAAGTCTGTATTTTTGTGGCCAAACTTACTACCCTTAAAGGTTTTCTTTCCTAATTGGCAAGATTAGGTTGCAAGTTATGTGACTTGTCCTTATTGAACTTTGAAAACTCTCTATAACTACAGTGGCACTGGGAATAAAACCTGTCATTCATTTCTAGGGACCTGTAATCTTCTGYTTGCAACCTGCCATCTGCTCTCATGCTCAGCGTCACAAAGCTTTCTCTCCAGTGGAGAGGGTGGGGGCCACTCCCGTTGGCATTTTCCTCATTCATGTCACTCCCAGGCAGAGGGACAGCACCAAGTCCTGGTATCATTGAAGTCCTCGTTTCCATGAGTACCACTTAATTGAGCCAAAAACCACCAAAACCCAGAGATGATATGGACAATAAGCTTTCACTGCCACCTAATCACAAGTATCTTAATTATTTAGTTTTCTGTCATTTTCTGTTTAGTTCTTCAGTTTGACTGCAATACTCTACAAACATTTTTGTTTAGCGCAGTGTTGTGCCACATAAGAAATTCTTGATTTGCCTTTRAGCTAGCTGAAATTGACAGCTACCTGAGACATGGCAACACTGCTCTCTAGTTCCTTAAATCACAGTAACAATGTTAACATGTAGGCATTCAGAGAAAAACAATTGAAACTCTAAGCAGAGCTACTTAGGCAATGGTGCAGCTCTGCAGAAAGCTGCCTTTGACATATTTTAACAAAGTGAACATAACTATGAGTTTTGTTATACATTTTAGCATTTATTAATAGTAAGAAATCATAGTAATTTAATTTTTTTTAAGAAAAAATATGGCAAGAGTATTAAAGAAAGTTGAAACCAAAGGTGGATGGGAGAGAGGGGGCATTTAATGGTATTGCACCATTTTTCACATTTTTCCAAACTCAATTCTGGTACATTTTCAAGTGCTTTTTTTTGAAAGGAGTTTGGGAAGAACATATTTTTCATTCATCTTGAAGTTTACTCTACCAGTGTCAGCCACAATTTGTTCTTCAAACCCACATATTTAGAAGTTAAGGTTGGTTTATGTTTATCCAAAGAACTGTCTGTTCTTATCAAGTTCACCTTTTCAGTAAACCTCTTTGCAGTTTGCCTAAATTAAAACAACTTATGACAGCTGAAAATGCTTCCTAAAAATTCCCCCTATGGTTAGTAGAAAAATACTTAAATTTAAATTATCTGTAAAATGTATCAGATAATTATTTGCCTCCTTTTCCAGATAATTTTCTGAGAATACTATAATATCTGTTAAATGCTCGAAGTTCCAGAACCTAGGGTATCCTACCMGAAGCCTTCAACCGCTGTGAAAGTTGGACATAAACTTCTATTCTTTATTTATGATATTTTTARCTATTCACTGACCTACAAAATACCTTCCTTCAGTCATTCATGGTTTTTTTAGGAGCCTCTGGTAAAGGTCTGAGCAAATATCTTGTTAAAACTTCTGAAAAATCAAAGTACATTCTTTTGGATGTCTACATGCTCATGATCTCTTTCAAAAGCTGATAATATTGCTTCAATCCAGAAGAATATCCAACCTACCAATTTCAAGTCAGAAGTATTTGCTGTTCTTGTCTTTACTTTGATGGGYGTATTAGTACTGGGAGTATTCAGTATAYGAGCCAAAACAAAGAAATTAAGTCATGAGCCAGAATGACATTTAAAAGTTCACTTCCTGCTTATGATAGCCYGTTCTAACAGATCTTGCTGTGCCTTGTTTATCTATTGTTTGATCTCTGCATTTTTTTAAAGGCCTTAATATTTGAAAGACTGACTGTGAGGCACTGAGACCTCTGGGTAGGAGATGTGGCATAAAACTACCAGAGTGTAAGAAGCATGTGAAGAAATTGACTAGTGAGCAGAGAATCAATATACAACAGGGGTGTAGCAGGAGACAAAGTGGAAGTAATAGTGGCAATWTGTCAAATTGACTTTCTCCCMTGCACACTCTGCCCTTTATGGATAAACATGATCATCTGATACAAGTACTAGGTAAGTGTAATCACAAACAGTAGGTGCATTAATATGATTTCTCCATTAGATACTCAAAATATGGTTTAAGGAGAAACTTGGGCACAARTCTGTGCAGCATGAAGGAAGGAAAGACATTATTGATTAAGCTAAGGGACAGCAAAGAATCAGAGTTTAGGAATAGTGATACATTACTGAAGTATCTACAGTGGGAGAGAAAAGAGATGGAATGAAAATTTTGGGAGTGGTTGAAAAGACTAGGAAAGTAGATGAGTTCTGGAAAGTAATAGTGAAGATTCCAACTTGATGGGGATAACTGGAGTCGTATATGCTTTATCCGAAGGGCACTACATACCTTGGAGAAGAGGACAAAGGAATGACAGAGAAGAGGAACAAATTTCAGAAAATGTAAAAGGAACACATCTGAATAAATTGTGAAACCAACCCAGGAAATTTAGAGCAGGTTTAAATGCCTCTCATTTCCAAGTTTACCAGTTAGATCATTATCCAAGGACATTTTAGTTTCCAAAAAATAAGTACCTTCCAAATGGARCAGATCTCAAGAAGTAGTTGGTATAGAAGCTGTCCTGAAGTTATATGTAAAATTTTATGATGTGTTTTCTCTGACTTAAGTCTTAACTCAGACACTGTAGCCTGGGAGGTTACAGCCTACAAAGGAAACCAAGGCCAAATGAAATAGTTTTCCWACAGCTGCATGTTTTCCATTCCTTTCATGACAGAAAAGGCTGTGACTTCATAAAATAAAATGAAATAAAATAGGATAAAATGGAACAAAATAAATAATAATTTAAAAAGGGAAAATTGCTWATGTGCAGAAACAGTCAGTTTCAGTAGATTATTAGTTTATTAGTCTCATTTGTTAGCTATCGTGTTCCTCCTCTCATGACCTTCTCACCTTTTTAATTGAGTAGCTTTTTGCTGGTAGTGGAACAGATAGTGGATTCTATTACTTCTTTATATTTTAAAAGGATATATAATTTTTTTTTAATCTGCACTTCCCATCTGTGAATAAAATTGAGGATAGGTTTTCTAATTATGTAACATTTGTCTCTCATCTCTCATTTGAATCTTTATGGTGACTCTTCAGGTTCATTAAATACAGAGTTAAACTACCAACTGGAAAATATTAAGAGAAAGTAGTAAGCCCACCATTCTTTCACACTGTATCCTTCAGTGTACATTTCAATATGCTCATTGCTGTAACATCGGCCAGAAGACATTTTCTAAGACAGCCCTGCTATTTCTTGTTCAGGAATTTTTTGTTTAGTTCTTTATTTCCCCTAGAAATAAAGATTTATTCCACCTCAGTTTTGGAGTATTGGCAACAGCAAAAGAAGAGAGTTAATCCATTAATGCAGCACCATCTTTTATAATAATCAGAGTGACCTTGGCCTCTGACTGCATTCTGAATTTGAAGGTGAGATGTCTAAATGTACTTCACATACAAAGCACTTAATTGGTAAGGAACTAGAAAATAATTTTCGATTGATTGAGACATCACACAGTATTAATGCAAACACCAAACAATGAAGTAAATGATGCAGAGCCTTTGCTTGGGATGATGAAGTAAAAGATATGGATGTATAAAATGTGGGAAAATCACAAAACAAGTACTTTATAATGTAATAACTACTATGTAATCCCACTGAAATAACATCAGAATTACCATCATATTGATAATGTGGTCTTCCAAAAAAGAGACAAAGAATGGAAAAGAATAAAGAGAAGGAATGAGAAGGAAGGAAGTAGGAAGGAAAGGAGGGAGGAAGGAAAGGAAAGAAATTTGATTCCAAAATTAACTAGAATTGAATGGTTTGTTAAAGGTATTAAAATCTTTTGCTCTTATTCTTTTAGGAAAATATTTTTAAATCTCTAGCTTTGTGTAAAGAGAACCTGCCAGCAGGTCATATTCCACTTAAATGCACATAGCAGTTCCATATTGCCTAAAACAAAGATATGGTAGCTGAGATTTAATAAGCTCTATAGGAATAGAATCCCAATATTGCCAGGTGGAACGTGCCTGGGCTCGTCTGGCCCTTGCCACTTGGCCAGGGTAGCTGCTGTGGTATTTCACCACAGTGATACCTCTAGCTGGCTGGATGTAGCAGCTGGGCACTAGAAACCAAGTCCAGGCTTGTAGGAACTCAGGCTTTACCTCTGAAGGAAGTCCTTAGGCTATGTGAGGAGTAACAGGAGTGGATTCCAACGGAGGGTTAAATCCAGAGTTTATTCCAGGTTCATGGACATCTGAATCATTGTAACAGCTCCATTAGAATCCCAACCGSGTGGCCTGATTGTCTTTTTAAGCCCAGGAAAAGGGAGAGGGGAGGGACCGGTGAGCCACCAACCAGGTGGGAGGGGGGAAGGCTCAGGGGACAGGCCTGGACAGGCCAATGACCCCAGAGCTGAGGGGCATCTTTGAACTTCTGCCAACCACACTACACCCCTGCTGAAAGGACAGCTCTCAGCAGGAGGCAGGGGGAGGGGAAGTTGGCAGACCTGGAGGACAGGGAAGTCTGAGACAGGAAATTGCAACACACTGCAACAAAGCTCCATGTGGTCATCATATCAAAGACTTTGGCTGGCTTTTGTTGTTGAAAGGACAGKTAACTTCCATAGTTGTCTATACTTATTTCTCAGCCATCTTCTCATCCCCATCAACACTGAAACATCAACTCAACCTGATGGTTTTACTAATCCTCATTAGAATCTTTTTTTTCCTCTTACGATTTTAAACTTTTTCATGTTGATGTTTACTAACTTGAATCCAGACCTACTAACAATACTTGTCTCAGCATGTCTTTGTCTCTCTGTAATTTTACATTGTATATCTTTCTACAGACTTTATTTATCACATGACTTTGTCTCATGGGTTGGACATGGTCAGCAACTGAGGCAAAGCCATGAGGTTATATCAGAACTATCCCTTAGATCCTGGAAACACATGGATCCAAATCCTGAGGTGACTGAGAGGAAGGTGAGTTTCAATGGAAGGAGGATACAAAATTTAGGAAGCATTTTTAACTGTTTCAAACAGTCATCATCTTTACTAAAACGACATGAATCTAAATCACCTGAGTATCTAGTCCACTGATCTGAGTTAGAAGAYATAATTCAGCAATGTGTAACAGCCCATCTCCAATATTTTGACACCAGTGTGACAGTATATCTGTAAGAAGTTAGCTCAGCTAATAAGAAAATCTTCTTCTCWGTCTTTGCAGGAAATTTAAAGGAAAAAAATCAATAAAATATTCAAACCAACCAAAGGTTATTTTATTATGAAGAGCAATTTACCAATCCTGGCAATACAGGAGTCTATAACTTGTCTGCTTTCCAGTGGTCATGAAACTAAGGAAGACTAAGCCTTCTGTGTTCAATCYTCTGCAGTACCTCAGTTTGGCCTGCTCTGCCTATTAGTGTAGAATGCTTTTACTGAGTCTATTGTTATTCAGTGACRTGAATAAGATAAAGTACGGAGTTGTTTAGAAAATGCAGCTTCTTTTATTCTGAATTGATATTTGAGTTTCACAAGTCCAGAGGCAGAAATTAAAGATTCAGTTTTGAGAGTGATTTTTATGTTGCTCATAGATTTCAATGTAACTCTCTGCAGCTGTAATGTAAGTGCAGCAATTTTCCGGATTGGGACATAACTGGTTCTTAAATCATAATRCACTCAAACTCAAAGAAATGTTTAGAGCTAATAGTTTCTCTATCTTGTTGCAAATTCTGCCTATGGTAGATGTTRTTATAATATAGAACATATAATAATTGTCTTCTCCAGATGGGAAGTACTCTGAAAAATAGTTTTATTTGTATTCATCAGTAATACATCTGTTTCCAGACACGTTTGTTTCAAAGATTTTAATGTTCACATCATTAATTTCAATCCTTCTGGAATGCCTAAATGAAAATAAAAATACTTATCAACATTTTAACTATAAAAATTATTATATACAATCATATATTGAAGTTTGATGGCTTTTGTATTTGGTCTCCAACTTTTCAGCAAAGCAGATGGAATTAGGATAGCTGTCTTCTAGAAGAAACCCTGACATAAATAAATGTGYGACACTCAGTGGCTTTCTAGAGGGAAATTGTCAGATATTAGACAAAAAAGGGAGAGAAAACCAATTTTGTTTTTATCTGTAAAATGAATTAATCATGTTTTGCCAATCCTAGAAAATTTATTGGCATCCCCTGTAAGTAAAAACATCTACTACTCCACATGACTGTTTTCACAATTTTAGAAGCACTGACATAAAATTTCTCTTAAACTTCTTTCATTTTTGGAAATATATTTTTAATTATATTTCTTCAAATGTTTTCATCTGTCAATCTTGCTGGGTTTTCTTTTTCCAAAAATTCCAAAATTGCTGGAATAAGAAATTTTGTGGAAAAAATGAAAGTGATAGAAACACAAATCTAATCTCTCCTCATGTGCAGATGTGTGTTGCAGAAATGACAATTAATTCAGATGTTTAACAGAGTTACTCTGAGGTGTGTCATGAAATCTTTCATGCAAGACCTAATCGGGAGGGGGAGGGAAAGAAAGGAGGATAATATTTTTCTCAAATTTGATTTTATTCTTTTGAGTCAGATATTGAAATTGTTACCTTGTGCTTTGGAAATCAGAATAAAGGAAATAAATGGTTTCATGCAAAGCCAGTATATTTCTGGATTTTCTAAACAACTACAAAAAGCACTAGATACTTTCAGACCCATACAAATTAATGAATTAATAACAAGTACTATACTCAGCATRTAAGTCATGCTTTGATGCAAAGTCATAATCTGGAAAAAATCTGTCATAGTGCTGAACAATGGACCATATGCCATCATCAATATCTTCCAGATTGTTATGAGTAGAGGAAAAAGCCCTGATTTGTTTTCATAGGACTCTGAGTCAGCAGGATACTTTYGAGGCAGGAGTTTCTAAACCTTCCCTTCATTCACCAAAAACCAGAAAGTGTTTGAAATACASCCACCTCAAATCAATACTGAACCAGATTTTATTTGAGTACAAACCAATATTACTTGAAAATAAGTAACTGGAAATTTGCTTTTTGCTCACTATATCACTGCAGGCAAACTCTTGCTTGTGGTCTTTTCTTACAATTGACCCAGATTACCTGGTATCAGAAATCCCTTCTCAGTTATCTTTGGTCCTCAGGGAGTGTGGTCTGGTCCCTAGTGGTCTGGCTCTTGCTGTCTCATTTTCAGGTCATCTCTAGGTCTCCCTCCATGAAGCTCAGGCTCTTACCTATGTTCTTTGCAATTCTTTTTATCTGTGTCTCTAATGTCCTATAGACTTTAGGAAATGCCATTTCCAATGTCCTCTGGCATTCACAATGTCAACTGCARTATACTTCCCCTCTAAGAGTTTCAATTGATCTAGTTATTTCTTAAATGAAACGAAAACAACAACAACAACAACAAAAAAAAAGACCCAAAAAAACAACAACAGAAAAAAAAAAACAACCTATCCTGAATAAATAATAAAAATATCCTAACTAAAAAAAAAAATAAAAAATACAGGCTCGGCAATATTTTTTTCTATTTGTGCCAATGTGCAGACTGCAAGCCTTTGTTCTCCATGTACCATGCCACATTATKTTTGTTTCTGAAATCTCTGGACAAAATGGCTAGAGCCATGACAAGGTAACAGCAGGGATTCTTTTGTATACTAACGTGCAAGCAGCTTTTGTTATCAAGATACATGTATACCTCTACTACAAGGAGTTCAATAGATTATTTTGTTTCCAAATATARAATAAAATATTTCTTTCCAATTATTTTCTTCATGGATTTCTGTAAGACRTGTTGTTTCTTAAACTTTCACTCACAATGTTTAATAGAGAGACAAAAGATAACTGTCTGTAGTCTCAAGTGTCCAACATTCAGTRTAGATGATTCTTGAGTTGTCAAGAGGTTTTTTGGTTGTCTCTGACAGGCTTTAAAGCAAGAGAGATCCCGATTTGGTAACCTTATGATCAGTGATGGAGATACAAGGATGAAACTCTGGATTTCTYTGTGGATATGATAGATGAGTTTGGTTAAATGGCTAACTGTCTAACAGATTTGTTCTAGGAAATTTTCAGCAGGCAAAGAAACCTCCTTTTATTAGTGGTAGCAGAAGGCAATWCATTTAACCACTAATTAGAGCGCTCACATTTCTCCTGCTGTGGCTCCACTTCAGGACAGTATTCATATTTGATAGAGGTGAAAGGAGGACACCTAAGGAAAGCAATATTTGCCAAGATTTACTCAAATATATCTATCAGTGTACATGGTTTTTGCAGCAGTTCATGTTTATTATTTGGAGCTGTACACTGGATTTCATTGTTTTGACTTTCTAGGTTCCAAGAGGGTAATGTGCATAATAAAAGTGGCAATCTAAGGACTTTAATTTAGAAACTAGGGGGGAATTATGCCAGGTTATGAAGAATAAATCCAACCACCAATACTAATTATTTAGTTTTTATTTTTTAAGTAAATCTGTGTCTGACATAGGAGCATTCTTCAACTTCACCATTTCAAATAAGGTACTGCAGGGTTTTAGTTGAAAGCAAGAAGCTGAACAGTATAGAGAGTGAACAAAGCAAAGTAAAAATAGGGTTCATTTTATTTTAGGCCACATGAGCTGTGGTTTTCATCACTGTCAGAAAAGGGTTAGTATGCCTGCATTTTTTCATCAGAAATGCAAGCAGTTCACTTAAACATTTTTTTTTCAGTTTCAAAGATATTTCATGAGTATGAATACTCTCTTCAGTATTTTTTCCTTTCTTCTTTCTTTCTTTTTTCTTTTTTTCTTTCACCATGTAGATTTGAGGTGCATATCATCCATTTCCATTTCTAATCTGCTGTGGAACRTTTACTTCAGAGAAACTCATCAGTTTTTGATGCAGTTGTGACTGTACAAAGATTTGTTCTTCTCCACTCACAATCTATTTGCTGTAGAGAATAAAATCAGGACAGTTAGCAATGTGGGCCTTGATATGATTGACTTCTGCAATTGTGTCTTTTTCTCAAACTTCAGGTTTTATTATGTGTTTAACTCGCACTATTTTTTCTTTTTTCCTTTAAAAAATATGAATATATGTGTGTCTTACCAGCCTCACTTTGAATCTTGAACATAAAGAAATAATTCCGGTTTAAAAATATTGAAGAGACCAGAAAAAATATTTACAGGCATTTAATCTTATCTTACTGATATAATCATGGAGGTGAAAAGGACGAAGTGCTGTAAACACTGTGCAGCAAAAAATTATCAAGTTTTTATCTATCTTCCATGTTACTGTTATTTGCAATATTGTCATTGGTGATAGTTGCTACTTTGGGGCATTTCAGATTGTAGAAGAAGATGATCTAAAAATAAATTTTCTCAAGCCAAATATAAATCTCCAAGGAGCTTCTTCTGGGCAACAGACTTGCTCTTGGGCTAATTTACCCTTTCCACCCTTCTCCATTGCTACATTTTTAATGCTTCTCTTGATTCCTTCACCAGACTCCTTTCTGTTTGTCAGACTTCTCTGGAAAGAATATATTCATTTTTTTTGAATCCTATTTCACAGATTCACAGAATCATTATGTTACAAGGGACCTCTTGAGATTTTTTTATACCAGGGTTACCCACATCGGGTTAGCCAGGACCATTCAAATTTTAAATATTTCATCATTAAAGACTTCATAGTCTCTCTGGGCAACCTGTGTCAGTGTTTCAATCACCCTCATGGAAAAGCAAGTGTTCAGATGGAATTTCTTTTTTTTTTAAATGTGGTCTCACTGCCTATTCTCCTGTGAGTAAACGCTGCTGAGTCTGTCTTCTACACTGTCCCCATCAGATTCTTCAATACATGGATGRGCCATCTCTTAAAGCCATCTCTTCTCAAAGCTGAACACTCCCAACTCTTTTATGTCTCTTATCTGTTGTCACATGAAAGTGTTCCAAGACCTTAGTAATCATGTGTTAGACTTGCTCCAATAGGTCCATGTCTGACTTATGCTGGACAGTCCATCACTGGACACAGATCTTCAGACATGACTCACCAGGGCGCAGCAGAGAGGGAGCATCCCCTCACKTGAACTGATGACAATTCTGCACAAGCAGCCCAGAGAACTGTTGGCATTCTTTGTCACAAAACACATTGCTGGCAGCTGCTCTGGTTGCTGTCTGCCTCATTCCTCTCTGTCAGCCTCTTTTCCAGCTGCTAAAGCKCAGCCTGTTCAGTTTCTTGGAAATCTCACTAAAAAGTCCTTTAAAGGTCCCTTTAAACCAGCCTATGTTTTTTTTTTGTTGTTGTTTGTTTGTTTTTTCCACAGGCTGGAACTGGCCTTTTCCTTCACTAAACTTCATGAGATAACTCTCTGATCACTTTTCCAGCTCCACTCATCTAGTCTATAGGTAAGGGCTGTTGGTTTTGCTCCATCCAATACCATGCCTAGGGTGCTCTCCATCCCATTTTAGAGGTCATCAAGGAAGATGTTGAACAGGATTGGCTGCAGCATTGACCTCTGGGGTACACTACTAGTGGCCAGTCTTCATCTGGATTTCATGCCACTGATGCAGGATTTTGTGTTGTGTTGTGATACAGATTTTTGTTGTCTGTGTCAATTTTCTGATGTGCTTTATAGCTTTTCAATAACTATTTCATTACAGATAGTATGGATTCCAGTCTGTAAAGCCTATTTGACTACACAGCRTTTGATCTTTCTCCTAGAATGCATGGTAACTTCTACTACAAAGGTTTCAATGAAAGAATAGCAAGGTATTTTCCCTGATGTTGGCAAAATGTCATGAAAATTTCCCATTAAATGAGTTATTTCTTTAGGATGCCAAGAAAGATATGGACAAGTTAGAAAAAACCAAGAGCTTTGCAAGAATGCTTAGACGTTTAAAATATTGGGTAATGTTGAAAAATAAAGGGCATTTATTCTAGGCAGAAGACAGCAAAGAAAGATGTAGTTGCAGTCTTCAAATCCACGGAAAACACGAAGGGGGTTATTATGCATTCTATTATTTTTGGTGTGAGTACAATGTGAAATAATATATTAAAAAAATTAATACTGGAGTCCAGGGAAAAATTTTGAATTTTGTTGTAACAGGGGACAACCAGAACAGTGATTGTAACCTTAAGTATTTAAGGCTTCAGAACAGGCTAGGAAAATATTTTAGGGGAATGGCCTAGATATTAGAGGCAGAGACACACTATGAAGACTGATTCGACTTTAATTCCTATGCTTATGACTGTTTCCATTCCATTTGTTGCTCATGGGTTATCACCACTTTWAATTTTTGAGAATCTGTGTCAAGAGTAGTCTTAGAAACTATAAAATGACTGAAAAGTTAGAGCAAAATCCAGCTCAGACATTTTTAGAGTAAATTAGAAGTTATGACAGATTTCTCTTAATATCTCCAGCATCAACATTTTTAGCCTAGTAGCTCAAAATTTGGAATAAACAGATAGAAATTTATGTCCAYCTTCTAGTCAGAACAGGAAAAAACTACTAAAGAATATAGTTCACAAATTTACCTAAGATTCTACTTTTTTACTGATAAGCATAATTCTGCCTGAGATAATCACCTCTTAACATTCTGAATGAAACAGGCTGTAGAGAGAGCTCAGGTTTTAGTATGCAGTAAAAAAAGCAGAAATCAGATRCATGTTGAAACAGCAGAGACAGAATGTACATGGTAGCAGTTAGGAACTTCAATTAAAGCTTTTAAAGTTACAAGATACGTTCTACTCGTATTAAATAAGACCTGAAGTGTATTCAAATAATCTTAGATTTTAAAGAAATCAGTGTAAAAAATTAATTTTCTTGACAAATAGAAGCATAAGAAAAATGAACATAATGCAAGTACTGCTAGAACTGCAAGATATTTACTAATAGCAAACAAATCTGTGAATGGGATAAAGGTATTGTTTGTCTATTTTTCATGCTGCAATTTTATTCTTGGAAAGTTTTCTCAGAGAAATTATACTTTTGACATGGCAGTTCAGGGAATATGTTTCTGCTGTGGATGAGTTTGTTTCAGATGCCTTCCTTTAGAGAATAAAAAAAAAGAAAGAAGACAAAAAGGTTAAAAAGTTGATTTCAAATAGAGATTAAAAAACMCCCAAACACATGATACAAAGTTAACAAAAGAGACAAACAATAAGTTTCTTTTTTTTAAGTATCAGTCTGCTTGTAACCACCTTCTCCCTTTTTCACTGGGGATGTGTTTTTACCAGCTCTTCTTTTTCTGTCCCTCACACCTGCTTTTCACATCAAGTCTAAATGGCAGTATTTGTCTACACCTTCTTGAACCTGCATGTCTTTGCTATATTTCTTTGTGCCCTGAGATACTTGGCATGTGCTTTTCTTACTCTTGTCCCCATATTTTMCCACCTCATGATTCAGTGCCATAAAGTATCTGCCTGTATTCAAAGCATACACTAATTTAAAGACAGGCAAGTTACTGTAAATCAGTCAATTTACTGCTTGGCTGAAGAGCTGCCATGATTCTCCTTTTGTACGCTCCTATCTTTTGCAAATATCAGGTAATTCACTCAGCTATGCTCACTGCAGAAACTGTTGATCTGTGGTGAGTGACCTTGCATCTCCTGTAGGTTAAAAATGGGTGCAGTGTTACCGTGCTTTCACTGATGGCTCTTAAAATTCTGTTAATGCTTAATGGAAAAGTGTGTTTGTCTCACATTCCAAGAATATCACTGTGACCAAAATGGATGAATATTTTGTCCTCCTTTTGGTGGCATTAAAATTAAAAAAATAAAATGAGCTCAGCAATTGTGACCAGATCTCTAATGCTGAGTTCAGAATTATATGGCAACCCACAATTACATCCAAAATATTGCTCATGTTCGGGATTGTACTCTTAATGTTTCATGTTAATCAAACATTTCCTTCTCCCAGGTCTTTCCCTAAAGTTTTTAATCTTTACAATCTGATATRATCTTACAATCATGGTATGATAAATGTTAACATTTTTAATTCTGTTCTACATTCATTTACATCTTCTAGTTTCATTTATTGTCATGAAAGCTTTGCCATTTTTCAAAATGGTAGAAGAGCCTCCCTTGGTTGCAAGCTTTGAGTGCSAGATGCTCTTCAGCTGTATCTCTAGGAACATATGCAGAAGACATACAGAGTAGGATAAAATTCAGAAACAGGTTTTTTGTACATAGTTTAGTTATATAGAGGTATTAGCTCAGAAATTCAAAACTTTTCAGATAGGCCCACAGAATTTTTAACCTACTTTTTATGAGAAAGATTCAATTTCTAAGGAGAGARAAATGAAAATTAGATCTCTACTTGATGTTGACCACTTTGTAAGTTTTCTAATAATCTAAGTTGCTTCAAGAGCACATGCATCCTGTAAGGTAGAAAACAAGATTTTTTGWTTTAAAACTCATTTCAAGATTGTTAATCTGAACAGCATTTCAAGCTGTTGCTGTAATAAGGAGCTATGTGCAAGTCAGTAAATTTGATGACATAGTCCCTTTTTACTTTAACTCTATGTGTGCATGAAATGCAATTTACTAGCTTCTAATACTCTACATCTGTTATTCTTCCCACAGCCTCATTATCTTTACTTTGAAATTTTACTCAAGGGATGACATGATAAATTTGGAAAGCTAATTCAATGAGTATTCTTAGGTTATTAACTCTGTGACCTACTCAGGATTAGTTAACCTTTTTGTTTAACACTTTTCATTAAATGATGCAGTGCTAACTATAAAATCTTTGATTTAAATAAGTGGTCTGTATGCAGTGGATGTGATTTTCCAATTGTCACAAGGCATAAAACATTACATTCATTCATAACAGAGATAAAGTCTTCCCTTCAAGCAGGCTTCCTTACAAATGTGGATTCTATTCATATAAGACCGAATTCTTCCAAGGTATCTACATAAATTTTCTAGGGCGTTGACGCCAGTTCTCCAGCTGAAAATTATGCTGGAATCTTAAGAGTTTGCAGGTTGAATTTTATTTGACTCAGATGCMTATCTCCTCGACGTGCATCTTGTATTTGGGTTGCATTGTATTGATCTGAGTTTAGASCAGATGACCTCTTCTTGGCCATCAGTCTTTTGTGTTTATGACTGTGCTATTCATTAACACCATCAGCTGACAAGAGAAGTAGCACACTAGGAATTCCTTTTTTTTCACATAACGACTTTGTGAAGATTTTTGCCTAGAGCAGTTTGCCTTCTTTCCATCCTATTTTTGYMCATGGTTTAAGCTGTCTTTCCTGCYTGACCCCTAGTTCCTGTTCATTGCTGCTTTCTTCCACCGTAGGTATCAGGCTGAGRTAGTGCCAAAAGCTCAGGAGAGAGAAGCCTCTTGCTCTTGTTGATGGTGATTTTGGCAGTTGTAAAAGATCATGGAGTCTGAAAAGAATAAGAGAAATCTCAAGAGAGACAGTATGTGCAGCCCTGGCAYGGAAAGAGACCAGTCACTCTAAGAATGGTTGATCAATTTGGTGACAGAATWGTGAGGATGCAATTATGTGGAGCAAAAGCTTCAGAGACCTCACTTTCCACAAAAGTTAGCAGGTTTTTAGTGACGTTCAAGAAGAGATGCCTTCTCGAATTCTACTTCTTGAATTTTATGCAAAGAGATTTATTATTTTGAAAATGAGAGGAAGTATTTCRCAACATGAGGTTTTGGTTTGGGTTTTTTATTTTTTTTATTTCATTTTTGTCTCTTATTGATTTCAGGACCAACATAATCTTTACTGATACCCATGGACATATTTATCCTCCATTAGATTTAACCATAGCTACAGCCTCATGGTCCATTGACAATCCTGTAGGAATTGATTAAATGTTTCACCAGCATATTAGATGAAATAAATAACAGTTTTGGAAGGAGATGTTGGCATCCAGTTCTATATTTCTGCTACTTTCTTCCGTTCTTCCTTCCTTATGATACATGTTCAACAAGTCAAGCTTGTTCTTTTTATTTTGACCGTACAAACACTTTAACATGTCCTACAAAATATTACAGTTGGAGCAAGAGAAATGCATTCTCTCTTTAATTCTGAAGTGGCTATTACATGTACATACAACTTTGAATTGCAGTTGGCTACTTGGCGAAAGGAAAGAAAGGTGAGGTAAAGCTGTCACAGAGAGATGAACTGAGGTCTCTTACATCTACAATGAGGGAAATACTGTTAAGTTAAAAACATAGGGCTGTTTTTCTTCTCTAGCCATGCCAATGTGTTAAAAGGGAAGAATGATCCATGTTTCCATTTCTGAAAAAAATATATTCAAGTATCTAATTAAACTTTTTTTGGACATGCAAATTCCAATCAAAGATATCAGGTGTTTTTCCATAGCCTRAAGTTTGATTTTGAGGCTCAAGGAAAGCTAGGATCTAACACACATTCCTGTCATCAACATTCTTTATTRCTTGGATGATCTATGCCTTCCACTCATTGCACTGGCTCTCATAATTATTTTTTTTCCTCCCCTAACAGCCCCCAGTCACTTAATTCAGAATTCCATCCCAGGAATTCAGGATTCTGAGTGAGGCATTGYAATACCCAAATCCTTCAGTGGATTCCTTCTGGTAGCAGAAAGTGTAACTCTCCTGGTAGCAGAAAACATTCAGGAGAGGCAGTCTAATACAAAGMCAAGACTGAAAGTCAGAAATCACTGTAATAGTGAGAGATACCATGACTTTTACTGAAGGAATTTAATTAAAAAGAAGAAGTAAATAAAAAAAATAAGACCACCTATAAAGAGAAAAAAACCCCAGAAATCCAAACTCTGAGAACTAAGTTTCATTTTATACTACTYGTATTACCTGCAGGCAAAAGGTAAAGGGTACACTGGGAGGTCAAAAAGAGAAAATGCTAGATGTGATCTCTGTCTACACTAATGAGGGGTTAATTATTGCCATCAGATCATTTCATGTAAATATGCACACTAATAAACAAATGCCTGATTGGATATATTTTTATATATATATTTAAAATATATATATCTTAAATAGAACAAGGTGTTCTTAAAACTTTCTTCCAATAACTCGAAGAACATGACTTAGTTCTGTTTTCTAAAATCTTGATTATATTTTTGTTAGTGATTTGGGTATTTGGCTAACTCTATGTATTCATTAGATAATGATAGTAAAACACTTTGGGAGATCACCATCAGAATCTTTTGTGTTCTGTCCAAATGTCAGATTTGTGGAGGGAGAAGTGGGGATCTTGGTACTGTTGATAGTAAGATGATTTTGAAATGCAAATTGTTTGCATCCTAGAGTCTCTTGAGGCACTTATAAGCAGCAATTAATCCTGTCCAAAGTAAATTTGTAAAATTCATCAGGGGATTCATATACTGTTTTATTTTTCTCTTAACTGTAAAGTAWATTTAGGGTGACCAAGTGCAGACTTGTTCATTTGTTCATAATAATCCCATCCTAAGTTTTTAGGAGTCTCACTTACTACTATTTTAAGATTTCAAAGGAGATATTAGTCAAATGGCATTAATGATTTATTCACAATCTGTAATAGCTTTTAATGCCATTGCTTAGACAATGACCCAGCCTAGAGGTGGATGAACATTTGCATCATTTGCACAATACAAAGGAKGAAACTAAAGCATAATTTCCACATGAAAGTTAAGATTCCTGTCTTAGTTTATTCATTCAAGAAGTACACAATTTTCTTTTATAATCTATGGATGTCACCATGCAAATATGTCACAAAAACACATAATAAAAGAACAGCTGGTGGGGGGAGGAACTTGGAGATCTAGCACTGGTTAGAGCCTGTCCAAATACAACCATTTACTGTTAAATTCTGTATAACTCCAGGGATGAGGACTCCCCAACCTTTGTGTGCAACCTCTTCCTCAACCTCAGTCTTTGGGTAACCTCGCCATAAAAGTGTTTCTCTTCCATCTAAGTGAAATTTCCTGCATCTCCTGGACCTATATTTTACCTTTCCATATAGAGTGTGCTTCTTTTTTTTCTTTTCCCTAGCATTGAAATTAGCTCAAATGATGCAAATATATTCTACATAAAAATTTTTAATATCCATGTTTTTCTTGAACATGGTTGCTCAGAACTGGACACAAAACTCCACCTGTGGCCTCACCAGGGCTAAGGGGATGGATCACCTCTATCAAACTTTCAGTAATTGTTAGTGCAACCCATTAGAGGTTTTCTTGGCAAAAACATGTTGTTGGGTCATGTTTAACTTTGTGTCCMCTCCAACCGTTTCTGCCAAGYTGCTTTCCAGCTGAGTGGTCCCCAACAAAGTTTTGCTCCTCCCCAATTGAATGACTTTGTATTTTCTATGGCTGAACTTCATGAGGCTCCTGTCAGCCCATTTCTCTAGCCTTTTGAGCTCTCTCTGAATGGCATTATCACTAACAGTGTATGACCACTCCTCCCAGTTTTGTGTCATCTTCAAGTAGGTGTGTGTGTAGATAAATGCAATATTTCTTTTTCWCCTAACTGTATGTTGGTATATTGGGGAGAACAGTTATTCAAGTCTTCTGATAAAAAGATACTATTTTTCTTGTCTGCATAGTGAAAAAAAAAGTTTACAATTTAATAGAACATGTATTTTTTTTTATTTGTCCTTCATATTGTCATACAATTGTGTCCCATTTTCCCATTCCCTGTTAACTAGAGGTTTTTCATTAATACATTTTCTATACTTTTTTATTGCCCGTGCTTTATAAATTCTTATTAAATATTTATTTAAAATAAGTAATTAACTTCCATTGCAAGTGTGAGAGGACGACTGCTACTTTCAYTATCTCTCTTGACCCAGATTTTTTAATAGAAGGCCTTTAGGTGAGTGAAAAATTGATAATAGTAAAAAAATCCWAATAAATAATTTTTAAACATTTACCAATCATTCATAGTCTTCATCAGCTTTGTTGGCTTTGTTTTTCTGTCTTCCCACTGACTTTTGTTCATGACTATGTTTGGCTTAGGAGATAAATCTTTTTAATGTATTATAGTACAGATCCTCAAAGGATTTTGGATTCTTAACTCTGGCTGAAATAATGGGAATTAGTTGCTTTGGATGAACAGTTGAAAAAATAAAGACTTGTGTCTATATCTTGTTGGCTAGAATATTCTGCTAGAATATAGGAAATAAAAATTAATCCACGAACACTTGCAATAAACTTGCCTTTAACTATACCAATGAAGTTTCTTACAGAAATATCTTGTTTCTAATTATTTTTTCAAAACACCTGTTAAGAATATCTGCTTCATGTCTTTTTTAAAAAGCCTGTATTAGTTGTTGTTTTTTTAACCTTGTTAACAATTTTGAATGCTCTCTGAGATTTCCAGTCTATCTCATGGTAGGGTGATGTGATTCTGTGTGGAGACGCAGTTTGTGGTTTAGGTTCAACATGCTTCATTACCATCTAATTTGCTCCTCTTTTGAGACAGAAAGAAAAGCCGTGCTACTCTGCTGAAAGCCCTTTGAAGACTTGTGTTCAACACTTCCCTCCTGAGCTCACACAGCACAGAAAGCCTTTTACTCCTTCAGAAAAGGCACATAATATACCAGGTAAAACAGTCGTGTTTGTTTACTGTGAATAAGGGCAAMGTGCCTGTCCCTGTCACCTGGAGGACTGAGGATGTTCAAGGTCCTTCTCTATAGGTTTTTAAGCACTAAATCTTGCAAGACAAGTCTGATTGCTTTTTGATGTTATTACAAAGCTAGAAAGTGATTTTACTCTCAACATTAATTAAAATCAAATGGAAAATTACTCTTTCATATTGACAGGATCTAACTGCAGGGCTGTAAAACATAGCAATGATGAATAACAATATTTCAAGTTTTGATGAGGAATGGTCCTTGTTTGATGAGGCTTATTTTAACATTTTCATTAATAAATTTACATGGAGCTTTGGCCTCTCTGAAGTGAAATACAAAACTCACTCTCTTTGACAGTCTAGAATGTGTAATAAAATGGTGCATTGATGAAAGTCCCATCTGATATTTAAGCTTCAAATAATGCTAAGGATAGAAAATACATTAAAAATCCCTTATGTAAATGATAAAAAGAGAAACAAAATACTGAAAGCTGAAAATAAAATTAGCTTTGGTTTGAAAATGTATTTTCTCATTAGTGTGTGACTGAAAAAAATCCCCAAAAATAAAATYCTTTATTTGGTGGGAGAGGAGGGGAAGGAAAAGAAAAAGAGAAGACCTCACAGAAAAGTCATAAAGCTGGCAGAAAGATCTTTGGGTAATATTTAAAAATATCTTTKTAATTTATATGGGAAACATCTGAAATCTTGTATAACACAAACTGATAATGACATTATTTATTTAGTAGTTATCGAATAGCTTCCACATACAGATAGATGAACACTATCATTGTTTGTGATGTAAAAATTGCTTTTATTTGTATCCKTAAACTCCAAAAGAAGAGAAATAAAGCATACACTCTAGAAACCTGACATTATTCAAGCATCTAATTATAATTATCTGTATAATTAAGCAAATTATGCAAATGTGGTTAAGAGAAAGGCTGAGAATAATTTTTTTCTATATCTGAATGAGTCATAAACAAAAAATATGAATGTAAGTCACTAGAAATGYTAACATGGTTTCCTTTGATTTAATTTAGAAAATGCAAATTCTATAAGAAAACCAAATATCAGTAGCCTGATAAAAGCAGTAACACCTAGGGGTAACCAGAGAAAAAATTTTGGACTGTTAAACAACAATTKTATTGACTTACCTAATCAATGTTCTTCACTTATTGATAACATTGTTAAACTGATTAAAGATTTGTTGAAAGATATTTGTCTGATAAATATGTTCACATTGGCTTGCCCTCACATCCCTCCACTATTCTGCCCTATGTAACTTCATGTCTTAATTAAAGTAAAACAAACAAAAACAAAACAAAGAAACAAAGCCACAAAAAAACTAAACCAAAACCCATCAAATCATATTTTTCTGAAGAGATAAATTCTACAGACATCTTTCATCTGAAGAGTTATTATAATGTCTGACAGGCATGCAATGCTTCTTATCCACAGAAAATAGAGAGTTTTTAAAGAAAGGTGTCAAAAAAAAACACCTAGGAAACTTAAAACCTCTCCTAGARGTGTTCTATGAGCAAACAGAATACCTGCAATGGCCAAAGTAGAATACTTTTCAATTTCCCTCTGTATGAATTTAGTGTATTTTGGAGTGAATATCCAAAATCGAGGCAAGAGCACATACTGGTCTGACAAATAAACCTGGCTGAAAATCAGTGTTCTAGCTTCTGGGAAAAGGGAGATCTGTCAGGCTCATCAAATAATCTAGCTTCTGAGTTAAAACCCAAGCACTGATCCCTTGGTCTTCAACACTGCATAAATGTTAATTTGTTACTGAACTCTTTTTTGYAGTACTATCAATCAGTTCCCCATGATGCAAAATCCATCTGTTCTTAAGTAGTGAGTTTTCTACAGAAATGGTTTCAATTAAGCGAGTGGATGAAGGCTGCAGTTGATTMGTTTTTTTCTGGTTTGTAACATTCTCCAGCATTACCTGGTGAGCACTGATYGTTCACAATTAGCACAACATGTTCCTTGCCTTAGGGCAAGCAGTAGACATCCTGACTTTCATTCTGTAAAGGCCTCACCTCTTGGGACTGAACAGAGATTTCTCATTATATCAAGAGACACACTCAGGCTAAAAAGAAGTAGTGGAGGCACTGCATGTGACACAGATCTGGGGCCAAGTGCTGTATGGCTGAGGCTCATCTGCCACAAAGGTRTCTGGGTCTATGAAGTGTTTAGGTGTGCAACTGCTGGTGTTCACTGAGGGTCAAAGACCATTGGGTGTCAAAGATGCATTCAAAAACGTAGATATGTACTTTGTTCCTGGGAAAGTTCGATCTAAATCAAACCGAACCCCAAGATGCTTGAATTTCAAGCAAACCACAGGTAACAGTGAGAACTACTTGTGCCTACAGTAGTAGTACAGCCATAAGAACACCAAAGCTGGCAGGAAGATGTGCTACTGTCTGTGGCACATGGCCAGACAGGGCAGCTCTTCTCACAATGGATTCCAAGCCAAAGCTCTTTGAAGCTAAGGTTTTCAAACACATGCCTAGGACCCAGAGGACTGAAACCACTCATGCATAWGAGTTCACAAGGATCTGACAGCTAAAATCAAAGACCTCTGAAGGTGTTAAGATATTAATGACCTGTGACACTTAGTAGTTGATCCAGCCTACAAGTTGATCCTGTGAGTTTCTGATATGTGCCATACTCAGTATGTACTACTGAATCCTATTCTTCCTTCTACTTGTGTTGATATAATACTCGTTAGTGAAATGACAATGTTGCTGGAATAGATCATAAGTACAGTCCAAAAGAAAGTATTTTTGCAGTTTGGGATATTTTGATAATTGCAATAGCAATAATAAAACAAAGAAAAATTAGCTATTTTCATTGTTGCTATTATTATTTGCTATATTCCTAATAACGGGGTTGCAATCTGTTATCAACAATCAAAAGAATTTAAAAAGTTTGACAAAACATTGCATTTTTAAGAGATGTAAGGACATAACCTCCAAAAGTGTGTAAGGATATATATTAACATTTATTTGAAAAAGCCTTATGGGAACACTGAATTATATTTTTTTATCTTGCTGTATTTCTGGACAAGAAATGTACTGAAAATATTAAAGAAACACAGTAGGTGAAAGGCTGAAGGGGTCTCATGTCTATAAACTTCGTATTTACTGGAAACACAACTAAGAAAGGATCACACCTGGGACCACATCACAATGTTATGCTCCAAAAATCTCAGATATTCTTTATATCACAAGGAAGAAAACCCTTGAAATTTTATCCWTATTAAATGCAATAATAGGAAATTTTGAGGTGGAAATTACCCTGTCTCTCTTTGTAAGAAACAGACAGTAATACYTGACACACAAGTAGAGTTGAAAAAAGTACTACTGATTCTTCCTTCCATTAAAACCACTGAGAAAGAGACTGGCCTGTCAACAGCAGCAAAGTAACTCATGAAGGCCTACATTTTTTTGCTGCTGGAGAAATAGCATTTTGAAATAAAATGAAGGTAGATWACTTGCCCACTAGATAAATTCTCATTTCATATTTTCTCCTTTTGGTTCTCCAGATCAAGAAAAGGGGGAGGAGAACACTTTTATATCTTTCAGCATTTTGTAGCTCAGAATGGCGAACAGATTAATTACAGCACATAATCCCCCATTATTTCCTTTTCCCACTAATCTGAAATTATTATCTTGAAATAACACACTACTCCTCTATTCAGATTCAAAAGTAATCCTCTGTGTGGTGGATACACCAACCCATTTTGCTTGATGGGCATAAACCACACTGATGCACAGAATAGCTACAAAACTGTACTGGCCACTGCAATATTTGATGCGCTTCCTTCACTTTGTCACCTATTAAGGACTTTGCTATTACCACAGTAAAGACCTCATACAGCACGCTGATAAACAACACAAAGTTGCTGCCCAGATAGGAGGAGCAGCCACAGAGATGTTCTGTGAATGTTGGCTATTATATGAGATCTTAAAAGCCAAATGGAGAAGTATATAAAATTGGTAGACTTAACATTGGTTTAACGCTCCTCTTGATGAAGGAAATCATAAAATTTTTTGTAGGCAATGTTAATCCTCTGTAGGCAGAGACTGCCAGCCATGAATTTCCTCCTGTGTAATAAATGCAGATTTATTTTCCCAGGTTGATCCCTCACATTTACACTAATTGAAGTTTTCTCCCCTCAGATGTTGCAAGATTAAATGAACGTTTTCTACCAGACAGCCGAGGTCTATTAGGTTTCTCGTAGAAGCCTTTGCTTGTGTGTGCCACATATAAACTCAGAGGTAACCAATAGTAAAAGGAAGTTAAAATGAATGTTATTCATCCCTTTCCCCTTTAGAAGGAAAGAAAACAGAACCCTGTTTTGTTCCTGCATTCACAGCTCAGCAGTTAGTCTTTGATTTGTAGCTCGTTTACACCAGGGGTGTCATGACACTGTTTTTTATTTGGGGTAAAAATGAGGATAACAAGGCACTTAATAAGATTAAGTGATTTAGAGATACATCTGCTAAGCATAGTTTAAAAACATCAGGCATTTTCTTTTTTTTTTTATTTTCCCTCCTTTTCATCTCCTGCACAAGAGCATAGAAACAGACTTCTCAACTGCTGCTTTTATTCTAGCCAAACCTTATTTATTTATATCTATCTATAGGTATCTATATCTATATCTCTATACTTCTATTTACAAAAAATTCTTTGCAACTGGCTGACTTGCCATTAAATCATAAAGTGCATTAAAATAAGCACAAAAAAACCCCAATGAAATAGTGAACAATTATTTAATGACCACTAAGAATGGCCTTAAGAATTACAGACACAATTAAAAACCCCCACACAATCAAGCAGATCCTGAAGTAATTAGAATTAATGGCCTCCAGTTGTCTACAGAATTATTTCTAGCAACGTGGGACTAGTCCAGTTCCCTCCTGTGTTCATCCCCATCTGCCCATTCTCAGCCCCCTTCTATGTCTTCATTCTCAAAGCACCTGTTGCTTTCTGCAATCCACTGTTCGTTTTCCTGGGTCAGAGAGAGCACGTGCCCTGGCTGGTTTAAAGGCTCACAACAAGTACTCTTTTAGATTGGCCAGGTGGCTGCTCACTCTTGGAGCAGGTGAAGCAAGCAGTTAAAACTGCTTTTYTCCTTTTGTCGGACAGTGCTGATGGAAGAAATGACAATTTATTATTAATGGCATTCCYGAAACCTGAAAAAGTTTTGTCTCTGTAAGATGTCATCTGTTATTTTCAATGCACTTGAAAGCTGRTTGATGATTTCAGTGCTCGTAGAGGAGGATTGACAGATACAGGCAGTGTGATCATATAAACTTTGTGCTTTAGAAAAACATCCTAAAGTATACAAAGAYAGATTATTTCTGGCTTGGTATGGCTTAGTGTTGCTCCCAGAAGGATTTAACCTTAAAAATACTTCAAGCCCAAGATTTCCATTTTAAGAACATGTTTAAGTTCTTTAGAAAATCTGAATTTTAGTGATTTCTTCTCATAGAATGTCTTTCAAATAATTTATTTTCTGGGTTTTTTTGTGTTTTTTCAGTTGTATTCACAGAAGAGCTCAGAACATTGAAATAAGAATGTCCACTCCTGAAAAAAAAATTGTTTTCTCTTTTGAATTGCCAATATGAATAAAATGTAGAAAAATAAAAGCAGAAGCATGGGGCGAAATTCTGTGAAATATGATTCAGAGAAATTATATTGTTTCAAGACAGATTTTTAGTCTTGAAACAACAGATGTTCCTTCTAATGTYTGGAATCTATACACTTCCCTGTGCCAGCAGACAACTTCATAGATTGCTAACTATGACAGGGYCTAATGCTGGGAAGAAACTTTGATAATCATTAAGGAAGCCCTGAGATTTATTAGGAAAAAAGTCTGGTGAGCACAGATCTGTTAAGGTGATGGTTTCCATTCTGAGGATACTCAGCTAGTCTAATCTGGTGTAGAGCCACAAACCTTGGATTTTTAAGATAAGGTAATAAAGGGAAGGACTTTTCTACGACTACAAACTGAAATGAAATAGCATTCTACCTTCAAATTAATAGAAAATTGATCCCTCTGGATGCCAGCATGACCCTCTGGTGTAAAAGTCACTCCTCTCAGTTTGGTGCATTATGAAGTCTTGCTGAGAATACACACTTTCCTGTTACCTAGATGATTAAAGATCTTGAACAGGACTAGGCTCAGTAGAGACCCCTGGTCTACACCACTAATTAGTGGCTTCCAACTACACTTTGCACTGCTGGTCACCACTCTCTGGGTCTGACCATGCAATCAGTTTTCAATCTACCTCAGAGTCTGCTCATGCAAGCCATATATAGCAGCTTATCTGTGGTGATCTCATAGGAGGCAGTGTCAAAGGCCTTCCCGAATTCCAGGCACACAATATCCACTGYTCTTCCCTCATCTACCAAGCCGTTTGTTAAGGTGGTSAAGCATGACTTCATCTTGTTTAATCCATTTGGGCCATTTCTGTTTATTTTGTTGTCCTTACTGGGCCTAGAAATTCTCTCCAGGGTTAGCTGGTTCATCACCTTTCTGGAGATTGAGTTAAGGTTGACCAGCTTGTACTTCCTTGGGTCCTTGGGTATTGCACTCCCTGGAGACAAGAATTACAGCCACTTTCCTCTGGTCTTCATTCACTTCTCCCAGTGTCCATAAGCAATCAAAAGTTACTAAGAACGACCTCCCAGAGGTATCAGCTAGCTCCTTCAGCACTTGAGACTGCACTCCCCCTCAAAAATAGGACTGGACATCTATTGACAGCCAACATAGTAAAGGCTCAACAGTCCTGTTTCAGTTACCACTGGCAAGTGCTTCTCCTCATCCCTTAACCACAAGGCAAGGGACTACAGGAATGAAGTTCCTTCTAAGAGAAATTGAGATTCTGGGACTGCAAAAGGAGTTGGCAGTCTTTAGGCTCATGGTAGGGCACTAACATTGCTGTCCCTCCTTTCAAATCTGGGCCACCCAGAAAAAATGGCTGAAGTTGTTGGGGCTGTTTAGCCCGGAAAAAAGGCTTTGGGGAGACCTTGCTGCAGCCTTTCTAAAAGGGACTCAAAATAAAAGATGGAGGTCTTGCTGCCCGTAGAAGCTTGGAATGCCACATATTTGGAGATATTCAAGGTCAGCTTGGTTTGATCTTTGAGCAACCTGATATAGTGGAAAATATTCCTGCCAATGGAAGTAGGCTGAACTAGATGTTCTTTAAAATGTCCCTTCCAACACAAACTGTTCTATGACACTATCAGCACCTCTGGGTTTATGTATGTACATTTTTCATGCACTCCAGCTTGTCTGCCACATAAAAAGCAACAGTCCCTCCTCAACTTCCTTTTTTTGTCTTTTCTAATGAGTCTTTATCACATCATTGCAAGATTTGRGTCATGGGAACCATCCCACCTCATCTTCATGATCCCAAACTTGTTACACTGTAAATACATGGTATGTCTTAATCCATGTTTAACTTGTGTTAACAAGTTAATAACTTCMGTTTATTTTCCTGTGCATTGATGTACTGGCTCTTTAGAGATGCACCCTAGTATTAGGAGTTGCTGAGACAGTTTGGCAAATTTCTCCCTAGTGGTTCCTTGTAGACACTTCTTTGCTGGCATGTTAAGTGCTGGAGGTGACTCATTTAAACACTTTTTTTGACTTTGTCATCCCTTCCTGACATATTCCCCCCTACCCTTTGCTCATTTTAGTATAACAAAGAGTTTATTCTACAGTGAGAACAATCATTTACTGGAACAGCCTTTACAGGAAGGTGGTATGGTCCTCATTATTTGGGATTTTCAAGAACCTGCTGGACAGTGATAGATAATCACATCTAGACTTCTTTTTTCGTGAAAGGTTGGAACAGAAGTTATTTCAAGATATTTATCCCTTGCAACATGAGCTGCTCTATGATTCCATGATCTTGTTTGTCACTCTTGTAGTTTAGTTTTCTTCCATGTAGTGTAGTTAATAAAGTTTTCTTTGTTACTAAGGGAAGGCCTGCTTTGCTTATTCCTGGTCACATCTCACAGCAGACACCAGGGAGAGGGTATTTTCATGGGGGCACTGGCATTGTGCCAGTGTTAAACCATGACATTTTTGGTTCCCTGACCGGGAAATTGAGTTTTAGGAGAGTGATGAGATAAAGATGTGAGATGGGACCAAAGAGGAATAAGAACAAAGCATGTACTAAGTTAAGGTGGATGGATAGTGAAATCTAGAGATAGAGGGTTTATTGTTTGTAGAAATGTATTTTATGTAATTTTGATAATAATTTTACAATGTACGTTCTCAGAGGTGAAGGGTGGAATGTGGTGGTTTGACAGGAAACAGGATTTCTGGGATCCTGTGGTCAAGCCAATGGATGTTCAGATTTTAATATTGGCAGCTGATTCGGCCCCTGGGACATCGGATCCACCTCTAAGAACACAGGGTTAAAGCAGGGCTCTCCCCCTGGGAAGCTGTCTTGGGTTCCAGTGGGTAAAGTGTTTGGATCTCTCCCCCTGGGAAGCTCTCTTGGGTTCTGGTGGGTAAAGTGTTTGGATCTCTCCCCCATCCAGCTGCTGCTGCTGGGCGTGGGAGGGAAAGCCATGCAGCCAGGTGAGGTAGGCCGGGGCTTTGGACGGAGATGAGAGGTGAAGAGGCCCCGGCATGGAAGGGTGGGAAAGCACCAGGAGGCATCGGGCAGCCCCCCCAGGAGAGAGAGAGAGAGTACAGCCTGTGCTTGTGACTGTCTTACCTTGAAACTTGATAACATGTGCCAGCARCACGGCTGAGAAGGAGAAGAAGCGAGGGGGGATGCAGTGAGAAGGTGTCCGACCACTTGTGGGAGTCTCTCCGGGCGGGCAGAGCCCGAGTTTTAACCCTTTTGTGGACAATGAAAATGCTGCAGAGCATTGTCCTTTCCTGCAATGGAGCAGAAGATGAAGAGGGAATTGAGTGAGTGAGATGAAGGTCTGTGCCAGAGGGAGAGAGAGAGAGATGTTGGAGGAATGGAGAAGATGGAGTGGCATTTTTGCTGGACGCTTTTCTGTAGCCATGGACRGAGCAGTGTTYCTTGTGATACAGAGACTGCGTCCAGGAGCGGCAGTCCCCAGAGCCAGGAGGGTTCAGAGTTGATGCCCCTCAGCCCCAAGCAGTGGAAAAATATGGGGGGGAAAGGTGTCCCAAAGTGGAGACTGTGCCTTTTTGGAGTGGGACGAGGCATCCTTAAAATACGACCCTGGAAGCAGCCCTGATCCATGTTCAGTGATGAGAGCACTGGACATGAAGGAAGATGTCACCATGGCACAAAGAAGGACTCCTTCTCCTCTTGATGAACTGAGGATTGGGTATTTTGAAGGGTGGTGCAGGAGCAAGAGTTGGTGTTTTGGGGGGATTTATTGTATTGGAAATTTGGTGTGGGGGGCAGAGGAAAATGCTTCTATGCAGTTTTCATTTTCCTTGTGTGTTTTTTTTTTCCTCTTGTGGTTTAGTTCTTTTCTTTGTAGTTTAGCTAATAAAGTCTTCTTTATTTCTCAGGGAAGGCCTGCTTTGCTTATTCCTGGYCACATCTCACAAGAGACACCAGGGAGAGGGTATTTTCATGGGGGCACTRGCATTGTGCCAGGGTCAAACCATGGCAGTCACTCTTTCAGAGAATTGCAGGCTGGTCTTCCGCCGCAACCTGGTATTCTAACAAAGCCCCCCTAATGARATTGGACATGCCACTGGCAAGAATAGAGAGGTGGATTCTGCCTCACACAGGTAGAAGCTGATCTGCAAATAGGATCCCATGACCCCTTCTCTCAATGTGAGTTCTGCCACCCTGAGTGAAGTCCCRACTCAGTGGTGTATTTTTAACAGTGATGTATCTTTAAAAAGGGAAACTTGCCTCCACTGATGGTCTGTGAATGTCTTATAAACCAAATGAAGTCTTTCTCATTGATGTTTGGAGATTTCTAAGAGCTTAATTTGGTTATTTTTGTTTTTTTTTTTTTATTAGAAGATTTAGATAGATTTATACTAAGGAGAGAAGGATCAAAAGCAAAAATTTCAAAGCCTATGTATTTTGCACTCTGAAAGGGTTAATAAGATTAGTACTGGCATTTGATATTTCAAAATTTGGAGTAAATACATAAAACATGCAGATCCAAACATTAATTTCTTTTCGTACGTGCCACATTTGGAAGCTATCCCTGAGTTATACAACATTTCTTAAAATTAAAACATTTCTAAGTGCATAAAGCAGCTTGCAGGGGACGAAAATAATTTTTTATAAACTGCCTTCAAAAAACATAACCATATGGATCTGGCTTTTTTACAATATCTTGTACTGAGCCARCTCTCTTTAAAAAAGAATTAGAACAAT
The DNA here is from genome assembly GCA_014549065.1 of Cardinalis cardinalis. Classification (NCBI taxonomy): domain Eukaryota; kingdom Metazoa; phylum Chordata; class Aves; order Passeriformes; family Cardinalidae; genus Cardinalis; species Cardinalis cardinalis. The sequence continues at coordinate 6,076,314 of JACDOX010000034.1, forward strand.
AATAACAACAAGGAATGTTGTCAGTTTTTAAATGTTTTGACCCAAAAGCATTTAACATGGGTTTATCTGATGTATTATAAATGAGAAAAGCRTTGAATTGCTCCCATTTGCTTAGAGTTCTAGTTACATTTTGCAAGTACATTTTTGACATTTCTGTGATAAGTGCAGACCTTCTAGGAAATTAGGAAAAAGAAAAGTTTTTGAATACATCTGTTAGTGTCATTTTTCAGTTACTGTCAATAAAATGAAGTCTGTGTCTGTTACTGACAAAAATACAACACTTACTTTTAGAAGGTCTACCTTCATTGCAAAAGTAGAGAACAGAATTGCTGATTATTCAACTGACAGTGTTTTTATGTAACTGAAAAGGTGCTCWTTGAAAAATGTTAGATTGATTTAAAAACTTGGGGCTGAATTATCAAGTAAAATTATGGATAATTAAGGGAGTATCTTGCATTCAAGATGAAATGTAGTTTCTTCTAAATTAGAAAGGRTCCTTGCTAGTGGCATTAGTGAGGCAAAATGTCATCCTTATGTGTTCAACTACCACCAAAATTATTTAGACAAGAACCCTGAATACTTCTGTGATGTCTTCATAGAAATCCACCACCTCAAGTTTGCTTTTTCACAACATACAGCCTAAAACATAAGCAGCAAAATAGCTGCATCTCTTCACCTATTTAATAAGTGGTAAGGTGATGGAGCAGTTTATATTGAGTGTCATCACACCGCACTAACAGGGTGGCCAGGGTATCAGACCCAGCCAGCAGGGGCTTAGGAGGGGTAGCTYRTGTTTGACCAACCTGGTWWCCTTTTATGACCAGGTGACCYRSCTGGTGGATGCAGGAAAGGCTGTGGATGTTGYCTRTTCRGACTTCAGCACAGACTTKGGCACTGTCTCCTACAGCACACTCCTGGAAAAGCTGGCAGCCCACAGCCYGGGCAGGAGCACTCTTTGRTGGGTTCAGAACTGGCTGCATGGCCGGGTCCAGAGAGTGGTGGTGAACAGTGCTGCATCCAGCYGGGGCCAGGCACCAGTGGTGTCCATCAGGGGTCTGTGCTRGGGCCRGTTCTSTTCAGTATCTTTACTGATGACATGGATGSGGGATTGAGTCTTTCACTAGTAAATTTGCAGACAACACTAAGCTGGGAGCATGTGTCCATCTGTTGGAAGGTAGGAGGGCTCTGTAGACAGACCTGGAATTTTGGATGGATGGGCAGAGTSCAATAGGATGGAGTTTAATAAATCCAAGAGCCAAGTCCTGCATTTTGGCCACMATAACCCCCTGCAGTGCTACAGGCTGGGGACRGTGTGGCTGGACAGTGCCYAGGCAGAAAGGGACCTGGGRGKGCTGACAGCCAGCTGAACATGAGCCAGCAGTGTGCCCTGGGGGCCAAGAAGGCCAAGGGCATCCTGGCCTGTATCAGGAACAGTGTGGCCAGCAGGAGCAGGKAGGTCACCCTTCCCCTGTACTCAGCACTGGTRAGGCCWCACCTTGAGCGCTGTGTCCAGCTCTGGCCCCTCAGTTTGGGAAGGACATTGAGACACTCGAGCACATCCAGAGGAGGCAACRAGGCTGGGGAGGGGCTGGGAACMCAARCCCTGTGAGGAAYGRCTGAGGGAGCTGGGGGTGTTTAGCCTGGAGAMAAAGAGACTCAGGGGTGACCTTATCACTCTCTACAACTCTCTACACTGAAAGGYGGCTGTAGCCAGGTGGGGTTGGTCTCTTTCCCCAGGCAGGAAATTACAGAATGAGAGGATGCAGTCTTAAGCTGCACCAAGRGGAATGTAGGTTGGATATCAGGAAAAGTTTTTTATGGAAAGAGTGATAAAATACTGGAATTGTTTGCCCAGGGAGGTGGTGSAGTCACCATCTCTAAATGTGTTTAAAAAAAGATTGGATGTGGCACTTGGTGCCATGGTTTAGYTGAGGTGCTAGGGCATGGGTTGGACTCCATGATCTTGAAGGTCTCTTCCAACCTAGTGATTCTGTGATTCTGTGTAGGTACAATCTTAGGGATTTTTATCCTCTGCTTCTCCTCTGCTTCTTCTTCTTTTTGGTTTTTTTTAGATTTTTTGCTGAACTTGAAACGTAAATCTGCTTCCTTCCTCATGTGTCTTCTTCTTCATTAGAAGTGTGTCTTGTAGAGGACTGCAGTGTGCTTTGTGACCCAACAGAGCACTGCACCACACTCTGAAAAAATGAGACTTAAGAAAACTAAGTTCRTATCCTTGATACTGTTTTTGAGGGCTATCATCAAGATAAAGATGAAATATACCTGCATGTTCCTTTTAGAGTCATAGGTCGTACTCTGCAGAGTCTGTACTTAATATGTAACTGTGGAAATAATATGGGTCTGCAGTAACTAATGTTTCCTATAGAGTTACGGATTGCATAAAAGCTGAGTTATGAATCTTGAATTTGTCTGAAAACAAACATTGTTTCTATTTCAGTCACAGAGAGAACTGAGTAATGATAAGCCCTAGTCTCATCAAAATTCATTTTCTGTCTCTCTTGCTGTGGAGCCTCCACTGCCATCTGGTATATTTTATTTTCTTTCTCTTCAGATGCATATTCTTAAGAGCCAGCTGCTCTACAGCCCTCAGTCTCTCAATGTCTTTCTCCAAAACTTCCAGGCTTCATTTAAACCATCTAGACTGATCACTACTGAGGAGTCCTTAACTTATAAGGTCTCACAGAACCCAATATCACAAGTTGTCATCTTGGCTGAAATTATAGGTTCTTAAGCCTAGTATTATTCAAGCTAAACATGAACTAGGTGAGTGAGCAAAAAATCAAAAYGCAGGTGTTTATAAAAGAGTTGTTTTGACTTTATTCATCTCTTATTAGTTCTGCATGAATACAAGAATGATCTTTGCAGCTTTTCCAAAAAGTCATTTTGGACCCCAAATGTTCTACATTAACTATCAGTGGATGTTCAGTAATGGGTAGAATTGCTAAGAAGTAGATTTTCATTTACAATATCAAATTAACTTCAAGTGATTTACCATGCAAATGAAAAATCATAAGTCATTTGGCCTGTTGTCTTTGTCCCTTCTCTCCACACACAGACATTTTACAGAAGTGGTAGTTGCTGAGGCACTTACAGGGTAGATACCAGATGTCATCCCTACACTGATGACACTACGTAATGGACTTGGCCCAGCACCTCAGGAAATTAGATCACCATTGCAAGCTGGCTTTGGGGTATTTCACAAGTTCTTGATGAGTAATAAATTAGTGTTAAATTTTGAGGAAAAGTTATAAAATTCTCCCTTTATTCCAAATTAAGATCATTACTTCTAACTCTGCTTTTGGGTAATGCATATATTGATGGTTTTTGGTTTTTTTTAGCTATTAGATTTCTTTAAATAGCCTGTTATTTCCCCATCTAAATTACATTTTACCTGGCTTGAAGTAGTGAATATCAACATGGAAATTATTTCTGAATGCATTATCACTCAAGAATAATTATCACTGTCCATGTAATCACTAGAAACTGATTTCCTGAGCAAATTCAAATAAAAAGTTTCAGAGCTAGAAATCATATATCTATTCATAGAGAGTATTCTTACTATCTGAAACCTATTATAGTTGTTTAAAGCTTTTTTAAGGTAATGCCCACTGCACACCAAGAATAGTTTCTCACAGTCTTAAAGATCTGTGCCATGTCTGGACAATCTGTGTTCTCCTTTGGATGTGGAGAATGATACACTTCAAAGGTTCCTCATCTGTGAACAGGACTGCAGGATTTCTGTTTTGCCTTGTTTCATTTTCAGCACAGTACATGCAGAGATTTCCGGTCTCTGCTTCAGAACTTCATATGTCAAATTGGATGAGGACAAGTTTCTAATGTTTCTAATGCTTCTTTTGTGTTAAAGCAGTTTTTAATTGCTTTGCTGGACATGTTCATTAAAACTGGTTTTCTTGATACTGTCATATCTCTGCGTCTTACAGTACACATTAATGACTTACATATGTTTAAGTCAAAAGTACTCTAAGTTTATGGGGTATTTCAAAAAAGTTGTGGTATAATTGCAGGAATTTTATGAATGCAGATAATTTTCTTTATTTTCAAGGACAATTCTAACCCATACAATTTTACAAAATAAAATTATTAATGTAAATACAGCACATTCCTTCTTATTCTRTTTGTTTGTTGGTAAACATTTTCTCTAGGTGCCTGATGATATCAATTATTGCATTCTCTAAACATATTTTAATTAAATTTRTGATGACAAATTTTTCTGTTGAMTATTGAATTTGGTGGTTAAACTTGCACTACTCAGGCAGGGAATATTTCCATACTTAATACAAWTTTTTTTKAGTATTTTTWAAATTATTTTAAAGAAATCAGAATTTTATTACAATGGCATAAGAAGTAATAGCTTTAATGATTATGGAAYTATCAAAAAAAATCATGGAAAAGAAAGAAAGGAGGAAAAACGTATAAAAAGTAGCAGGCCAAAATGTTTACTCTGAGAATAAGGGGATAGTGGGTTGGCAGGACAAAAATCTATGTACTGGTATGAATAATTCCAGTTCAGAGGGATTTACTATCTCATTTAAATTCCAAATTTTGTCTAATGTCATCAAATCTACAAAATAAAAATGAAAACTAAAAGGAATAATGACCCCAATAAAACTGATAATTCCGCAAATGTCTTTACAGGAAAAGGGTAATAATAAATAAATTTAAATAGTWATAAGCCACAAATTTCTTAGTGGAATTACACCTTAGTCATGCTGCAGGGAATATGGCAATACAGAGCATATCTTCATTAGCATGTAATGTATTAAGAACAAGAATCCTCTTTTGGCACAATCACAGTAGGTATGTACAGGAGAGGGTTGAGAATTGCATTGAGAATTGGACCTGTATGTGGTGAGTGTAGAAAGAAACTACAGCATTGAAAAAACCTAACAAATGGGGAAAGGCTTTTTAAAGCTGAGGTAGCAGAATACAGAAGTATGAAATARTGAAATAGCAGTAGGTACTGTTGATGCATTTTCAAGGGAAAGTAAAATTTTTCTTAAGTCAAACTTCTTAAATGCAAAAACCTTTACAAACTGTTTTTAGACTCTCATGTCAGCCTGTGTCTTTTGCCGGTCAATGTCGTAGAAACAATGATTATAAAAGCAATAACATACACCTTTTTTTCTTTTTTTTTCTTATTTTCTTAGCTCAAATCGCTCTGAAATTATTCTGTGGAAATTTATTGGAGGGTCCTGTAATCTAAACCTTGTTGGGGGGGCCTTTAGGCAATCAATGAGCTCAGGACAAGAAAAGGTGACACTATCCCACAGTGGATCAAGCATTTTCTGGGCTTGCCCTGTCCCTCAGTTTCAAAAGATACACATAGCCTTAGTTCAAACTTCAGTCTTCTGTGAGTATTTAAAAGTTGTACACCACAGTTATCAAATCCTACTAATCAGAAAGGCATCCACTGCACGTTTGCTGTTTTGGAAAGTGTATTAACTGTCTCATCTAAGTGAATTAGCTTTCACCTTTGGTTTACAGTTTTCTTATGGAGGAAGGGGAATTGTTCTTTATTCTTAAGAAAAGGTATTAAAAGGACTAATTATGAAAGATATTTTGGCTATCCTTCTGGTTAGCTGCCTGGAGAGTGCTGAGGAATAACAGGAGTATTTACAGGACAGAATTTGAGGCAATCCTCTAATAGCTGTGACAGAAGATTACTTGGATGCAAGTGCCTAGTCAGAATAGATTTTCTGTCTATTGCATGAGATCCAAACCAGTCCTTTCAAGAATCATTCATTCTCATAGCATTCAGACTTCTAGAAATAGTTCCCGGACCACTGAATAAAAAGCTTTTTATAAGACTGACAAGGTTCATTCCAGCCCTAAAGCTTTTATCACTAATTAAATAGACACATTGAAGGTTACCATGAATGATTATTATTTTCTTCTGCATCACACATCTTTTTCTTTGTTTCCTCTTTTTCTTTTTTTTTCCTTTCTTTTTCTATGGGTAAATACAATGCTATGATAGGTAGTATGATAGGTAAATTGTTGGGCATGTCAAATTTTGTTACCTTGACTTACTTTGCTACAGCAACTTACTTTATAGCCTTTTGTTTCTGTTATTACAGCCCTCACCTTCATCTGGTAACTGTCGCTAAAATAATTTTCCTTTGTCAGTGCTCAGATCATATCATTCCATGGCCCTGTAGCTCCCTCTTATCTTTCAAATCACAGCTATATGTTTTATCTCGACTGACAAGGCATTTTAGAAACAGCTTACATTTCCATTTTGGATAATAATTAGGTGCCTGATTCGAGTTTACTTTTCTCTGGGTCACCTTTCCCAGACATAGTTATTGTGAAGTTTTCATCTCATGATGAATTCAGTCCCCAATAGCTGGGAGATGAAAACACACAGGGCTGTTTGCATCTTTATTGCATGCTCTATTCTGTGCTTTATTATGTGAAGCAGACGAAATTCCAAGAGTTGGAGTAAACCAGGATAAAGCTCTGTAGTCACTGATTTTGCCAATTCCTTAACTAAGAATACTAGTAAAAAGGAAATATTTGTGACAAGCAAAACTTAATGCTTTTCTTATTATGATGGCAACAAAAAAAGAGACGTTTCTAGTAAAACAATTTTTTTTTTCAATTAAACAGTTGCAGCAGAGGTWTAGCATTTTTTATTTTTAATTGGGGTGAGGGAATGATGACTATGTTGAAAAGAAGCATTTTACCTTTTCAGCTTCTCATCCATTTCAGTTTTGGGGTTTTTTTTTGACTCAGCCCTTGCAACATGCAGCAGGAATTTTCAAGCAGTCACATTTTTCACCGAAACAGCTAAAACCAGATCCATAGTTAGTTTTAATCTGTATGACAGTTTTGCCTGAAGATCTGACTGTGCATGCAACTCCTCTTAGTAATGACACTTAACACTGCTGTGCAGCCAAGAATATTGTTCCACCATTTCAGACTAGTGTGATTTAACCTGCACTGAAAATAGACCTGTGTTTTACCCATCCAAGCAAGCWCAGCAGTCACAGGAAGACATAAGCACCATGCTCAGTTTTTCATTTTCCATCCCTTCCCCCGCCGCCTCAGCGCAGATTTCTCTTTTTACTGAACCAATCTTTTGGGTGTCTTATACTACCCCCGAGGATCTCATATCCTTTCATAATAATTTGTCTTGAAGAATGGCTAGAGCTCCTTTGGCCATAAACCTGTATTTAGTATTTGACAAAGCAACAGCCTAAACTAGAGTCTGCTGAATTACTTTTCTGAGGCTGTTTTGAGTACATCTGTCAGGAACTTTTGCTATTTGCCTTTTCTAAAAGGGGAAAAAGAAGACCCATATATTTTTTTTCATCTGAGAGATAGAAAACATTTGACAAAGTTCGCCCAGGTTACAAATAGATAAGCAAAGAATCATTAAAACAATCTCAGGATTAGACATTTTGGAAGCAATATCTAATCTTAGAAAGTAAATTACAATGGAATCCAAGATGACACAGATGAATTGATTTTCATAAAGTTATACCAGTGTCAGAATTTAGACATGTGATAACATCAGAAGACAATTTACAACTTTAAAAAATAGTTTTCTTGATAGTAACACACTTGAGGTTTATGAGTCAAGTGAGGTGAACCAGGCAGATGTAAGAGGATTTTCTGTTGCTTTTTAGAGGTTGCTTTTCTTTCACTTTTTGCAGTGTGGAACAATTCCAGAAGAAGTTTAAAAATAAAAATGAATTTGACAATCTTTTCCTATAGCATTTGAAATACTAGAGCAAACTATGGAAGAACAAGCAAATTCTACCTTATAACCTGGAGAAGATTATGGAGAAAAAAATCCCCACAAAGCAACTTCTAGTATTTCCAGAAAAGGGAATTGTTAACCCATCAACTTAAAATTTAACCAGTCCAAGGCTGGTTTCTTTTAGACTAAGCAATGATAATTAATCACAATTCTAGCTGCTGTCCCCCAGTGCCCACTGGAAATTTTTGCCACCATTGATCTGTCAGAAGCTTAGTTCATAAGTATTCCCTCTAGTGTGCTTCAGGCAAGAACAGTCAGACAAGCTGGAACCACCAAAATTCACTGTTTAGGGAAGCCTGTCTGATTTTTGCCTAAGGCAAATGAAGGAGACTTGCTGTTGCCCTGGAAATCATGAAGAACTGGAAGTAATCACTTCCACTGGCACATCTGTGTCAACTGGGAACATATTCACCCAGTGTTGGAATGGAGCTTGGTTCTACTTCTCTTGCTCTGACAAAGTAATCCCATATTATGCAAATGTTTTCATAAATTGAGATAGCACTGTGTCTTTAGACATTTTGTTTGATAGCACAGTCATCCTTACATAACTGCTATCTTGTGAACTATCCTAAAGATGTCACTTACTAGGAACCTGAATCAGAATTTTGACCCTTCAGTACTAGGGTCAAAATTGTTAGTCAGGCATAAACAAAAAAAAATGAAAACAGGGGAACTTTCAGATATTAGGGTGATAGTAGACTTCAGAAAGTGCATACAAATCCTCATTCGACTGGATTTCCACTTTTACTGACAATATATGGTATAGGCTAAATAGGTTATTCTGACCCACCACAGATAAATGAAGAARGCCCTGTGTCCTTCAGTTTATGGCAGGACAAAGAATAGTGTATATTATGAGCTTCTTGAGTGGAGTCAGCTAAGATTTCTGGAACTTTAAGAGATTCCTGTTTTTTTTAAAGTAGAAAGACCTAGTCTATTTTTATTTAGTATTATAATTAAACCAAATTAATTGCATGGGGCATGAACATGAGAGAGACAATGAAACAGAGAAAATAATCAAGGCTGTGACTAAAYAGAAAATTTTAAGATTATAGGATATTGTCTCTTGGAAGAGATCTCAGGGAACTTGAGACAAATCCAATCTCCTGCTCACAGCAGGGTCACACAAGTGACCATAGCAGATTGCTCAGGGTACTTTGWAACCTACAAAGAGGGAGACTGCCCAAAGTGTCAGGGCCACTTCCACCACTGCCTTATGGGGCAAGAARACACAGCCTTTTATCCAGTCTGAACCTCTCTTGATTCAACTTGTGCCAGTTGCCTCTCTGGCTCCTTGCATAGCTGTGTAGAGACCCCTGTCTCTTCAGTGACATGCCCATTGGCACTGGGGTGCAGTTAGGCACCCCTGAAGCCAGCTCTGCCCTGGGCTGGCTGAGYCTTGCTATTCCAGATGGATGTCCATGCTCTCAGCTTCACAACTTTTTGGACCTGAGAGCATGGAGCTGAGAYACTCCGCCTCTCTCAAACTCTTTGGTCCAGCCTGATTTCCCCTAATATTAAACTTTGAAAAAACTTCTTYGGAGAAGTGGTGAACACCGTGTTACTGAAAATGTATTACAAGGAACCATCTGCTGTATCGGCAAGGTGATCTGACAACATAAGCAGCCATTACATCATGCCACAATAATTTTATTTCAGGCAGTAACCTGCATTTGAATTTGTGATTTTTATTTACAAATCTTTGGTTTTAGAAGAAGAAGAAGATTGACCTAATAGTAAAAAATTTGTGCATCATAAGTTGATATAAGTCAACAAAGCTCTCTTAAATCCCGTCTATATATATATATGTATATATATGTATATTTGACAACATTTTAATGATGTTTGTAATAATGTGMTCTTTGATCAAACAGGAGAGTGGAGGTGTGACGACAAGAAAATGTGCTACTATTTGATAGGTAGACAAGTGGATTGCATTTTTCTCCTGGTTTCTAATCTTAAATAATTGAAAGGGAAGTAAGAGCACTGCAATTGTTGATTTTTATGTACTCTTTCTCTCCRTGAATAGATCTAAAAATATATACACTAAGAAAAGAATACAAGCTTATTTACCATGCCCTCTAATTTCTTCATGTTCACTCTACCATGAAGACATTGAAACGGATTCTTTTAATGCCTACTTTTAAAAGCAGGATGTGTTTTGTCATGAGAAGTACATTTTAGAAACACAGGAAACTAAAACTGAAATGGTTTAAATTGTACCCTGAAATCCAATACTACCRACCTAATTAACAAGTTGAATTAAGAATCATCAAGTATTCATCAAGAAGATTTTCCTTTTCATTAATGTCTCCAATCATGTAATCCTCTGAGTGCCAACCAAATTCCTTGGTCACATCAAATATTATGAGGATAATTAAACCAAAGCAAGAACTGAAATGCTTTTAAGTATTCACTCATTCCAAAGTGATAAAACCTAGTAAAATCAATGTTTCACAGTGAAAGGGCTTCCAAATTACCTAGTGAAACTTATGGGCCACAAACCCAACATGTCCAAAATTCARTTTCCTCCACTACTCAGTAGAGACATTAGGACTTCCCATCTGATAGATAGGGGTTTTATCTGGCCACTAAGGCTATTCATGTTCTCTAATAGCTAAAGAATGTCTTACTGCCAGATCAAGATGCAATCTCTGTTGTAATCTTGTTGTAAATTACAATTATATCGGATATTTATATTATACTTATACTTTATATTGTACTATACATAGACTTATATGTGTTCACTCTGTCTTTCATTCTTGTTTACAACAACCGTATGTGAATTTCCTGGTTCCCCAGGTTGCATGAAAAAACATTCTTTAGTCTCCTTCCAGAAACCAGGAATTATTTTTTCAAAAAAATTAATGTGTGCACTCAAGAGGCCCAATATACGTATAAAATTTATGAAACAAATCAGGAGCTAATRTGACAAAAACAAACCTTACAATGAGCCATTTCTTTCCTAATTTCTCAAAGGACCTAGACATCATAAAAAAACTTGCAGGGCTTCCTTCTTTATTGTGTCAGCTGTGTTTTCAAATATAAATCTTACTGTCCACCCATGTCCAGTGAAAGACAGTAAGGTGTTCAAGTGCGTGCTTCCCCTGACACACACCCTCTCTTCCCTTCAAGTGTCTCTGTTGGGCAACAGGATTTGTTTAATCCTAACCCTAATATAAGAACACCAGGTCAGGATAAAAATATTAATTATGAAGGAAACACATAATTAATACATTCTAGAGATGGTGAGCTGTGATGATTGATGTTGACTTTGGTACACATTGGTCTGCAAAAAGGTGTTAAAGGCTGCTACAGAGTGGGCCAATAGAGCAAACTGGTCTCCTGAGGTTGTAGGCAGTATTGCTGTGAGGATCCACCCCTGGCAGGAATGCCTGCAGGCTATGTCCAGCCTGAGCACTGTGAACACTTACTTTTGGACCACTGAGTAATAGCTCTAGGAYGTGGTAACCTACAGAGATAAAATCCTAAAGTARTTTCATAATAGAAACATTAATGTTGGAAAAGACCTCCAAGATCATCAAGACAACCCTTTGAATGAACACCACTATGTCAACTAAACCACAGAAATAGATGCCATATCAAGTAGTTCCTTAAACACCTTCAGGGATGGTGAATCCATCAACTCCCGGGACATCCTGTTCTGGTGCTTTACAGCCCTTTCAGTGAAGAAATTATTCCTAATATCCAGGCTAAACATCCTCCAGCACAACTTGAGGTCATTTCCACTTCTTTTGTCACATTTGGCCTTGGAGAAAAGACAGATACCCACCTGACAGATACCCTCCTTTCAATCAAATGTAGAGAGCAACAAAGTTCTCCCAAGTCTTTTCTCCAGACAAAATAACCTTAGCTGTCTCAGCTGCTCCTCATCAGCTTTGTGCTCCAGACCCCTCCCCAGCTCCATTGCTCTTCTCTGGACACACTCCAGCACCTCAAAGTCTTTCTTCAAGAGAGAGACACAAAACTGAGCACAGGATTTGAGATGCAGGGAAATAATCACTTCATTAGCGCTAGGCAGATCTTAGTCTATTTAAAAGTGAATTTAGGATAGGATTAGGGTTACRACATGACCTAACTAGGGTATTGTGCTTAATATTGTATCTTTCAGGCATACACTAAGCTTGGAGCTTCTGTCTTGGCTCATCTAGTAACTTCGATGTGATACTTTCCTCTGAGCAACAACAGAGGATAAAAGCATTTAGCAATTTCTCTGGTATGACTGAAAACTTTTAATTTCTTTTGACTCATTTTGAAATCTCTCTATATGTACTGACTTTTTATTGGCTACAATACAGGTTCTTGTTAATGATTTTTTTTTAAGACATACTTAATATTCCAAAAAAAGAAATAAATTGTATATTTTAGAATTAAATAATTGTATGTGGGAGTATATATGTGTGTAATTTAACATGAATATGTATATGTTTATTTGTGTACCCATATAAAAGTGTTTTCTAACCAGAGATTTATTTTTCAGCCAAATCAGAAATATCAGTTTTCTGAGTTTCATTCACCTTTTACTTCTCCCCTGACCATAGATCAAAAGAATAAGAAATGGAGAAGATATATCAGTTCAAGTACTTTGGACCCTTGAGACCAACTCAGGATTGTTGCGTACACTATATCTTGTGCTACCTCTTCTCATTATAAATGTCTCAAGTGACAGAGTTTGAATATTTCCCTTGCAAATTTGTTAAATAAATTTAAATCTATCACTGGAAAGTAGTTTTCCTCAGATATAGTATTTTTTCTCTCTTTAAGAACAGTTTTATTCCCAATAATCACACATAAAACTCTCACAGATTGTTCTTACTATCTCTAACTAGTCATATCTTTCAAATAATGTATTTAATACTAAGCAGGATATGTTTTTTCACTTTTTAAGTTTCCCATTTCTTCAAATCTTTTCTATTTATTCTTTTTAATATACCCTTAGTTCATATGAGTGTGAGTGAACAATTATACCAATTGAAGGAAATGGAAAAATTACCCAACTTAGTGCAACTGTAGGTTTGAATATTTTTTTTTCTAGTTTTTTTCCCAAGCCCTGGTACAATCCAGTTGAAATAGTAATGTGAATTAGAAGTAGTATATACATGAAATCCCACAAAAAGTATCTTCTATAACTTCCTCCTCGTATTAGTCTTTCAACTCTGTTCATTGTGACTCTTTCTGCTGTTAACATCTATTTACAATGCGGGAGCTTTATAAATAACATTTTTATCTACTCTCAGCACTCATCCCACTCTGAAAAAATATGATCATAATTAAAAAATCTTCAGTGATTACAAATCTGATTTTATAGATTTATCTGTGTGTTTACTCAAATTTTAGTCAATTCTGAGTTGGTTTAGCGAGATATTTTCTTTATTCTCATGAATTGCATGGTGCTAAATACTATTTTGATGCTAAACATATGTTAAATAAATTAATCCTCTGTAGCCTTTAAACTCACAAACCATGTGGTTATCATTTTAGCAGGAAGCCAGAGTTTTTGTATTAATTTAACAGTACATGTCTCAGAAACTGCTGATTCCTGTCTGGACTTGTATGGTCTTGAGTTAATTCTAGGCTATCTACTCTGAAATAGCAAACTTTTTACCTGTGACATGATTAATATGTGACTTTTTAGTATTATTTTAGGAGTTTTTTTGTGATTACAGAGTTTTACTCTAAAACTTATACAAGCTATTGCAGTGTTTACTGTGACCGTGTGGAACACCTAGGAAAGAAGTATTAACAACAGATCATTTTAAAATTTAAAAAATCACCAATAGCACTCAAAGAACCTTTTATCTTCAATTCATACTACTCCCAGTGAAGGAGTGTTTTGACAATCTTCCATAAAAACAGAAAGGAAGGATGAGTACAAAAGAAAAGGGCCGATATTCAAAAATTTGTGCAAATGCTTTTGAGATGCATTTAAATAGAAATTCGAATTAATTGTTAGTTTTGTTTTGTTTGGGATTCCCCCCTCCCCCAAAATGTTGCTGTCATAAATTTAGTAATGTAGGGTAAACATCAATTTTTCACCATGTTTTGAGGGTAAGATTATCAGAGGTGTCTCTAAAAGTCCTAAGAAATGTAGGGGGAAAGAATATTTTTGTCCTAGTCATGAGAGAGGTTAACTAGGATAATAAGCTAAAATAACAGTACTGGAATTTCATCATGCCTCTCTCCCTTGCCTGCCATAATGACAGCTGCAGAGACCCAGCTCTTGCCTCATTAGCAGTAGTCTCTGAAATCCCAAGTTTTCAGGACTCTGGCATAAATAAACTAGGCAGCMGGCTTGTGTCTGTTTTCCTGCCCTTGACTGTATGCTATTCTCCACATCTGCTTACATTTTTTGTGCCAGCAGAGAACTCTAGGTATTTCTCATCCACTTCCTGACTCCCATCCCCTCCCTGCATTTTTGGCATTTTTTGAATTTTCTGTAAAGTTGTCACTTGGAGCGCCGTACAGTGCTTATCAAAGTTCCTGAATTCATCCATATTCATCAGGTCTCCAGGTGACCACAGCTATTTCCTCGTCTGATCTTCCCCTCTATCTCTCTATCTGTGCACTTGTTTTATTTGAATTTCCATCTTGGTGAAAAATTATCCTCCTGGCCCTTCTTTAATAATTTTATAGACTGAATAATAACTTTATTAATACTCTGGATGAAACCATATAAACCTATAAAATCAACACATGCTTCCAAGATAAATAAGCAGATATTCCTTCTTGTTATGATATTATTGCTGGTAGGTTGTCCCTCTGTAGGAGATAAGACATCAGTTCTTTCTTCTTCTCTAAGCATCTTTTTATAACTTTGTCTTCAGAACTAAGTCACAATTCAGAGAGAAGAATTAGAGAAGCAATTGTGGAAAGCAAATGAAAAGATTTTATATTTTAATAGAAAGAAAATCTTACTTTCCTATCTCTTGAACATTACTTTCTTTTAGAGTTTCTCTGGCTACATGGAAAACATGTKGTCCTAGAGTGCTACCTAACTCCAAATTGTGGTTGTCCATCTTTGCCACRTGCAAGCATGAGACCTACGTGCAGAAAAATTCACTTCTAGTTCCTCCTTCCACCTGTTTCAGCCTTCTAGAAAGGACAAAAAAAAAGCGAACGTGGATAATGAAGTAATGAACCACAGTGTGTTTCAGAAAAAAACCTTTTGGAGAAATTAGAAGAATATCACAAAAAGCAAATATTAGAGCATGGCCTACCTCAAGCTCTTGGACTGCAACCTGAGGGGCATGGTACTGGTTATGAACATGCTCATTGATCTGTTTTGTATCATTACATTGAAAGCAAATGTTAGGGCAGATTTTTGATAACATTACTACTTAATACTTGCTTTTATCAAGAAGAACTCACCTGAAAACAAACACTAGTTGAAAACCAAAGGTTTTGGCCCATAAGTCCCTTATGAAACTGTGCCTTGTTCCACTTTGAGCCAGGTAGTGTGGGGATTGGGTGGTTGGGAGTGTTTTTGTAGATGATTTTTGTCTATCACTAGCAAGTAGTGATAGATAAATGGCTGGTTAGCAGAGAGGCTGCTATTAGTAACAGAAAAATTTCTGCAATCTTTGCTCCAGAAGGTCTTAAGAAAGGAGGCAAAGCCAGGTTTATACAACTTGCACTGCGCATAGAAGCAGAAAACAATTTTGGTTAGAAAAGACCATAAAAATATTTCAGCCCAACAGTTACCATGCCTCCAGGAATGGTGACAGAACAAGAGCACATGGGGAGGTTTAGATTGGAGGTTACATTGAATATTAGGAAAAAGTTTCTTCACTGAAAGAGTCTGCAAGCACTGAAACAGGCTCCCCAGGCAAAAGGTGGAGCCAAGGTCCCTGGAAGTGTTCAAAAAACATGTGGATATGGCATTGAGGACTTGGTTAAATGGTGAACATGGTGGTGGTGTAGTGTTGATGGTTGGACTTGATGATATTAAAAGCCTTCTTTAATCTTAACAATTCTATGATTCTTTTTGATAAAAATTGACGCTAGACTTACTACCTAAAGAACTAAGAAGTTAAATTTGAACAAGAGTTATTATTTTGTTTTAAAGAAGTTCTGGTTTCTTCCTTTATTTGAAAAACTGAACATATCAGGAGAACTTTTCTAGAACTTGTCATAGGCTTTTTGAGTGTGGGGTTTTTTTTGTTTGTTTGTTTGGGTTTTTTTTAATTTCAATTTTATTTCTCAGAAACCTATTTCCTAATTAGAGCAACAAAAATATAATGAAATATGTACATTACTTTTCTCTCAAGTCAAGCAATTAAAAAGAAGGAAAGAAAAATAAAAAAGTTTTTTTTTTAATATAAAGAAAGCATTTTTGTGAAAAAAACTTTCTAGTGGTTCTGCCTYGAGTGTTCCTAAAATTTAAGTGAAACATTTTTATTAGGTAATTATTTTCAGGAAAAATATATACATAATTAGGATTAAAACTTGACATTTTCAAATTCTTTTACATCTTTATTTTTATTATTGCATTCCAGTGATATTTGAATSACATACACTATTTATTCAAAAGTGAAAAGATGAAAACATGCACTTCTAAACTGAGTCCTTAAACATGCACTTCTAAACGGAGTCCTTAAAAGCTTACATGGCTTTTTACTGATCAGCAAACAAGAAATATCTACTTTAAAAATATAAATCAACTGTTGCAATYGGAATATTTAGAAAGAGCTGCAGTACCACCAAAATGGTTCAGATTGCTTTATAGTATTTCAATTTCTATAATCTTTTAGCCTGCCATTGTCTTTGTTTTTACTAGTTTGAATCCATTCAYTTTCAGCTGGTTTAAATTGGGTACTTAAATTAATGCATTGTCAATTTGCTCTTATGGCAGAATGAAATTAAAGTAGGAAACATAGATGTGTTGTAATGATAATATAGTTTTAAAGATGCTCCTGATTGCCAAAAATACACATTGTCACTAGCCAAATAAACTTAATGACACTCACAAAATGATATTGGTGAAGGCTATTAACAAGATGTTCTCCTTAAAAATCAAATTGTTGTTCAAGAAGAAATTATATTATTGAATTTAAATGGCTGAATGCACATCTATTACTTTTGCAAGTACTTTAGATAAGGCAAATACAAGAACAAGATGTAACAGTAACAATTAATAGTGCCACATTCTCAAACAGTTGCTTCCTCGATATTTAAGTTTAAAGTTTTTGGGGTAAAAAACTGGAAAAAACGAAAACACTTACATAGTGTTTAAACATTACTTTTATTAAATAGGGAGGAAATAAGTAGGCAAGAAGCAAGAAGTCTGAAATTTAAAGGGCTGAATTTTTTATCTCTGGGAAGTACTGCAGTATTTGGCAATAGCTTGTCTGATGGCCTCTTTCTTGTGCCAAAAAGCTGCATGCACAGCTCCTGGTAGCTGTGCTCAGGTATCAGCATATCAGATACCACTACTTCTCAGGTCTGAACTTGTGTTCTTCAGTATGGAATTGTGTGGGAACTCAGCACATCACTCCGGATGTCCAGAGTTGCCGAGAACCCTCTTGGGGGCATCGGAAGACCTGGAATGTTGCCAGAAGTGCCTGGTGGCTTGATTTTGATCCATCTAGGGAATTGCCGCCTGYGTATGAGGACATGAGAGGCACTCRGGTTTGAATGGTATAACTATAGGGTGAATGTGTAGGTTTTAAGGTCCTGTACAGGGGGGTTTAAGGTTCTGTACAGAGGGGTTTAGGTTTTGGTACAGGGGGGTTATGGAGACAAGATGGAGGGATCAGGGCGTGTCTCATCCTTCTTCTTTCCTCTTCTTGTCAWCCATTTTCGGTGGTGATGTTGACACTTGGGGATTGGTTTGACACATAGGTGCACGGTTCAATATAGGTGATTGGTATTGGGGAATGAAGGTAAATATGTCACATGTAATTTGTACTACATAAAGACAAGACCGCCTTGGGGGTGGTCAGAGTGCCTTTGGCTGTCTTGCTGTCCAGACCTCGGCTGGGCAGGAGGAAAATTTTGTAGATAAGAAATAATAAACAACTTGGAGACAGAAAAGAGAGGAGTCCAGTCTCGTCCTTCAGAGCGYGGGCTGCCCCAGAACCGCCCCCGCTTCTCGGGGCTGCAACAGCCTTCGAGAGAATTGTTACCTAACAAGCTATACAGCAAGTGGAGGGCTTTTTGGTCAAGAAGACCCTTTCTTCTTTTTGAATTTCTGGGGGTTATTTCCAGTATCTAGTTGAAACCATTTGGATTATATACTTGGTTTTAAATTTTGCCCTTCCAAATTTTCTCTTTACCAGTATTTTAGAGCTCCTCACATATCTGTTAACTGTAAGATTTTTAGGCTGCCATTAAAATTCTCAAGTCTAGTGCTATAATTCAACTTTGTTTGAGTTAGAGATCATATATAGTAGAAAGTTTTACAGGCCTATTTTTTTCTGAGGGCATAATAGACCTTCTATTGTATGTGAAGGTCACATTGTGCCCATTTGTGTCAACAGGGAAAAAAAACTGTATGCTTAGCTGAATTCTGTGACAAGAAAGCCATAAAACTGTGGTGCAAAAGTCCCAGAGTAGGAGGAACAAAACCAGCTGCATTCTTGGCACTTCCTCTGTTTTGGTTCTGCTCCTACACACATACTTGAAAAATGCTGAAGGTGTCCCTTAGCACACATTTTGTGCACACAGTGAGCCACCTGGTATCACCTTTTCAAACTCAATCTCAATTTTCCTGCAAAAGTATTTAAAAACATAACCCAAAGAATTTGAGCTAACGTTTTCAAACTCAGGCTGTAGTATCCTACTTGAGAAATGTCAAAAGGCTGGGATAGATTGAGTGACATCTTTGCATTTCTGGACACAACATTCTTGGGAGCTGCAGTTCTGGCAACCAGAGTGCAACAAGATCTTGTGTTGCTAAGTTCAATAAGTATGCAGACAAAACAAAACCCTGGAACCATGCTTTCACAAAGCAGTTCAATAGCCACCTATCCTTTTTAACAGAGTGGGAAATACTGTGTGACTGGTGTGGCTTTTTTTTTAGTAACTCAGCTATGGATCTTATAATTTTGCTCCTCCTGTTTGGAGAACAATGTACTCTTGCTGTAGTTTGACAATCATTTATCTTTTAATGCCACAGACCACTATGCACTCTTTTTCGAATTCAAATTTGCTTAATTCATTTAACTAGAGAGAATAATCTTCCTCCGGAGACTAGTGGAAGAGGTCACTTCATTCACATCAAATGTTTTAATCATTATGATTGAGATTGTCACCAGTGCTTCCTGCTAAGAATGTGTCATTTTCCTACCTCTAAGTCTTTGTTATTTTAAAAAGCTATATTCCCATGGTCTTCTTATTGATGTGTTTTGGAGTGCATTTTTATATATTGGGGAAAATCAATGGTTTGGCTGGAGTATGTGTATGGGTGCATGTGTGTGTTGGTATTACATACAAGCAGTTGCTCCCATACATTGGAGTAGAGAAGGTATACTACAATAACTAGCAAGAATATACATCTAAAAGAACATATATAAATTTCTAAATGTAGTAAAGTTGGAGCAATTTTCTTGACATTTTCAAATTCTAGATAAATTGGTCTAAACCTTTTTGACCAACTGAAGCCGGAAAAAACCCCATAAATTTAACAAACTTGATACTACATAAATAACAAGAATCAGGGATGCTGGAAGACATTTCTTACTACAGATATTAAAATTCTTRATAGAAAGTAAAAAACTGATATTGCTCTTCAAATTTCTTTTGCATTTGTTATTCTTCCCATGAGAAAAATATTTTTAACATTAGGTTGTCTTGTAATTCCAGATCCATAGTACGCATGCACATGACATCAAACTTTTAATCATGCCCAGACCACATATAAAACCTCTAATTATATTTGTTCAATGCAGATTTATTCACAGCAGAGCAAGCATGAGATGGTCTGCAAAGATGAGTAAGAGAAGTGGGACCCTATTTTATGACAAATTAAAGTGAATCTATCTGAAGCACTGTGCTTGAGTGCTGTAATAGCATGAGCTGACATTTCTAAATGACACAACCTATGTGGTTTCCAGTAGCATTTTATTCTTTTGAGTCAGATCTGGAAGAAGCAGAATGATTGCCTTGGGTATTATTCTATACTCTGTGTCTTTTGGCCCAGAGCTACTTCGTTTGACAGAAGTGTAGGGATCTGCACTGCATTGCAGTTTGTGATGTGGATAGGCCCCAAAAGAATTTGGTTTATTTGTTCTGCCAAACAGAGGTCAAGAGAAATCAAGATTGTTTGCCATAAATATATGAGGGAGATAAATGCCAAAGAGGGGAAAAAATCAGAACAGTTTAAGCTAAAGGACAGTGTTGGCACAAGAACAAGCTTGTTTAAATATCCTTAAATGAGTTTAGACTCCAAATGAGGACAAATTTTCCAGCCAGCAATAAGGTCCAGAAAGAGCTTTCTGGCAGCTAAGATAAGTAGACATACAGAATATTAGCTATTGTTGAGATGAAGTACAATCCATTTATGAGACTGTTTCATGCAATCAACTGAAACAAAAAAGAAAATATAAGCTCCAGAGGACTTCAGTTGTCATATCACCTTCTCCCTTTCCACTCCCAAACRGCAGAGACATTAAACCTCATTCACCACACTTAACCTTTAGCATCCAGCAGAGTCTGGTCCTTGCAGCTCATTGCACTGACAGTGGAGAGAAAAAGTGATGTGCAGAAAGCTCYTCATTCACTAAAAGTTTGAATTGTCCTGAGCAAGTAGCTTCACTCTTTGCTTTTCATCTCTAAAGAGTAGCAAGAATGTATACTTAAAATAAGTACCTAAATTCAGGGGTATCAAGTTGAGCATTGTTAACAAATTTTTGCTTTTCTTCTTCAGCTCTTAAGGTTTTTTTATATATGTTTAAACCACAGTCTTGTTAAGAATTTGTCATGGCTTCAGGCCTACTGCACTAAAGGCTCCATAGTAACTTAATAGTGTCAATGCACTAGAGAATTTTGAATAAATACAGGAAGGTGCTATTTAACATGTAAGTGACATTTCATGGTTTTATTGGTCTGTATCTTTTTTCTCATGTGGTGGCATGTGGAATAGGTTAAAAAATATTTAATATGTTTGCAATATAACCTTATTTTCAATGATAAACATAAAAGACAACTTTCATGATGTMTAAGTAGTCATGAGTACAACACACACTAATGGAAGACTATCAGATATTTCAACATAGCTAATTTAAAAGACCTGAGAAGAAAATCTTTAGGACCAGAGAACCTGATGAAGCAGCAATTGCTTTGCAAGCCTATAACTGATTCTCCCTAAACTCAAGGCAAGATTTTGCATCCTGAGTCAGATATATCATAAATAAATAATGACTGAAGTTCTGCTGGATAAGGAAACATTTCCAACTGTGAACGTTTAATCTCCAATTAAACTTTTAAGAGGAAAATTTTAAACMAGCATAGCATTAAATTTAATAAAAGATAAAGATTTACCAGACTCATGTGCTTAGCTGCTTTACCCAGTGTACCTCTGCAGTATGTGTTCCTGTCCAGAAACACCACTTGTAAAGGGTTCACCTTGTCTGAACAATGGACTTGATGAGACACAAATTCTGAAGAGACACTAAGATTCTGAGCATCAGTAAAGCCACTTCTCAGTTTTGCTGGTTTTCTTTCTCTGAGGAATTTACTAGCGTTTCAGCATTCTTTGTCTGCGGTGTTTACTTTTGCTACTCAGTACTCCCACTGAGGCCAGTCTGAATTTGTCTTGCAATACCATGAAGGCTGGTTTCCTACCTCAAAACATAGAGCTACATTTGCTTTATCTTTCCATTTGCTTTACCTTGCTACTCATCCTAGCTGCTTAAGGGCATTGTGATTCCTCCATGGRAAGACTGTTCCGGCAGCACAGTGGCACTACTGAAGTGTCTACAGCAGCTGAGGAGCTGGGTTAAATGSCGATCTGTATTTCCACAAATCAAGACTGGGATATGATCAGATGTGATCAGATATGATCAGRTATCTCAGAATTTTAATACTGCTCTCAGAGAAATGTCAATGCTAATGTGACTCTGCCCAGAATCGGGTCCACGTAGTGATGTGTCTCAAGTGGGAAAATGTATTTTGACTTCAGATCACACACTCTGAATTTCTTACTAATCTCTTTAACCAAAATAATACAGTAATATCTGGCCATGTTCCAGTAACATTGGTAATAGCTACTGGTAATACCAATACATTGGTAATAGCTGAAGATTTCCCAAGCTTCCCTCAAGACAGAAACTTGTTTCCTTATTACTGCCTAATGAAAATTTGTAAAACCTCTGGGAGGAAAAAAAAATAAATTCTTTTTTTATCCAAATGGCTCTTCCATTGGAATGATCATGCAGCACACTTATAAAACCATAATTAGCCAACCATCAAGCAGTAAGTAAAGAATAAGCTCAGAGTACTGGTGCTTCAAGAAACAGAAACAGCAAATAATGGAATTTACTTTMCAGGTTTCCAAAATATGAAATGTAATTATCCAATGATAATATGACCCTAGCATATTAATAAATCTTGAAGTTGAAAATTAATTATTCCTTACAAGATTAATTTGAATCTAGTGGAAAAAGAARGTGAGTTACAATCTAACAAATTCAAATAATTTTGCTCTTCTTGATATACTTTTGCAAATAGCTGTGAAAGCTCTCTTGCCTTCATTACCTTTACAGGCCAAATCTATTTGTTAGTAGCCAAATATATGAAGAATTGTTTTCAGGAAATTAATTGCATTGGCATGTATGGTACAATCTTAATACAAAAAGAAGATGCAGAGTCACAGAATAGTAAACCAAGACACTAAAATATTAATTGAGCTTCCTGTTTTTACAACTCAAATCCAAGGTGGCAGAAGAAATAAAAGTATCTTTCATAATTTTAAATGCTGTTTCTAAGACATCTAAGCCTAGAGGCTGTGCTTTGCCTTTAACTACTGACAGGCAGATGGCCAAATTCTTTCAGGACTTATTTCTTGCTGTGGCTATCACCTTTAGGATGCAATTGACAGGCTTTGTCCTACATTCCTTTTGTATTAGTCTCACTCTGTGACCTATTAACATGGGTTACTATCTACTTTATAATAGAAACTCTTTCTGGAAATACACAGTTTATTTACAGATAAATAAAGACTTGCAGATAGTCATACAAATTGTGGCAAAATTTAGCCTTTTTCCTCTGTTTTTTAGTCTTAACACGACAGCTAGGAAAATGTGGAGGAGCATTTTWATCTTCATTATATCAAAATAATACTGAAGTATTATTATAACCAAAGTTATATGTTCATAAGAACACAGTCATTTTTTGTAGAGAAGCCAGAGTTCCTCATTCCTTTTGAACTGCTGTACTCACCACTCTGCCTCAAAGGACCACCAACAAATCACAGAGTTTGAAATGTCCACTTTTTTTTTTTTTTCAAATTTATGACACTTAAGTGCATCCTAACTTTCTAGTTTCTCCATGGGAAAGATGTAAGATTTAAATAGTCATCCTAATTCATTCTTCATGCTTTCATTTTTCCTATTACCTTTGGGGCAGCAAAGAATAACAATCAGTTTCCATGAGTGGTCCCTTTAGCTCTTAGAATGTTAAAGAGGGTATGTTGRGAGTAAAAAGCCAAGACTTTATGTCCAGGCATTGATTTTAGCCTCATTCAGAGCCACTTCTTTAATTAAGAAGCTATTTGAAAAGCAAACCTAGRGCTGCATAGCACAAAGTATCTGCTGCTGAATCTCTTGCTTAAGCACTGATTTTATCCCAACAAAATTTAAACAAGGTGCCTAAATTAGAAATGTAGTCCTGCAAGGTGATATTATGGTAAGAGAAAGATCTTGCTGGAAGCTMTATGAATAAGTTATAATTTCTTTAATATAGCAGCTGAGGAAGTATAAAGTGACTACAATCTTCATGTATGTTCTTTTAAGAGAACCTGGGTCTAGGTTTGCAGAGTTTTTGAGCAGGAGTTTCAGCGTTAAAGGTTATTTACAAGGTTTTTGTCTTTTTCTTGCTAACTTAGGAATATATTTCTTTTCTATGAAGCTGCATTTTAAATATGGTAGTATATGTAATCTTTCAATGTTTAAAATGTTAATGTTTTGAATGGAAAATCATGCACATATTACAGTCATGTCAGTTTKCTCATAGTAGTCAACGCTAAGATATGTTGATTTCTCCAATAGTTCTTTGCTATGGGACCTATCCCTGAAAAAGGTTTAATTTAAAAGAAGTGGAAATCTTAATCCAAGCTCAGTTTTATGTTTTTGTAAGGTCAGAATCTACAGTGTGGTAACACATCACTACTTCAGTCTGAAGCGTAAAAACAAACTATGTCTTCTATTCAATGTTTTCATTCCTATGAAATCCAAACACATGGGTTGATGGGGGGTGGCAAGGAGGGGATGTTGGCTTTTTTCTTTAATGACAGAAGTTAATTCAGATTACCCACATACAAAACTGACAAAGACAAGACTCAAATGGTATTATTCTAAGTCTACTAGCAGGACTTTTACTTTATCTTCCTCAAACCATTTTGAACTATTGGCAAAATTTTATAGATGGCTATAACTCCTCAATTATATAGCACCTTAAAATCATTATTCTTAAGCTGTRCTGGTGTCCCTGCTTTTTACCATCAAGCCACAATTACCAAAGGTGGATTRGCAAGATTATTGTGGGAGATGCAAAGTTCTATGGACAAATAAAATGTGTGATCGTTTATTTGGCACAATTCTGTAATGTCAGCAACCGTTTCATTTGAACAGTTTGAGATTTCATTAAATGATTGACTCTAAAAACAACACCTGTGAGAGATGCCCAGTGATAGTATCTTTCCAAACTTTGAAACATATTCAAACATGTATTCGTAAAAAAAAATAATTAAAAAGTGCACTTGAAAAAGTATAAAAATTTTTTCAGTACATACCAAAAAAACCCTCCTTTTATTTTTACCATGACTGCACTGGTGTTTTTGATAAGCTAGAGAGTTATTTTCCTCTGCTTGTACATGGAAGTCTCATGGTAGAACCATGATCATGAAGTAACTTCTGATCATAAATTTTATTCCTGCAAATACTTTGCCTCTCCTGTAAGACTTTCCATTTAATGGTAAGAAAGCAGCTAGCAGTGACACTATTTGTTTGGAAATGAGCTGTGCAGGCTTCTCCAGATTTTGACTTCAAAACAGAAGTGTAAATGTTAGGTATGTTTGCTTTATATATTTGGCTCTCCTTTGCTTCAGTCTTATACAGACTTCCTCTTTTCACTCCATGACAGTGACTGAAGGAAAAGTAATTTCTGACACTTCCATAAAAGTTTAAATATGTCTCTTAGAGACACCTCTGCTTCTCATAACTAAGAGAAAGTCTCTACCTTCAGCTCATCTTTCAAGATCCCATTTTCTCTCWTCAAATTGTTCTATGGTTTCAAAAGCAACTCAACAGCAGCATTAATGTTTCCAGGAACTGGCATTTCTAATAGGCATACCTCTGATTTTAGGAATGCAAGGAACAAAATTTGGGGTTGTTTTTTCTTTTCATTCCTCATAATGAGCACTGGAATTATACAGAAATGTAAAATCATACTATGAAAATGGGAAGTGAACTATTTGGAACAAAAAGATGGTCACTTAAACTGAGACAAAAAATATGGTCCTATACATATCTCCTAACTGAGGCATAAAATATGTTTCCAAGAGAAAAATGTGGAGATATTAGAGAGTCACTTTGTACTGCMAATTGCAAGTCCTGTTTTCCCTTTTGGAAAGGTGAAGCAGCACATCTGGAGATTGCATAGACACAGATGAGCAGGAAGACTAGTAAGGCAGTGTCAGGTGTGGGAGAGCATGCACCTGAGTTACAAAATGTTTCAGAGTTATCTTTTCATTGTTATTTTGAGGTGCTTTTAAAAGCCTGGAATAGGATTAATTTTATCAGATGAATATATAAGTAGTGKAATTCTGCGTCTGAGCCTGCCATATGCTGCCTTTAATTGAATAATAGAGAAAAACAGGTTTTCTGAGGAGCAGTTCATCTCCTTCTACAGTAGATGTCTAAAATTTGTTAAAAGGGAGGCTAAAGGTAATTAGTGTAGGTAAACACATTTATGCCATAAACTTCTAAAGCTAAGTGAGGTAAATCCCACATTCCCACCTTACATTTTTGGAAACTTTATTTTCCTAAGTTTTTTTTTTAAAAAAAGAGTTTTGAGAAATTATTTTGGTTTAGTCGAAACTCTAATTTCAGTAAAAAAAAATTGATGGTCAACTGTGGACTAGCTCTAAATGGCACTTGAAATCTATACCAAAACACTGTTTTAAATACATTTTAAAATTTTGATTGGTTGGTCTCAAATTAAAACTATTTTACTTTATACCCATGGAATCCTAGAATATTTTGTATGATTTAAAGGTCATCTGGCTCCAACTCCTACTCCATGAGCTGGTACGCCTTCCACTAGATCGCACTTCTCTAAGCCCCATCCAGCCTGATCTTGAACGCGTCCAGGAATGGGGCTTCCAGAACTTCTTTGGGAAACCTGTTCCAGTGCCTCACCACCCAGTAGGTAAAGAATTTCTTCCAAATATCTAATTTAAGACTACCCTCTTTCAGTTTARGGCCATCACTTCTGGTCCTGTCTCTACATGACCTTGGTTTTTTGTGTTTTACTGTGTAGATTTTCCGCAAATCCTCTTGAACACTGAAAGTTCTTTACTACATATTTTGGAGCTAAATTAAATGATGTGTAGTTTCCCACTGGGCTCATGGTTTTTTCATTTCTAGATAATGGCAGTGCATTGGCTCTTTGCAGGTATAAGGGTCTTTTCTGCCACTTAGTGAACAAGTATAGCTGTCATCTACTACTAGACATTCCAGTTCAAAGACCACAATGTTGCTATTCACTCTTGTTTTTCAAAGATATTCAAGCATACAAACTCAACATATTTGTTATAATCTTCTTTATATATATGTTTACTTGCATTWATAAAACAGTTTTACTATTTGCCATTTTTGGTGAAGCTTTTCATGTTGATTAAAAATAAGATTCCAATTTTTTTCCTATTAAATTAAGTCTCCAAAACCTTACTGTTTTCAACAGTGCAGAAGCTGTACCCTAAATACCTCACTTCTTCTTAAGTTTTAACAGTGCTGCCCTTGTGCCTGGGCTAAAAACTTGCAATTCAGCTACTCTCTTTTTCAATATCTACTTTTACCTTAAATCATCTTAATTTGCTTTACAGCCAGTAGGAAGGTATTCATAGCTCAGAGCAATGACCAATTTAGACCAGTGAGCAATTTAGACATTGCTTCAGAAGAATAAATTTCACTTAAGAAGTGTCGGGCTCTGTTCACTAGAGCAATCTATGAGATTAGGTGAGATGTAAGTATCRATGTCATAGACCCTCACACTCAATTCAATTTTCTAAATAAGTATTTAGTATCAACTGGAATGTCCCAAGGTATTCACCTGGTCTCCAGCTGCCAGTCCAGAATGGTGAAAATCTCTTTTACTTTGTCATATGTCAGCGCCTTAAAAATGGCTCAACTGCTCTGTAGATCCCTAGAYAGATATTTTAGATAACTGAATTATATTCCTACTCTCATCTCTCTCCTATCTCTCCTACAGGGCTGGCTTCAGCTCTATGTTGAGATTTCTACGTGTCTATATGTAGATGTGTCTGTGTGAAGTGGTCTAAACTGCAGCCATCAGCTGGGGTCAAATTTATCTAACAGGACAAAGGTTGGAGGTAGATGTTCAGCTCATCTTGAYGTGCATATTAGGGCTCGAATCAATTGATTCAGCAGATTAATCTACTGCAAATTGAGGAATCTTGTTTGACYATTGCAAGCTGATCTGGAATATCTGGTATCTTTCAGGTCCTGTGCCCCAACTGCCACTCTCATGCAGGTGTACTGGATAGTCTAGCAAATGCACTCTGTCATCACTGGAAGACAATGTAGTGAAGCTATTCTTCTGTGAATTCTTTTTCTGGAAGAAAACATATAAATCCCACTCTGTGCACTCAAAATTAGTTGTGATTATAATTTTATGCTCTGTCACTTAACGGTCTGGCCATTTATTTTTTTTACTTCCTTTTAATATGCTTTTGTCTTTATATTAATCTGCTCAGTGCAGTCAGATTAAGGCAGGATTTTTGTGTGCTYTTAGTTTATTTTTGAGCTGAGCTATATTTCCTGCTCCAGGCTTACTCTTAGTTACCTTCAGAAGTGAGCTCCCAAACTTGAGATAATGTTAGCCACAGCAACAATGATTTTTTACTTCTGGGACACATTTCCTAATCGTGCTTTGAGCATGAGGTAACTGAGATGTAGTCACCTCATTAAATAGCTCCACAATCACAGCCTAAATTTTTTCTGTGGGTATGTCCCTGTTGCCTGCAGTTTTACATCATTATTGTGTTTTACTTAGCACTGAAGTATAAACTACATGACCTTACCACGATGAAAAAAATATGCCAGTACAGTAAGATTTGTGCTCTGAGTCTGTTCTCACACTGTTGGAAAACAGATTTCACATGAGAATCCCTTCATCATTAAATTAGATTAAACTTTGTAACTCCTTTTTAAAAAATGGCTGATCATGTGTGACCTTATGTGGTACCAGGTCATTGCCYCAGAGCTTTTCAGAAGACAGACACTTGCTGCCAGGCACAGCTATCCTCAGCTGAGCCTGARCCAACACATTGTCTCCATCATACTATATTTCTTGAAAATCATGCAATCATAGGATTATTTAAGTCAAAAGAGATCTTGAAAATCATCAAGTTCTATCCCTTCCAACATGGATAGAGGTATCTTCCACTAGGCCAGATTGCACAGAGCCCCATGCAGCCTAGACTTGAACATGTCTGGGAATAGGGCTTCCACAACTTCCCTGGGAAACCTGTGCCAGTTTCTCMCTACCCTCACAGCAAGGAATTTCTTACAAATACATAATCTAAGCCTAGWCTCCTTCAGTTTAAAGCCATCAGCCCTTGTCCATGCACTTGTAAAAAGTCCCTTGTTAGATGCTGGGACATGCTGTAAGTTCCTTTGCTTCTCCAGGCTTAAAGAAAGAAGGAAACAGAAAAGACAGTGGGGAGAGAAAGAGGGAGAGGCAGATAGAAAAAGCAGACTATACCCATGGATACAGTGGAAGCTGACTGGTTCTTCTTTACCCTGGGCCTCATGAGGAGAAGAGGAAGGCAGACATGGATCCCTTCTCTGTGGTGACCAGTGACAGGATGTGAGGAAATTGACCTGAGGATGTGTCAGAGGAGGTTTATGTTGGATATTAGGAAAAGAATCTTCACCCAAAGAGTGGTTGGGCRCTGGAACAGGCTCCCCAGGGAAGTGGTCACAGCACTAACCTCACAGAGCTCAAGAAGCATTTGGAGAATACTCTCAGGCTTGGTGTGATCTTTGGGGATGGTGCTGTGCAGGGCCAGTAGTTGCAATTGATGGTCCTTGTGGGTYTCTTCCACCTCAGCTTATTCTGTGCTTCTGCGATTCTTGTTGGAGAGGGTCTCAAGGTTGTTAAAAGCTTGTCAATATTTATATATTTTTACRAACAAAGAAATGAATCCTACATATTTCTCTTATTCTGTTGGTTAAAGATTCCATCACTTCAAATGCTAATTAGTCCCATGCAGAGTTTTCCTCTTGTTTTGAGTCAGCAGATTTCTTCAGTCTATGGGTTGTGATTGGTGGTTGCACTCTGCCCCTGCCAGAATTACCTTTTATTGAGAGGGAGTTGATTTCAACACAGTTTATGAATTGGCTTTCCTTGTGGTCCATAAATTCTGCATTGCTTTTGTCCATTATCAGTAATGCATCCTTTTCCCCCCCAGCTTTGTTAACATTWGGACAATAGTGCCACCTTTATCTTATCTCAAGTTCCTGTCACAGTGGCTTAGAACAGTCCAAGCTCCATGGAGGCATATTTGAGGTTACTTCAGTGGATGCAGATGTRATCTGTCTCATAACCTGGGCTGGACTTTGTTTGACTCTGATATGTGTATGAGCAGTTGCTTCTCTGCACTGTTCGTCACAGTGGGAATTTTTGTCTGTATGCATTACCCAGGATGTGCCAGCTAGACATTGCCCAGCCYGGAGTTAGCACCATCCTGTCACTCCATTCTATGCTTTTCTCRTGGTGAAGTGGCCTAGACAGTGTTTGGGAAAGGCAACGGTGCAYTTCAAGTCTCTACAGATGGATCTTCTTCAGTCTGCAGGGCATTAAAATGGTTCTGCAAGGGTACTGCAAGAAAAGACTTTTCCTCTTGCAGGTCCTTGAAATCTCAAAACAGATTTGTAGGAGGAAAAATTTCTAAAGCATGTTGAAAGTCTACTAGGACAACTAAACAGAAAGCTTTGGATTGATGCACAGTTTATTTTCTGACTGAAGTTTCTCCAGAACTGTGTGTTCCCCACTGTGCAAATTTATTACTCGCAGCCTTTGGGATTTGTTTGTTTCCCTTTCAGTTTCTGCTGCTGACTATACTTCAGCTATGCCATCTGTTGTTCTTCTTTCCTCTTTCTTAGTGTTTCTTTTTCCCTGTGTCCTCATTCCAGGCTACATTAACTGCTTTGTGTCTCAAAGGGTATTTAGGAACTTTCAGCTATACTCCGCTACTGTCAAGTGCCAGTGCTGGAGAACTCTGAGTTCCTTTTCACATCCTCCAAAAAGCATGAAATGACTTTAAAATATAAATTATTTTTAGTCTTCTGGTGGGTATCTTCATCTATACTTGGTTCTTTCACCTCGATTGCAAAATGTACGTGGGTGTTTTCTTTCTACCCCAAGGACAGATTTTCCTATCTCAGTATTGACAGCTCTTGAAAAAGAAGTTTTTCTCAGAGTTAGGATTTTTTTTAATCCTTATTCACTGAAATAATCTAATTCAAGAGAATTCTTAGTTTTCATTTTAAAACATTTTTCCAGATCCTTTTTTTGAAAAGACAGAGTGGAAATTTTGCCACAAATATACCCAGTATGAACATGGGCTGGAAGATTGGAACACTGAATCAATAACTGACAAGGAAAAATTTCTTAACTCTCACAATTTCTAAAGAAATAACGCAACTGAATAATTTAAAAAAATATTATAGATGTTTATTATCCACGTTTTAAGGGATATAAATCTGTTCTCAGGTGTAAATTTYGAGGGACAGCTGGAATAAAACTGAATTATTTCAATTTTTTGAGATTGAATTTGTGTCACACCATGTATGCTCTATATTTAGTCTTAAAGAGCTTGCTTTTTAAAGCAAGCCACAGTCACTTTAAAYGCTTGTGAGTGCATGGAGTGCTGGGACGCTGTGTTAGTGTAGTAATGTGCATTTACTCTATTGTTTGGATTCTTGTGTGTGCTTAGTATCTTATATCCTCTGTGCACAACATTATTTACCTCTATGCAGTAACTAGGGTGACTTCATGAATCATAGTTTAAGCAAGAGGGAAAACACACTGAGCTGCTTTAATAAGGAGATACTGAATAAAGAAGTACCTATTTTGTATATAGCTGCATAATAATAAATTTGTTACGAATAAATGCTCTGCAGTTTTGCAGAGTATCACATTTTCTTGCTTTCTTGCCTATAAACTATGATTTTATATTGAAACCCCAGTCTTTGGTGAGAGAACTCTTGACACAAAAAGCCTGGCCTATTCATTCTTCTACTTCCTATAATGACACAAATAGCAACTGATAAATTGCAAAAGATTTGCCACCTGGGCAGAAAGAGAAATTATATGAAAGGATATAACATGTATTTGTGCTATTTACAGGATCTTGTACTGTCATGTGGACTTTTTAAATGATTATTTGATTGGTTTTTATTGTAGAGGTGGAGATYGCTGCCCTTTAACATTTTTCAGTTGTTAAAGCATATATGTTGAAATGAGTCTCCTCAGCAGAAGAGGTCAGCAAGTGTATTAATGCAAGTATTAGAAAACTTGATCAGCTWAACAAGTCAAACTATTTACACTGACTATATAATGTAAGCTCTGCTACACTGTAAATTATTGTCTTCTACCTTTTGAATATGGCAAGCAGTTGATAAAGCCCTCTGAGGAATTTGCCACCCCTCTGCTTATCCATCTGTCCTACCATCTCTGGCTTTTGGAGAAACAGCTGTCTTTAAATTTTATACAGTAATCTATGCCAAAGGAATGCATGCATTACTAGAGCTAGTATTGTCTTGAGCATCCTAAAAGTGATTAATTTTTAACAGGTTTCAAGAGATGCATTCATTTATCCAATAGGCTGAACAATAAGCATGGACTGTGGAAGGTAGATTACCTCCTGTTTTTTCAGTTGTTAGGTAGCTGATAAATCCCCATGGAAAAATAAAATATTTATTCCAAAGTTTCTGTCAGTGTCATACAAAATCACAAATGCCATTCATAATGAAGAAATAGCAGCAATGTCATACTGTTTTGAGCAAATGCACAGTGGATAAACTTCAAAGCTCAACAGTTTATTCCAATAGGAAAATTAGATTTTTTGAAAATTGAAACAGTCATCCTGTTAGTATGCTGCATCATACAATCCATAGTATTTACATACTGCTGTTATTGAATCAGTGCTTTGCAGTTTTGCGGTTTAACAAGTAACAGGAGCTATGACACATTGAAGAGAGAAAATAATTGCTCAAAATATGACGTGTATAGTCACTTGAATGGGATTCACTATGTCTAAAGGTGGAACTTGACTACCTAACTTAGGCAGCTGGGGATTTTATACAAAGTCAAGGGTACTTCCCACTACAGCCTTCATCGATCACAAGAGAATAACATGAATCTCCCACAGACCTTGAATCATGCTTTTGACCCTTGTGTAAATGCCTTAGGTGCACTAGGGCACCTTATATGCCATTACAGAGCTATCAGCTTATGAATGTTGATCTAGGTGACCACAGTATCTGCCCTTGACCTAGTCATCCTATTTTACTGTTCATGGAAGAAAGAAGACAAAAAAATATCAGGACATCATTTGTATTACTGTGCTGTGAGTAGTGAACTGCCTGCTAAAATGCTTATTGCTCTTTGCTGTATGAGGAGCTTAGTGCTCAGCTCAGATRCAGATTTATACATAGTCAGACGAATCCCAGGCTTTTTTATGAATAAATGAAAAGTGCCTGTTGAAAATATTAAGACATTGGCCATCTAGATCCCCTTCTCGATTGAAAAGGTAATCCAGAGAAACTCTAATCTCAGAAAGCTTTAGCTTCCTGGTCATTTTTAGAAAGAAACAGATCAATCCAATTACTCGATTAGTATGAAAAGATGTTATAACATCCACTTATACTATTTAGCATGGGCACTTATTTCATCCAAGTGGTAAGTGTGCTTGGATCCCTGAAGTGTGCTGCTATTCCTTTTGAAAGAAAATTAGTGGGCAACAGACAAGAGAGTAGTAAATTACCTTAATCTCCTTTTGATTACAAATGTGCAGTTCCTGCAGACAGGCATTGCTGAGTGGATTTTAATACTAGAGCAGCACAAACCTGGTGTGCACCTTAGGAATTGAAAGGTAAAATTGCTCTTGCTTGGGCAAGACAGGCTTGGCTTTTTCTCAGCAAAAAAACCCCATACTTTGGTACAGCTTTCTTATCTTGTTGTCAGTGGGATCCTTTCCTGGAAACTGCCAGTGTGATGACTTTTCCTAATATGAATACTTAAATAATATTTTACTCTTAAAGCACTTACTGACTGTACTGCTTTTGACTGGGACAGAGTTAAATATATTCATAGTAGCTGATACAGGGCTATGATTTGTGCTGAATCCAGTGTTGATAACATAGGGATGTTTTCATTACTGCTGAGCAGGGCTTACACAGAGTCAAAGCCTTTTTTGCTGCTCACCACGCCCCACCAGTGCAGAGGTTGAGGGTACACAAGTCATTGGGAGGGACTTAGCTGGGACAGACAACTCCAGCTGACCCAAGGAATGTCCCATAATGTCCCGTGCTCAGCAATAAAACTGGAGAGAAGAGGCTGTCAGGCTGGCATTGCTCTGGAACTATTGCTGTGTATCTGTTAATTGGTGCAGAGCAATTATTTTCTTTTGCTTCACCCATTTTCCTTGTAGTTTCCTTCCCTTCCCCTCCCTATTTCCTTTTTTTTTTTTTTTAATTATTAACTGTCTTTATGATCTCAATCCACAAATTTTCTCATGCTCACCCTTCCAAATCTACCCCATCTTGCTATGGGGGAGCAAGCAAGTGGCTGTGCAGGGATTAATTGCTGCCATGTTTTAACCTCAGCTGGGAACTAAGTACCAGACAGCTGCTCACTCACTTCTTCCCTCCCCTGGTGAGAGGTGTAGCAGAATCAGGAAAAAAAAAATTAAAAGCCATGGGTTGAGATATCAGCAGTTTAATAATTAAAACAAAGTTAAATAGTATAATGCTAATACTACTACTAGTAATATTTGTAAAGAAAAGGAGAGAGAGAGAGGAAAGTAAAGCACAAGAAGATTGAATGATGCACAGTACAGTTCATCACCTGTCAACTGATGCCCCRTCCATGTCCAGCAGTGATCAGTGCCTTCTGGCCCACTGTCCCCAGTTTATAAGGTGAGCATGACATTCTGTAGTGTGCAATATGAATTTGGCCTGTTTGGGTCAGCTGTTCCTCCCAGGCTCCTTCCCGGCTTCCTGTGCCCCCTCTCACTGGCAGAWTACTGAAAAGTCCTTGATATACAGTAATCACCGCTCAGCAACAATCAACACATCATTATGTTATCATCATTATTCTTATACTGAATCCAAAACAYAGCTCAGTACCAGCTACCAGGAAAAAACCTAACTCTATCCCACCCAGCCAAAATCTGGACAGCTGACTACTGGAATTAAACTGTGACACTGACCCTAAGTTATTGGTTGGTTTAAAACAAACAATATTCCTAGAAGTCAATCCAATAAATTCTTTAATTTGAAACAGAGCATTGGATTTGATTGCCCTGCTAGTTTTTTTCAGATTATGAGTATCTCTGGAGTAAAACCACGTTTTATGCAGCATTGAATGCACATAAAACAAATTAATAATTTGTTCAGATTTTTCCCCTGGCCATCAGGTTTACCTGTTTAACTAGTAACCAACCACCTTTTGATGATTATTTACTATACTGGCCAGAAAGTTTAAATATGATATTTTTAGTGAGATTAGACCGATTTACTGGGATGGTCAAACAATAATTTAAAAAAAAAATCAGGGGGATTTCAGCACAATTTCAATTTAAATTCCAGGTAGATTCCTGAAAATGCCTAGGCTTATTTTCTGCTGCATATTCCCAGCAGACCTAGAGTTAAGTGCTTCAAGAGGCTTTGGGATAATATATCTGGTAGCTGCTTTAGCCTAATGTATACTATTACCTGAACTTCRCAGAATGTCAGCTGGCTGCTTGCTAGCTCAGTTGTGTCCTAATACACCAGCTCAGCAATTAATTCAAATTATCCCTKTAAGGAAAAAGGGCATCGATAAAAGTGTACACTGTTAATTTAGCCATTTTTTTTTCTCAAAGCTACACAGTACTTAAAGGGATAAAATAATTAGATGTAAATTAACATTCATATTTACATGTAGTTAATTAGAATACTTTGTTTTATGTACCTAATTTATTTTTGACACCATAACCTTTTAAAAGTCTGTCTTTAAAAATGCTGGAAACCTAATAAAAGCATTCATTATAATATACCAATTTTTTTTTACTCATACCTTAATTTTTAGGATTACTGGTACATTTTTATTATATCTATCTTTGATAACCATTCTATTTCAATATATAAATAGYAATTAACAAAAGTGCTTGCAAAACATAGAATAAAGGGAGTTTAGACAAGTCCTGTAAAATATGCAGTTTGTGACTCCAGCTATTAAATTAAAAAAAATAAATTTGTATGTAAGACAAGAAAGAACTTCAAAATATTGTAAATCTAAACAACTGAAAATTCAGGCCATTTCTGTCCTTTTTATTGTGAGTCTGCCTTTTTTTCTGGAATTTTCATACTGTCTAAATTTCTTTTCACCAGAATCAAGTGGCTGCTGAGCTCATGCAAATCCATTTTACATTTCATGACCAAGAGAAGGGTGTGACTTAGTCATAGTCTCTGCAGTGGATTCCTACACGTATCACTGGACTTAATGTGGTTTTCACTCAGACTCAAATAATCACAGACAGAAATACTGGACACTACACCACAGAAGCAATATTCTTTTATTATTTTACATGTTAGCCAGTATGGAAATATTATACTAATAAGTCAACAGAAGGATAGACTATCCCTTTTGTCCTCATGAATCAAGAGGTCATTTATTTCAGTCTTAGTAATCTATAAATGAATTATGATCTCAAATAAACATTTATAAGTTTACTAGGCAAATTTTCAGGCCCTTAAATCATCATTATTAATTTTATTTTACTTAATAAAAGCAATGTTGCTGCATGTTTTAAAAAAATAGAAAATGTTATCTTCTTCATATGTTGCTTATCACACTCAATGAATGAAAAAATGAATTAATGGAAAAGAGACAAAAATATTAAAAATACAAAAAAAAAAATCAGCATTATAGTTACACATTTATGAAGCCACTGCATTTTAGGAGGTACAAAAAATGTTTATCTCATTCATCACTTAAAAATATCCATAGTATTAAAAGATTGCAAGAAAAGCTCATGTTTATGACCATATTTCAATATTTACTTTGATAGCTGTCTTGTGAGATGCTGAGGTGGGGACTCTTTTTTAAGTTTGTTACCTGGTCTAACAGTATTCAGGGAGGGTAAATAATATGATTAAGCTGGGGTTTTTGGCAGTGATGGCACTTTGACAAGGGTTTTGTCTGTAAAGATTAAAATAGTGATCAAAGTGGCCTCATGGAATATGTACCTTGTCAAATAAACGTGGGTTCTTGTTGCAAAATAAGTTTGCTTGATAATGGCAGCAGATAACTGCATTGACGTAATGCAGTTATATTTCTATCAAGCAGTTTTCCTTGTCTTTCTCTCTTCTGGTGAAGATACTGCTATGCAAAATCAATGAAGCTTAAATATCAGCTATGAAAGATGTTTTAGAAGGTAATTACAAATGAAGTATCAGTGTCAACAGGATAATCAGACGACTCTGAAAAGTTAGTTCTTGCTTTTCAACCTCTTCATAAATTATCTGATTGAATTTGCTGCTCATGGATAATTAGTGAGCAAGAAATAATGGGCAAAGACTGACTCAACTAAATTATATTGCTGAAGGAAATTACTTTTCTTTGGACAGCACACGTTTAAGAAAGCCAAATGAAAGGGCATGCAGCAAGGAACAAAGTGTGTAGCTCACACTTTCAGGATGAGAAATGGCATCCTGGTGTTCAGCAAAACTGTCGGACTTGGAAATAGCGCATAAGTGAACATGACCTCCCTGAGCAACACTTCAGCTAAGTAGGTGAGCATGTTTTTAAATGCACTAGTGGAAAAATATTAAATAGACGTGAGGAGGCTGTATTTGTGTACAACACTTGAGAGACTTTTGCTACCATGCCTGCATGTATTTTTTGGTTATTSTCTTTAAAAGAGATATCGATATATTAAAATATTATAGACAAAAATTACAAGGGAAGGTCAAGATTTGGGAAACTAGCAAAATATACTCAAGATAAGATTATAAAACCGTTGTCTACAAGTTCATATGTGGGAAAAATTGATTCTGATAGGAGACAGAGCTTGAATACATTAAAAAACCTGTGATTGGAAAATAGATAATTCAAAAGACAAACAAGAAACACCCCTTAAAATCATAGATTCATGTAATCATTGAGATTGGACGGGACCTCTAGAGGTTATCTAGACTGCTTTCCTTCTCAGAGCAGTGCTAACTTTAAATTAAGATCAAATCAAATCAAATTTGAATGTCCTTGAGGGTGAAGGTTTTTTGGGCTTGTTAAGAATCCTGTTCCAGCCCCTACTCATTTACTCTGCAATTTTTTTCTTTTATCCAACTGAAAATTTCCATGGCTTATAGCCATTCCTTCTCATCTAGAGATTGTGTAGCATTGAGTGGAGTCTGGCTCCATAATATTTTTTATTTCCTCTACATATTAAAAAGATAATTTAGCTACATATTTAACACTACCATAATTGAAAATTAAATGTGATTTGGAGAAAAGAAAATGCTTTTATTTTGCAAGTGATATGGATGCGATATCCAAGAGGTTTAGGGTTCATATAAATCATGAGCCTGATGCAGGAGTTGCTGGATGAAATTCTGTGATTCCTACAACTTAACTAAGCTGAATTAAGTTTTGATGTACTGTAAAAGTTCATGCCAGACATTGAACTCATGATGCTACGAAGTCAATCAATTGCAAATATAGTCTGGTTGAGTAATTAACAGAATTAAAATATTTCTGGATAGCAAGGGAATAAAGTCCTTCCCCGTCCTATTAGTGATGCTCTTCATTTTCCCTGCGGTGCTGAGCKGGTAGATTCACTATTGCTTTGGACTCTTATTTAGTAGCCTTGGTAGTGGTATTTACAATCTTATGGAGGTTAAATTATAGGCTTGGAGCATTCTCGGAGGCTGTTTCAGCCCCGAGAAGCGGGGGCGGTTCTGGGSCAGCCCAYGCTTTGAAGGACGAGACTGGACTCTTCTCTTTTCAGTCTTCAAGTTSTTTATTATTTCTTATCTATAAAGTTTTCCTCCTGCCCAGCCGAGGTCTGGACAGCAAGRCAGCCAAAGGCACTCTGACCGCCCCCGAGGCGGTCTTGTCTTTATGTAGTACAAATTACATGTGACATATTTACCTTTATTCCCCAATACCAATCACCCATATTGAACTGTGCACCTCTTTGTCAAACCAATCCCCAAGTGTCAACATCACTACCGAAAATGGATGACAAGAAGAAGAAAGAAGAAGGATGAGACACGCCCTGATCCCTCCATCTTGTCTCCATAACCCCCCTGTACCAAAACCTAAAATCTATATATTCACCTTATAATTACATCATTCCCACACCATTCAAACCTGAGTGCCTCCCATGTCCTCATACACAGGTCGCAATTCCCTAGATGGATCAAAGTCAAGCCACCAGGCGCTTCTAGCAACATTCCAGGTCTTCCAAGCCCCCCAAGAGTGTTCTCGGCAACTCTGGACATCCGGAGTGATGTGCTGAGTTCCCACAGAGCATAATGTTGGGATGGTACTTACCTTCCTATATACGTCTATAGAACCGACATTCATGCCTTTTCTAGACATGGAGTGCTCTTTTTAATAGTGAAGAGAGAAAAAAGTATTTCTAATGAAAAAAAAATCATGGACCAGAAGCCCAGGTTAATTTTTTTGAGATTAATTTTGCCTCAAAGTGCCTTCTCCTATTCACTGATCAGGAAAAAGAATATAGGTGAATGATTCAGGAGCTGATATGGTACCCATCTAAGTAAGTAGCTTAAATTGTGTGAGATGAGTTCTGAGAAAGATTGTGTAAGAAAATAAGTATTCATGAAGAAAAAATACACATAAACCCTGAATTCTCAATTCACAAACTTAATCATTATATGATTGTTGTCTCCTAAAAAGAGCAACAATAATGATGAAAGGACTAAAGGGCATGACTTATGAGGGGGGGCTGAGGATACAGGTTTGTTCAGCTCAGAGAGGAGACTGAGGGGTCGCCTCTTTGCTGACTATCACAAGATGATAAGTGGAGCGGGAGGTGCTGCTCTTTCTGCTGTTGGGTGATAGGCCACATGGGGAAGGCTGAAAACTGTGTCAGGAAGAGTTCAAATAGGACGTAAGGAAAAAGTTCTTCCCTGAAAGTATGAACTACAATGAGAAAAAGCTCCCCAGGTAGGTAGTTGTTGCCCCTAGCCTCTCACTGCTCAAGATGTTTTTGGACAACACTCTCAGACATATGGTTTAACTTTAAGATTTCCCTGTGGGGAGTTTTGAATTGGACTTGATAACTCTTGTGTCCTTTCCAGCTCAGGATTTTCCATGATCCCATTAATCTAATCTTTCGTGATCATGTATTTGGATAGATTGACATTTCAGCTGCTATTTATATTTCATGGCCCACAGTGACATTTTGAATAGATACTCTGCTAGTACATGTACAGAATTGTACTTCAGGTTTTTGATCAAAATTTTATGTATATGCTGGTAATTATCACTCTGAGTATTTCAGTATTTCTACTAAAGACAGAATCAACCCTTTCATTAATTGGATACATTTTCGCAAATGTTGATTCAGTTTTGCTGGGGTTTAGTGGGAGATCAACTTCTTCAAATGCCTACCTTAACTAAAAATGTAGCTTATTTTCTAGAATAATATCTTTAATCTTATATMTTTCTAAGATTAAAGCTGAAGTCTTCACTGGTACTTAACATTTATATGAGGCAGTGAAATTGGGACTTTGTTCTGTGTTTGATTAATATTTTTGAGGCTTTTCTTGTTTAAAAMTGACTGCCTCATAAATATTCTGTTTCATGGACCTAAAAACCAATATTTACATTTACAGTCTGCAATTAAATTCCTCCTTTCAAAAACCTTGCATGTTGCAGATCAATAACTTACCCATGTATCCTTCCCAACACRAAGATAATAGAGTATTAAAGAAAGTTTTTATAAAGTTGTAGTTTAATAAACATACAAATCCATGGAAGTAAAAAGCCCATTTTTTGCATTTAAGGACTCATTTAATGTGATTTTCTTATTGTGCACTTGATTTCCAAGGATTATCCTTTAAAACTAATACAGTTCAAAAATAATACAGTTATGGATCATCATTCATATATAATTAACTGTGAACATTCTTCAAAATTTAGTAAGTACAGTTAATAACTTGAAATTATAATAGGCAACAGTTTAAAACATAGATTTTTTTATAAATATTTAGACCACTGTGCAATTAAGTTTTCGCTGTTTTCACTGTAGAGTGTCTAAGTGTATGGTCATATAGTATCTGGGTAGCACACACATATAATAGCAACATTGCTAAGATTCACCTCAAATATGCAAAACCAAAGATTAAAAACCTAGCTTTAACCATCAAAATGTATAAAAKATTACAACTGAACAACCAACTTTCTCTTCTCTGGACATGCCCAATGCACCTTTTCTTTAACTTTCTGTTTTCTTAGAAGCACTACACTAAAAGTGGAGATGTTAACTATTGTATTTGAGGGGTGCCCTGATGAAGGAAGGAATAATGAATCTGACTCCATGTTCTCAGAAGGCTAATTTATTATTTTATAATACTATATTATATTAAAGAATACTAAACTATAGTATACTAAAYAATCCAGAAAGAATACTTACTGAATGCTAAAAAGATAATAATGAAAATTTGTGACTCTTGCCAGAGTCCCAACACAGCTAGGCATTGATTGGCCAATGAGTGAAAACAACTCACCTGAATCCAATGAAACAATCACCTGTTGGATAAACAATCTCCTAACACACTCCAGATGAGCAAAACTCAGGAGAAGCAAATGACATAATAGTTGTTTTCCTTTTTCTCTGAGGTTTCCCAGGAGAAAAATTCTGGGCAAAGGGATTTTTCAGAGAATGTGAATGCCACAAGTAATTTTATTAGAAGGGGTATTACTACTAAATTGCAACTCTTACTTGCATTCCAACAGAAGACAATAATGAATTAAAAACATTTTTGTGGAAAGTACCCTGCTGCTACTTCTGTCTGCTTTCCTGTTTCCAGTGTATGATGATGACTGGCTCTTACCTTCCRTCTCCCTTTGCGTATTAGAGGCCCCTCTGTATTTCCACATCGTCTGATTCTGGTGCACCCTTTCATGATATTTACTGCATGTTCTCCCTTCTCTTATCTTCTGCCCTGAACTTTGAGAAAGAGAATGGGACTTTGTTAACTGGGGAGTTGAAAGGCATCACTTGCCTCTCTAGGCAGAATAATAAAAACATTTGTGCATCCTTGCTATTTCAGAGCCTGTGCCTGAGTATCAGAGTTCTGACACACTGTCTACCACTTACCCATTGGACTGTGTCTGCAGGTGTCAGGTATAGTTTCAGAAGCTTTGCATGCTACATAATTAGACCACGGAAATAGTATTTTGGGACTGTGATTAATTATATTTCTTTTGCAGTTATTATAGGTTATACTTGCGAGATACAGCTCAAGTGTTGAATTGGTATCTTTTTACTGAAATGTATTAAGAAAGTAGATGACTGAAACATGTCTGGCAATATTCATGCAAGTTCATCACTAGACATTTAAATACACACCTTATCCTCAAAATGTTTCTTTCTTCTTCCTAAACTCTACCTGATCTAACAAAGAATTTGTTGTTAAAGCAAGAAGAAGTGTACTCAAACAAAGGTGCTTCTGCAAGTATATCAGCACACTGGGGTTTTTTTCACTTTCATGGGTAACTTCACAATTAAACAGCTTTAGTGCATTCTATAACATGGACCAGAATGGTCATCAGTATGTCCTGTATAACATCTTGCATGTTGTATAGTCATGAATATTTATTACGYTGCCAATTAATTTGTAATGATAATATTTAACAAAGGATGATTTTTCCAGCTGGAAGAAAAATTATTCCCTATTCCCTCTCCTCCCTAACACCACTACCATCATGGCCCTCAAGCCAGTATCATGAGATCTTTATCATCTCAAAACAATGTTAAAAAAAAGCAGATGGGAAATCATTTTAATTTCTTATCTGGAGGATAGCATCTCCCAGTAGTGTGACTGCCCTCCTAATATTGGACCTGGGCATCAACATAGCAGAAAACCACTCCCAATTTGTGATACTTTCTGTATGCCCTTGTTAGAGGTCTTTTTTTTGCCTCTTTTATTCAGTGTTTCATCATGACAACTGAAAGTGGCATTTCAAAAGCTAAGAGGATTTTACATAACAGGATCCCTATTGTCATTCTTCATTTCCTTTCAATTTGAGCACATTTTCTGCATTTTCATTATGTAGGAGATCATGCAGCATGTCAGCACACAAAGTCTCTTCCTTCCTGCTGGCAAGGTACACGAAGAGTAAGTCTCAGGGCCAGAGAGTTATTCTTGCACAGAATACAGAAATGCCTTTTATTAATGGAGGCTAACAGCCTGTGCCAAAAACTAACTTGACATGGACAAAGGACAAAACTAAACAAAAGCTTATGAATTTTGTAATATAAAACATTCATTGTGACAACAATGCAACAATGCAATTTTATAGAGAAGATGGAGAAGAAAGGTAACTGACTACATTAACTGGCACAAAGTACCTACAACTATAATAGAAGTTTGGGGCTCATGTCTCATCCATCACCTCTTAAACAGGTTGTAAAAAGGGCACTTAGATATGGTCAGAGCATGGAGAAAATTTTGGGGAAATACTTCTGGGAAGAGGAAGATTATTAAGCTACTAAATTTCTCTGCAGATTCTATCTTTATGATGTAAAGACCTCCATGAACACAAGTTTGATGCTCTAACAGGACTAAAAATGGGCAGGACATAGTAGTGCTGATTGAACTGATTGAAGCCCTGCTGAGAGTCCTATGGGATCTACTTTGCCCTTGCTGCACTTGTGAATTCCTTTCTCTTCTTCTGCTTCTTCTTCACCAGGAAAAAAAAAAATCTGACTCTTTAACCAGCAGTGCAGGATTAGGTGGATTCTGTCTCACTATAAGAAGAAACAAGCCCAAACAGAGTATCTCAGATTGAGGAAAATAGAGGAGAAACCAAAGTATAA
The DNA here is from genome assembly GCA_014549065.1 of Cardinalis cardinalis. Classification (NCBI taxonomy): domain Eukaryota; kingdom Metazoa; phylum Chordata; class Aves; order Passeriformes; family Cardinalidae; genus Cardinalis; species Cardinalis cardinalis. The sequence continues at coordinate 6,119,882 of JACDOX010000034.1, forward strand.
AGGCAAAATCTGCTGTCAAGGCCCTGATAGTCTGAAAATATAAACATAAACACATATAGCCTTCTATGTCTTCTGTATTTCCTTTTGCCCCTCATTTTCTCTTTGAATTTGCCTTTGACTGTCTTGCCAAATAGGAAAGGTAAGTCTAAGTAGCAGAACTATCATATTCTTACCTGATGAAATTATAGAAAKTATGACAGAAATCCTCACCTTCTAAAGGAATTTTGATATATTTTGATGTATTGATCTTCACAGCCATCTCAACATGCTCAATACTGCCTTCTGATCACTTTTTTTGTCTGATCTACCTAACACATGTACACTTACTCTGTAATTTTCCAAACTTTCCTAAAAGCACATGTATGCTTGCCATCTCAATCAGAAATATGAATCATATTAAACGTGTCTGTTTAATGTCATAGTAAAATAGGATCACATTTTTGATAGTACGGTCTGCCAATACCTGTGATAACCAGATTACCAAAATTACATTCACACAAGAGAAGTCCCAAATCAAAAATAATCTGTGCCTACTTTCCTTGAAGGTACCAATGTACTGACCAAGTGGTGAATCACAAAATAATAGATTGGTTTGGGTTGGAAGGGACCTTAAAGACCATCTGTTTCCAAGCACCCCTGCCACAAGCAGGAACACCTTCCACTAGACCAAATTGCTCAGTTCTCCATCCAAYCTGGCCTTGAATATTTCCAGGTATGGGGCAGTCACAACTTCCCTGTGCCAGAGYCTCAACACCATCACAGTAAAGAATTTCTTCAGAATATCTAATCTAAAATTATCCTCTTTCAGTTTAAAGCCATTTCCAATTGATCTGTCACAGCCCTCATAAAAAGTCCCTCTCCAGCCTTCTTGAAGAGAAGCAATAGAGTGAAGCATGTGTTTTCTTCCTATCCATTAGATATTTAGGAGCATTCATTAGTAASGCAAGTTTCTTTGTACTGACACATGATTTTCGCAGGTTATTTATAAAAATGGTCAGGCAAGTACAACCTAGCCCTGAAACAGGCGTATTAAAGATGTTCTTGCTTAAGGATTTCAGATTACAAAATGAATTTTGGTATATAAGTACAACTCTAAACATACGCAATATAACCAAAACATCTTGTGGTTCCAAACCAAATATCCTGTAGTTCCCACAAAAGTCTCTACACACTCTTTCCAGAATATCTTCAGTATCTTTCTGAAAATAGGCAGAGAAAAGCAGTAGATAAATCTAGCTTGTCACAATGAATTTTATATATTTTTGGGGTGTTTTTTTAGTTGTTTGTTTTTTAATTTTACTTTACTTTGTTTCTTTAGTAGTCAAGTCCAAGTCAGCCATTGATCTCAGATTAATGCTGGATAACAAAACTGAAAATATCCAGGTAACACATTTTTATTTCCTTCTAATTAACTACAACAGAGTCGGTAGTCTCACTTTTCATCCAGAGTTTTACAATAAAAAGAGGGGTTTTTTTCTATTTGAAATTTAAGCATGTGCACATGTATAATTAGTGGAGATGCTTGGATTTCATTTAAAGAAAAAGGTTCAGGTGTTCCAACGGACTAGTACTGAACTATGTATTTTCAAGTGCATCCCAAAATCTCAAAAAGGAAAACAAGCAGAAAAGAAAGCTAGGAAGTGGTTTTTTTTAATAGACATATATTGTAATATCTATTATCAATATATTTTATGTATGTTATATATATTTTTAAGGCTGATCATCGAAAAAAATTATCAATCCTTTCATTTAGTACATGAAACAAAAWTTAAGACCTTGTAAAACATGTCCTCCTCTCTTTAACTTCTGTTTTTTGTAAATCATGACATTTTTCTTAGATGCTGCTAATCTGTGTATCTCTTCTTTTGCTTTCTTCACTGATTATCTGTCTTCGGAAATTATATGGAATTGTTTATCTCTGTCTCACTCTAATTAAATCTTCTAACATCTCTTTTAAAAAATCTGATTTGCAYTGGTATATATAAAAACCTGAAAGGATTGGAACTAGCTGTTTRAAAAACAATGTGTCATTATATATGCTCATGCACAACTCTGATTTTGCCTCTATTTTTTGCCTCAACAGGGTTTTTTTTGGTCCAACTGTGTTACCTTAGTTTAGATTCCTCCTCAGATTCTTTCTGAACCCAGTTTCATTTTTTTTCTCAACATTTTGGTGTTGCATGCTGCTTTTCCACTCAAGCTTTTTTTAACTGGATCAATATGGCAGCAATCTGCTTTACCCTTCAATAACCACTATGTTTATAAATACTGAACAACCAAGTCAGAATGAGAAGAAGAACTTTTCCCCATTTTATTAATTATGCTGCTTTCAGTGGTATTTTATTTCTACAAAAGTGATAAAATGTTCGAGAGCAGGAATACTGTCAACTTCTAAGAACTGCATTCTGTGAAGACATTTCATTTTATATATAAATTTCTAAGTCTGGGAAAAAATCTCTGGTGGATTTAAAATTCATTCAAACTTATTTTTCCACCATCCTTGGTTGCTAACACATTCTTCCAAGCAATTTATATGCAAATATCTATTGATACAAAGGAGAGTGAATGAGGAAAACAGACAAGCTACACCACATACRTTACAGTATATTTTCTTAAAAGTACTCCTTTCAGCAAAAACAGTAGAAAGAAATAGCAGCATCAGTGTCTTTGATGTAGAACCTGCTGTTCTGTTTCCACATCASTGCATTAGAGAACAAACTAGGGGGCACGTAGAGTTTTTTGGTCAGGTGAGCTGTGGTACCTTTGTATGTTTGTACAAGTTCTCAAGCTACATTTGGTCAGTCTACATGGCAGCTGTGGTCACCTGCAAGAGCCACATTGTCCCTACAGGCTTCWTAACCCCAAATGCAATTAGGTTTAGGGATAGCCAATGCAATCTCTACTTAGTGCCTGACCTAGTTTTGATCTAGCTTACCGCTGCTGCAATCACCCYTCTGATAGCTGCAGGCTCATGGCTCTTCAATTGCATTGCACCAGGTAAAATGCTGAAGAGTTTACTTAAAGCAGTGGGATACAGGGGTAGAGAAACTTCTAAGGTTTAATTCTCAGGAGAAATATAGGAAAGAGATGAGAGCAAGGCTTTGGAATKTCACAGAATCACATAATATTATGAGTTAGAAGGGACTCAYATATCTCAAGCCCAATGCTTCAGTGAGTAGCCTATATGGGGAYCAAACCCACAATCTTGGTGTTATTGGCACTGTGCACTAACCAACAGAGGTAATGCATCAATACACACAAGTTACTTACACATCTGTATCAGGTCTGTGCACATAAGATCAAAATATGCAACTCTATATACTAAAATGAGTTGTGATTCATGAATGAAGCAGAAGAAACACTGACCAATTTAGTCAGAAAAAAAAAGCAAAACAAAAATAAATGTAATGTTCAAAATTTTGTCAGCTTTGAGAACTACAGTATATAGTCAGCTTTGCATGTACTGTTGTTGAATCTGCAATGAAAAAGACTTGGTTTTTGTTATATTTTTTCTCCTTTGCCCAGCTGGGGAGGGAAATGATGAAGCAGCTTTGGTGGGCACCTGGCATCTGGCCAGGTTCAACCCACAGGGCACTACACTTWTTTAAGGTCACCCACTTCACAGACTTTTCATAAAAGAAAAAACTTTTAAACATTCATTGTGCCTTTAATGTATAGAAGGAATGTGAACTTTAMAAACAGGATGAAAAAATTGCTTTGGGTTAGACAAATACAGACCAGCTTAGTTCTCCAGGCTTCCTTACATGCCTTGCCTTCAGCTTCCATCCTGAAAGGCTTAAGCCAGGTGTCCCCAGTTTCCTAAGTCACAGTTTCCTATCCACCCCTGTGAAGATGGAACTCTGGAATACTGCTTGCTGCCTACCTTTAAAAACAGGAATTCAATCTGTACATATGGTAAGCTGAATTAAGGTCTACTTGTTGTCTTATCTCYGTTGACTTTAACAGGAGATTGCACATGTGCATGTTGGCAGCTACGTCTTCAAGAATCAAAGCTTTGATCCCTATTGTACTGTTTTGTGTTAACCTCTGCCTTCTGAAATGTCTGATCCCCCATGCAATTTCTTTTTCCTCAGAGTCCTACCATCTTCAGTCATTTACATAAGTAGTTCCTCCTCCTCCATCTGTCCTTCTGGAACTAATGGTTTGCTAAAAAACTTTCTACTCCAAATCCTTGAGTGATTAGCAGCTCAGAAAAAAGAATGCAGATTTTGCCAGATACATGGCATTTTATCACACATCACTTTGATAAAGATTTTTACCACATCTGGCAGTTCAGAATATGCAGGAATATTTCTGCTGAAATTGAGCAAATTCAGTTTCAATCACACTTAGGCATAGGAAAGCAATAGGCATGAAACTCCTGTTCTGTTCTTTAGCTAAACATGAAAAGTGTGCATTTCAATTTCTCTGTAATTAATACMGACTAAAATGATTCACATAGAATTAGAGGAACAGATTATTTTTTTTCAATAATTGTGTCTTTAAATATATCTTTTACCTTTATCATCTCCTTTTTAAGTAAATCAAACATTTTAGGCAAAAAGAAAATAAAATCATGATCAAAAACTATCGGAAAGTTTCAAACAAATAACTCAGGTTGCAGAACAGAACCTGTATATCTAAATCATTTTTAATTGCTAATGTAAGCATCAGACATGCTGTTTGCAAAAAGATATATCCCAACGTAAATGTTAAAAGATTTGCCACATTAATAGTTCTAAATGCACCAAGAAGTTCATTAGGTAGATCAGAAACTTTCATTTTGCCATCAATCTTTATTAGTTGCAGTTGAGTTCTGGTATCGAATCAYAGTAGATTAGTTCAGCTCGGGTCATAGGTATTTACATGCGTATTTTGTTGTGTAGATAGAATAATCCACTTGCAAAAATTCAAAAACATGCTTACTGGAGATGTTAAAAAAACCCAACCATTTTGCATCACATATTGTAAGCACAAATTACTTCATAAACTACTGCAGACTTCAGACCACTGTAATATTWTTTATTTATACTTTTCTAGTAAATATATATATGACACAGATAATTACAAGAAATGCAATCAGTAACCCTTCCAAAAATTATCCTGTTTAGGAATAGGAAAAAAGTATAGACTAACATTAAGGAAAGAAAGATTTTGGCAGAGAACTGCTTCAGGAAGGAAGCACAAATACATGCACCTGTCATCCTGTTGCTGTATTGGAAGTTAAAGCCATGTAAGTGATTGGCTGACTGAAAGTTTTAMATATTTATTTCCTGGAGTCATTGTTTCTGTTCAATTGCTACTCCCAGTACCTGAAAATAAATATCACCTTCATTAGACATGGAAACAAATGTCACCTTCATTAGTTTTTCCTCAGGRTTACAGTCTTCTTAGCATTGAACAGGCTGCTTCTGTTCTGGTTTCAGGGTACTGAGATCTGCACATAACAATATCGCCTTAGAACCGCCACACCATTATGGATTAGTAGAAAAGACTGATCACTGCAAATTAAATATTAAAGGTGATTTTTTTTGATTGAATTAACATAAAATTATTTTTCAATGCTTTWTTAATTCAGTAAGAATTTTTGGGTGGTGGTCTATTACTTTGGKTTTTAGGCTGTCAGTACAGGGTCCACAAAAGGCCTGTTTTTATTTCAAGTTAGTAAAATATTTTATTGACACATGAATATAATAGATAAAGAAAAGATGACTTGCACAATTTTTCTAGTAGTATTAAACCATTAGGTATTTTTATTTAATGAAGTGGACAGACATGACTTACACTAGATCTCACCAGTGAAATAGCAGATTAGTTCATTAATGGAAGACCTCCAAGTAAAGGACACAACAGCTGAAATCCTGGCCCAGAAGAGGAACAGATACTAAGTGAAGTTATGATTTCTTTTGGTCRATTTTCTCCAAAGTTACCACTGTATTTTTAATWAAAAAATAAGGAAAATAATTTCCTAAACAACTCTTTAATTAACAAAGGAGTTTTTGTAAAAGCTGATGAATTCTAATGATGTCTTATCAAATTATTTTCTGAGTAATTGTAAGTTGTCCTCACACATTTGAATTGACCTTTTTTAATCATGSTCTCATTTTTCTCCTTTTGGTAAACAACTGTTACAGTATTTTCATGCATGGAGTTTGTCTTCTATCTGCATTTTGAGTGCAATGACTGTCTTCCTGTCTGTCATCTGTCTTTTCATTCCTTTTAGCATCTGTGCAAGTAAAGATACAGTTTCCCATCAGATGATACAGTAAGAAGGTAAATCCAGCCAATTTTTTTGCTTCCAACAGCAATCAATACAAGCTCAAGAAAGAATTTATAATAGGAATCTCCTATGTATAAATATCTCTCTTTGGGGATACATTTTCTGATAATATATCTTTTCAAACTCTAATRCCACCAGTCTAAATCTAAATTTGGAGCAGAGCAGTAAACAGATGATCAACTATATAATACTGCAGGTGATGTGGCTTTAGTGTGTATCTCTTCATTCCGCTAACAAAATCTAACGTTTTATAGGAGACCTTTGTACTTTCAAAGGCGTGAGAAAACTGAGCAACTGTTTCAGCCTCTGATGTAATCACTGAGGTCAGTGACATTGAGACAAGAAGTCCATTGAAAACAGTGACTAAGTTTGCAAGAGCTCTGTTATCAATAGGAGAATGATAAGGTTGGTAAGCAAAAAATTGGAAAGTCAGGGATATAGGAAGGATATCACTCAAAAGCAAAGCCTGAGCAAAAGTGGATTAATGACACATATAAACCAAAACCCCTCAGGTCCATGAAAAGCAGTAAATATGAAATATTMTTTTTTCAAACATAATATTTGCAACATTACTCCAGAAAATGGGAGCTGTCTAATGGGTCTTTAGTCCTGACTCATCTTTTGAAATGCAAAGTGCTTCATAAGCATTGCTTGAGTGTGTTTGTGCAAAAAGCTGCTTTCTTGCAATTCTTACCAGCACAATTAAAGTCTATTCAGAAAATTTGTTATTCAAAGTAGACAATATGATCGTCTACTTTGAATAAAACACAGTCCATGTATTTTGCTTTGTTTTGTTTCTCCATTGTTTTGGATTGTTGGTTTTGATTTGTTGTTGGTTTAATTTTGAGAAAAAGCAAATTGTGTAACAACTATAAGGTATCACCAAAGATATATCACATATTTCCTTTGTACCTGAGAAGGCAGACAGAGAGTTCCAGCYTTCTTGCTCTGCAGATTCGACGACATGCTGTAGGTCTGCATACCACAAAAAAAGAGCTAGAAAAACAACAAAAAAGCCTTTTCTGTTGAAGCCAGTTGATATTTATTTATTTCTACAATGTACTAATTGAGAGATGAAGGTGCAATGATCAGTTGAGAATGTTGAGAGTTGAGTTGAACATTGAGAGGTATTAGTTGTTTAGCTTAAGTAAATTTTATATAGAATGAATTAAACAATCAAAATACCGTGTGTTTAGTATGCTCTTTGCCTTAGCATGAGTAACTTGGTTTGGTGAAGCCTTAGGCTGCAAGCTGTGAACTTACACCTAGATAAGATTCTGGTTGCAATAGATTATAGGAATACATTTTCATAGTAACATTCCTAGTACTAGTACAGTGATTTAATTTGTCTTTAGTATGAGAAAACATTGGAAACCCACTGGTGATTTGGTTGTTGACAAGTAATGTTTAGCCCAGATCCAGAGCTTTTTTAGTTTCCTGTGTTCTACCAGAGAGCAGGCGCAGCAACGGCGCAAACAAGGCACTACAACAGCCAGCAGAAGCTGTAACTCCAAAAGATGAGAACAGTGGACAACCTGCCTGCATAGACAAATGGAAAGAATACAACAAGTTGTTAAAAGACCCCAAAATCACCATTAGAACAAGAAAAGTACACAAGGCATGGGAAGAGTCAGTGAGAGATGAGTGCAGAATTCATAAGGGTAAAATTGCCTGGGGAAGTCTTTGTGCTGTGTCACTCTCTGGAGACACCCAGCTTGAGCTGACCTGCTGCTGTAACACTCTATTATTTATTTTTATAAATCCAATGCCTGAGACTCTGMTGTGGGAAACSTAAGGTCAAACCCAATGGAGGAAGCATGGCCATGAGTGAGTGCACATGCGAGCAAGGAGTTGGCTCGCTGGAGCCTCCTGCTGCACAGAGACTCTGGTCTTAGCAGCTGAAGTTTCAAGTGGTGTGTCTGTGTGACTTCTTGAATGGATGCTCAGGCAGCAACTTCTCCTTTAAACAGTGAATCRGGTGCCAGGTGAATGTGTGTGTGTATCTATATATTTAATTGGAATGCTTCATCAAATTTTACTCCACCAGTCAAGCATACTAAGATAATTTTCTCTTAATCATGCATAACATAATATTTCTATGCATTGTATTATTTACTATTAATGAATTCTATTTCGTTTCACAATACAAACATATTTAAATTCATAGTGAAATATAATTATTGCAATTCYTGTGCAGTGACCTTCCACATAGTGATCATAGCATGTACTAAATAATTATTTTAACCTCAGAAGAACTTCTGTCAAGTACTAAGTGGAGAGAAGACAAGTGACTTGTTCAAGTTCATACAGAAATAGAAAGCTAAGAATAGAAATCCAGGAATAGAATTCATGGGCCAGAGTAACAGCTCTAATTGAGGCAGAAACTTGGCYTTTACTGTCTGTGGTTGACAAGAATTATTGATTTCATCTGTTTATTCATGCTAATAAGAAAATATGTCATATTTGAAAACCCTCCTCTATTTAAGTTGATGGAAYAGTAAACTGAAGAGGGAAATTTGACTGCATGTCAGTTTTATGAAGCAAGCTCTAGGTAGCCAGGGTGTATGGTAGGGCTGTAATAGCAATGAGMCCAACAAAAAGTCCAAAATATCATATAATATACTGAATACCAGCTGAGAAGTAGCATGAAATTACTCTAAATAAGACTAACTCTTACTTTTGCTTATGCTGCTTTAAAATTATTTCTATTTCCTTCCATGTTAATGAGATCAGATTTATAAAGGTTGAGATAAACCTGGAAAGTGAAATGAAGGAGTGGTGTTTCGTTAGATGTGCTATTYGCATCAGGGGAAAAAGCACACAAGAATGCAATAGAACAGGATGAAAACCAATTTTTTCAGTGAGATGATTTCAACAGATAACCAACAATCCTGAGGATAGATGGCTCACTCCATATGCTTTTGAGATCTTTAACTCTTCCCTGAATGTGCTAGGCCCACAGCTTCTACTAAGTTTAATTTAAAAAGTCACTCTTAAAATTATAACAAAAGTAATAATGATTTATATTTTATAAGAGCACCTCACATTAGGAACTTCACAGAAATGGAACACAGTCAGTCTCTGTCCTGGGAACCTACAAACCATATGCAGCTGGTGATGCTCAAAAAATGCAGCAAGAAACTTGCATATACATTAGAGACATGAGAATCAGTAGAGGATGATACAGACAAAGTGATAGTCTAGAAAGATTATCTGTGAAGCAGACTTAATGAATAGAAGGAAAGCTGTAGCTGACAGAACCAGAGCATGGTACAGCAAAGAGAAAGATTATAACAAACTGGAAATTTTCASTTCTATATGCAATTAATATTTTACACACACACATAGCTAGTCTATAATGACAAGCAAGGGGTCAAAGATAAGACATARCTCAGATATTGATATTCTCCCCATTGATGAGAAAAGGAATTACTTACAAGAGCTTGCTTAAGCAGGACCCTCACTCTACTACCCATTTCACCAGACAGCAGATTTCTAGATCATATAATCCAAATAAGTTTTAGAAAGGGAAACTGAAACAATTATGAGTCATCACTCATCACTACGTTACATGTGGAAGAACAGCCATTAATTTAGTCAGCGTTTATCTAACTTCCTCTCTATGTTTCTGCAAGAAGTACATTTCCAAATAGCTACAGAAGGATTTTAGTGTGRTTCAGGGAATTTGTATATTTTAGTGCTGCTGTTGATAAGAATTGCATAAATACTGCATTTTCCCTGCAAATACTCAGCATGTAGATCAGAACCTTTTAAACTACACATGCAAATTAAAAGGACACTAGTACATCACAAATTATTTTGGTTTATATTCTGCAGAGACTTCCCAGGTTTATGCAATTTTCAAACTGTAAACCTCTTCAGAACCTATCAACATAGAAAAACTATAAAAACTAAACTAAACTAAAAAAATCAGTTTTCGAACAGAAAATAAGTACTCTGAAGAATGAAGATTATTTTTTCCCTCAGAAAGTCAATTTATTTTAAAATAATCCAAGGCCTTCTAATGACTGACTGTTCAATTGAGAGATTAGAGAACAATTAGAGAGTTGTTCTCGTGTTATTAATTCAGTGTCAAGAACAAAACTATGTCTTTAATGAAAAAAAGTTATGCAACCAAAGAAAAACTTTCACTTATTACACAGCAGGTACTTTAGCCAGCTCAAAAAAATAAAAAGTAAAATAGTGTACCTTTTGCTTCAGGTATCTGCCTCACAACACATTTCTTATTTATCTTTGAGTGCTAAACACAAAACAGTAATGTAGCATTTGTGAWAATTTCTTGTTAAAACTTTTTTAAAAAAATTATCTATGAAGTATAGGAATTATCTTGAAATCATTCTAAGGTAAAAGATTCTTCCTTGCTGTACAAAAAATTTTGTTGCATATCATGATCATTAGAAGATTTGAGATTGAATTAATAATATGAAAGAAACCACAAATAAATGAAGGAAACCTCATTGAAATGGGTCTTGAAAGTTCTAGGTAAGCTGTCTTTCTAAGGAAGCTGGCATCTTTTCTCAGGTTCATTTCCAGCAAAGACATTTCCTCAAATTTATTTTTGTAAAATGTCAGTGTTGAGATTTTGTCACTCTGGTCAGTGACATGAAAAATGACCTAGCCTAGGACAATCAGTTCCTTGTTTAGTCTAAAATATCCAAGAATCACGAAATTATAACTAATACATATTGACCTTAACGATATCTATTTATAACAATAAATAAAAGAAAATGAGTSACTATTGGTAACAATACTGAGAGAAGAATGAAATGCAAGACCTCTTCTTAAATTGTTTGTCAGATTTCTGAAAAATGGATATTGGACTGAGCAATTCTGTGATGCATTCAGGATACAGCAAACCCACTCTTTACAAATAAATGATTAATGGGATGTAAGACATATGTACAGAACAGAACAGGGTGTTTTGATTATGTCAATTAAACWAGTGCAGGTAGGGGTAATTAGAAATTAATTTTAATAATTTTTWATTTTCTTGGAACTGTTTTGTAAGGTTATAGATCACCTTTTTTTGGCCACTGAAAGAGTTTTCAGTTTGACTCAAAGAATTTAATGCTGCTTGTTTTTCCATTTAAAAGAATTATTTTGTTGCTCCATAGATGAATAAAATGGAAAATGTGACCATTTGTTGAATTATTTCTCCAAACACTATTGCAGTGTGGCATAAAGGAAGAGCTCTGTAGCTGATCTCCATTTTACATTCCAGAATGTACAAGTCTTCCATAGGTCCAGTATCCTATTCTGCATTTACATGCTAGCTCCATGTTGATGTCCTGGATACCTTAGGAAAACAAAATAAATTCTCACCTGTGCATCTGCCCTTGAAGTCCATCAGGTCAGGCTGATGGGCAGTTTATGTATCTTAGTCACATTTAAACCCTTTTAAATGAACAATAAATCTAAGTATCCTAATCTTGAATGGAATACCAGTTCAATTTAAATTTCTAAAGTATCCACTSCAATTTTGTTTTATTATCTGCTGCTTTATGTTGAATTGTTCCTAATTATCTGAAAGAGATGACTTTGTTTCAGCTAGGAAACTCTTAAGAAAGATTTTTTAAAATCCTGTTAGTTTATTATTTTTGGTTTTACTTCCTGCACAATTTTCAGGGCTTCACATTCTGTCTCTATCCTAATCATAATTTGTGAAAAAATGGCGTGTTTTACAATTCCTACTCTACATTTCTTGTTTTGTTTGGTAAGGGTTTTCATTCTTTGGGGGTGGAATGCATCTCTGCCATCTGAATGGAAGTTCCAAAGCTTGACTGGTCTCTGATTTGTTCTTCACCTTTACTGTCTCTGCATTACATCTGCCTCCAAAGATTTGCTAGTCTTCACTTATGTCTCTCTTTGGACTATCACTGTCTGCTCTTTGAAGTACATTATTTTTCTTGGTAAATATACCTTTCCAGTTATCCTAGAAATATCTATGATTTATATACTCATGTACTGATAAAGTTTTCCTACAGACTCTGACACAGCTTTCTAACAAATAAAGTGGATGATCTGACAATAAAGATCTGATTTCAAAAATTATCTCTGAAATAAAAGTTGGAGACTAGTTTTTACAGACTTGGATCCAAAGCACCCAACTTTATCAAACTGCCTTTATCAAGCCTTTAACAAACTGAGTAAAGATGGGCAACCAATCTCTCTGTAGAGGGAACAGAAGTAAGGCTGGAAGAATGGAACTGAGTGCTGTGGGAAGAGAGCCACTATTTTGCACATCTGCAGTCAAGTGGTTTCCTTAAAATTTTCTCCTTATTTCTGGTGTTCTACCTCAATAGTGAAATACTTTGCAGTTTATTAGACTCCTGTTTCTCCTGAGACACAGGATATCACAGGGCTTGTCTTTTTAATGCAATATCAACATTTCCTCTTGAGAGAAGATACGATTTTCCCTCCCTCAAGTAAACAGCACTTGAAATCAATTCTGATTAGTGTTCTCCCTATTTCATCCAGAATCAATTAGTGAAGGATATTGAACCTGTGAATTACCTGTCATCCAAAGCATCATGGTGTGTTTACAAAAGCAAATGGACTATATTATAAGAATATTGTATATGAAAATGGAGCTACTTATTAATGTGGTTTTTTTCCTAAAGCATCCTAGTACAAACATTATCCTGCAAATAAACTGTACAGTTATTTCTCCTTGCAGTTTATGCTTTGATTTCCATCCCATCATCACTATCACCTCTTCAAAATGCCACTAGAATACAGAATATTTTCACTGCAGCTTCGAGAGTATTTCGCTGCAGCAAAATTACTTTGAGATTACTGGAAAAGAAGAATTTTAAGATGTCTAGTCAGAAAAGAGGAATTTTAAGATGTCAGTCTCTTTTCCAATCTGACTCTCCATATAGAATCTATCCCTTCACAGAAGAAGGGCAATTGCATCAAGCTTTAAAAGATGTCTGTAATGCAGTGAAACAATGCCAGTTTAAGGRTAGACTTTTCCTATGGGCAAGGAGCAGGATACTGAGGTTACCTTTAAAACCCCATTTGCCTGGCTGCATGAAGTTCTGTTTGAATGCTGTGCAGCCAAAATTTATGATAAGACAGAGCAGAAAAAAAAGGATAAATGGGTAGAGTAAGTTTAACAGGAAGAAACTGAACACTTGGGAGAGAGTATGTACTTTGATTTTCTGATCTGTCTCAAAAGATTAAAAATTAATATTTTTGATTTCTTGAAGCTATTTATGAGACAGCTTTGTTATTCATTTATGTTGCATTTAGTCCCTAAGTCTGTTTTTTATGTTCTTGAAGCTGACTGCTGTTTGTTAACATACTCTGTAATCAATGCCTGCATTACTCAGTATTGCGACAAAAATCATTAACACAAATTACTGCCCAGTGCTCATGTGTCTGTAGAGTGTGGAGAGGTTCATGCATGCTTGCATACAGGTACCTCTGTAGCAAGCCAGCTCATGATTCACTGTGAGCAAAAAGTCACACATTGGTATTATCCATGATATAGCAACAACATATATGTCCGTCTTAATTATTTAATGATAATTTTTCTGTAGGCCTATGGCCATAAAATCAAGCTACTGTTCTCTACTTCAAGAGGGATTGATAAGCCATCAGATTTTCAAAAACCATTTAGGCACAAGAACATGTAAAATAATACCTACCGATATTTCAAAACCATGCAGAATCCTAGGTGACACTGACTCTTCTGTAGAATTGATGCTTAAATTCCTGAAAATTGAAGTAGAATCCTACCTACCTCAAATACCTAAATTCCTTTGAAAGTCTGGCCTAAAAGTTTTTTAAATTATATCGCATCATTGGTTAATGATTTATAGTGCTGCAAATAATCCAGATTCATACAAGTTTTTAATGGCATGAATTTATTTTCTTTGCATCTGTGCATCACTAATTAAACTGAAGGATAAAGAGCTGCAGCAAGATACTATCAGCAGAAACAATAGATTTTCTTAGAGTATTCTGTATGATTAATATATCTACAGTGTTTTATTACTTTCAGTATATTTAAGAAAATTAACCTTTAACATTCTAAATAAAATAAATTGATTACTAATTATTTGATTTTTTTAAACACATTTTAAGGAAAGGAAGAACTATAATTTAACAATGTAATATTAACTACAGTAATTACTTTTTTTCAGAGAGTTMTTGTTGCTGTGATTTATTGCAGCAATATTTTTTTCTTTAATGTTGGAAGATGGACAATGGAGTGTCTAAATTTAAAAATCAATTGCTCCCCAAYGATGAATGAAAACTCCCACCAATCAAAGCCTATCGGCATATAATAATTGGAGTTTACTAMCTCATCCAGTACCTCTAAGCCTGTAGAAAATGTGGATATTTGGCTTCTTTTAGCCTTTTCTCCTTATTAGAAATAAAAGATTAGGCCTTAAATATTATTGCCAAAGAATCCCTTATGACCCTTTTCTGATTGTTGTGATATTAGCACACATATAAGCTGCTTAAAAATTCTGTACTAACGTTCTAGGGAATGTATAGAGCATATTTGATCACTTTTCTTCATCAGATTTAAGACTTTACAAGAAACAGACACGAGACATACAGACCAGTGCTTTGTATTTTAATGGTAATACCTTTTTTTAGTTATAAACTTCTTGGRGGAGAAAGGGCAGATATTAAAAATTGTTTTACAGCAAATTTGGCTAGGTAACTTTCAGATATATTTTTCCTAAAATTGTATTCAAGTTTTATGTACTCATCAAACACACTGTAAGCTTAGCAAGGTGTTTTTTTTAATCTTTTGCACTCATTTTAATGAGAAAAGTAACACATATTTTCATGTGCACTTATGTGCTTATGTGGACTCTGCAGTAATTAAATTAAATGTTAAAGAAAAAGAAAAGTRTATGATACACAGTATTTTCTTTCATGGCTTTAAAATCATGGGCCTACTCCCTGTCTAGGATACAGGTCAAGTTTTATGTTCCTTACCTATCAGAAGGGCAAACAGGATGGTCAGCTTCTCTGGCATATATGAATCCTGGTTGTTTAAACTTGTGTTTGCGCTGTTGCAGTACAAAATGGTAATGTCATGTAAAGTACATCAATACTTGCAGATGACATTGTTAGTTTGCATTTTTAATATTATTTTCATATTTTCTCTGTAAATGTGTTTCAATTCTCATCAAGATTCCTGCAGTGCGCTAAACAGTCATATGCTTTTTGTAAGAAATATTTACTATGATGCGTGCTTTGCTGCAAATGAAAAAAAAGCATCTAAAAAACCAGACATTTAGGTATTTTTCCTCAGTTGAACACTTACCAGCAAAAAATATTATTCTATTAAATGAAGAAGCATAACACAAAAACATGGAATCCAAGTTCTGTCAAACAGGACAAAAGAAAAACAAGTTGTTTAAAACTCCAATGAATTGTAAAGRAAGACTTTTAAAAAATAATTACTCCTTTGAAGTAGCTAATTATTCTGCAGAGATATCTCCCTTTCTCATGAGTCTTCACTGATTTCTGAACTAATTTCTACTTTTCTCTCACGGAAATTTTAATCTGGAAGGCTATTGCAGGGTAGTTTTTGTGTTGTGGGGGTTTGGTTTGGTTTGGTTTGGTTTTAGTTGGGGTTTTTTGCTGTTAGATATTTCACTGTTCATAGCTAATAACCTTCTGGATTTTTTGAAGCTCAAATGTAAAATTGAGCACTCTGCTATTCTTGCAAACTTTTCCCAAGGCCTTGACTACAAAATCGCATCAAGGACAGCATACTTGAAATGGTTCCATTGTTCTATTTGCTCTTAAAAACTTCCAAGTTTTTCTGGTAAATTATTCCATATAAAATGGCAGTGGCTTTTGGCAATAGGGACTATGTGCATCAGCTGCTCTTGTTGACTGTGCCATTAGCAWCTCATTTTATTTTGTGTTTGAGAAAGAACTCATCTTTTTTTTCTGGGAATTCTTTATCTGGAAACATAGATACTACCATGCTATTCTAATAGTACTAGCGACATTAGCCAGTGCATAAAACAATGCCRTTATATATTAACTTATTTGACATAAAGCAACTGATACCTCTTGGTTTGAGACTGATTAAACTGATAAATCATCTGCCTACATGTCTATGTTTAACACTTGCAGTTACACACCTCTTCATTTTGGAGCTAGAATATTTCAAGCTGTAGTCCCAATATGCAGTGAACATTTCCCACATTCATAAGATCTTCAATAATAAAAGGTTATTTTAAAATGTGATCACAGTTGATGAGGCGGTGCTCCATGAGGAACRAACACACATGTGAAAAACAGTTTTATCTTAAAGTTGAATTTGTTTTGTTAAATATGTGTAAAAGAACAMGTGGGCTTTCACTGGTGAGTAATACCCTAACAGATAGCACAATCATTGAGATTAGTAGCAGTATTCCTGCTTATCTATTTCTTATCTATCTCTTCTGCTGATGTGTCAGCTACCATCTCTAAGCCAAAAGAGCAGGACAAATTCACTGGATTCAGGCCATTCCAGGCCATTCAYTCATGTAGTGCACATAACCCCTTTAAAGCAATAGCTACTTGTATGCTTACATTCTCCATGTTGGTGAATAACTGATATGAATCCTGCATCACACATTTACCAGATAAAGTGTGATTACCAAAAGACACCTTGCCATGCAATCATGACATAGGCCACTTTTTTTTTTTCCTGAAATCCATGTGAAACCATATGTTGTCCTGTTGAAATATAAGGTTATTAAAAATTTGTTYGCAATGTCATTTACATCCTGGTTTCTCTTCAAGCTCACTCTAATTACCTTCTATTACAGATCCAGAGTATCTAGGTATTTAGTATTTCATTGCTTTTACTTCTAAATGGTACTGACACATACTCTTCTGYTGAGGCACTGCTAATTAAATCACAGTAATGTAAATAACCTTTTCAAGAAAAACTGAGAAAAGAAAAAGTGAAAGGAAAAAACCGACTTATATCAATATTTTTATTTTGATAGATGGTCTGTGTTTATATTTGATAATAATTTCTATTTGGTAGAGTTACTGTGTATTCAATTTATGTCAGTATACTTTATGGATAAAAATATTTCTCAACAGAAAGAAGCAAGAAATTCTGTTTTCACAGGCTAAATGCCCTTCTGGGCTCATATTTATGCAAATCATATTTGTAGTAAAACTGAAAATCTTTCCGGGAAAATATATTTTAACATTAAATTTTCTTCTCTTTAATCCCCAACTGACAATGTTGCCTTTGGACCTACACCTTGAAGAGTAAGTTCGTTCTTTATAATCTTAACAATGAGGGAGTTAGGCAAATATTACTTTAATTTTATCAATGTTTCCAAATCCAATATGAGTGTCTTTCTGGCTGCATGTAAAATACAAGAACGATCTGGCTTCCTTTCATTCTGTATTCCAGTGGGAAGCTGTTGCGCGTTATGATAGTATATAACCCCAGAAAGTACAGGTCAATTGTGAGATCTGTCTTTAGGCCCTAAAACATAATTGTAGCTTTGTTCTTCTGAACTCCATTTTAGTGACGGATTTATTAACAACCTTAGATTGGTTGCACATGAAGTGGAAAACAAGTTAAAAAGTTAGGTGTTCCATTGTGATTTGAATAAATAAACAGCTACTTGTTATTTTCAAAGGAACAGAAATTTCTTGTAGAACAATACAAACAGGGTTATGGAACATTTCCTCAGGAACATCTTGTACTTCAGGATAACTCTAGACAATAGGTTCTGCTAGAAAAATGCCAGAATGACATTACTTTTGGAAACTTAAAATACAGGGCCTTCTTACACTATGAAAATCAAGATTTAATGGCAAATAATTTATGTAATTTATGTCAGGGTGTGGACTATGGACTGCCTTTGCTTGGGAGCTGCATTAAGTTCAGGCCTTTGTCCTGATGACACATGAAGCTGCACATGTGCATATATGTTAAGTGCCCCAGGAAAGAGTGGGCGTGGTTCTGGGAACCAATTTATATTCTGCAGATACACCAATTGCAAAGCTCAGAGCTTCCTGGGTCCTAAATCAAARGTCAGCGGCAATTCTACATTTTTTCCTGTATCATTCTTTTATCCTCTTTTATTCCTCCATTCCTTTCATTACCTGTTTCATACTGAGAGGTCAAAGTAATTAATATCCTTATTTTTGACAGAATGGATTAGCTTATTCTTGCTCTAAAAGAAACTGACTGTGGACTCAGCTCATTTCAATACCTTCAGCGATTACAGCAGAGGTTGACAGTAAGCTGCATTTCATTCAGCTGTGGCTGATCTATTTAAAAAAGGAGACTATATGAATAAACCTAATCTTTCTCACGCCAATAATCTAGCATGTCTCTCTGCAACATACTACATTGTTAAAATTCWTAAGCCCCATTTCACAAAGAAGTTCCCTAGTCATTTTGTACCTCAGCACAGCAGGAATATGACTAGGAAAAACATTTAATATGATTACCTGCAACAGCCAATTTTAGGTTAAATAGATATTTAAATTCCACCAAATATTTGTACTTTYRCTTAACTTTCTGATAAATTATTGTRTTAAATTACAAGCCTAGTAAAGATAAGAGGACACAGTTATTTAATTAACTAGGACTGTGAAGATTTGAAGACCAGACAACTGTAATTTCTGAGCTACAATGTTGGCTTTTATCTTTATGATTATTAWGTTCTAAAGTAAACAGATGTAAATTGCAACACATTCATGTTGGTTCATTCTGACTGACTCAAATAGAACTTACCTATATGAAAAAGCCTTACCTCTTATGAACTACACTCCTGTTCACAGGCAGGAATAGTAATTTTACCAAACATTGTGAATATATTAATTTTGTACACTGTGAAAAATACATTTTTTTTTATAATTTAAAAAAATCTACATGAATTATGTGTGCTATTTCTCAGGCTTTTTTCACCCTTCCTTCTAAAAATGATAACTCTTCTCCCAGTGTTCTGTGGAAGAGGGCTGGATGCTTTATATACCTTCTTCTGGAAATCCAAGATATATCTTCTAAGATTCAGAATGAATGTGTAGATGTGTAGATTWATAAACATTTGATCAAAAATACATGAATCCAATCTGTCAGGGGAAAAAAGGATATACGTAAATAAATAAGTTGTTCAAACTTTCAGCTTTGCTGTTAAATAATTTCCATTCAGGGTCTTTTTTGAAGTGTAAGGATAAATTAAATAAAGGACATGAAAAATAAACTAAGAGAAAGCACAAACATATTTTGCATAAAGCTTGCTTATATCATTCCAGGAAAAACTTGTTGGATATTTGGAGAGAATTGTAAATTTAAAGCTTGCAATAAACCAGATATCTTCATGGGAAATAAGGAAATTATGTCTAATGGTATATGAAAACGTTTAAACAAAAGAAGTATTGTGCTTCATTGGATAGCAGTAATGTTTGCCAAGAAAAATTTGACACAAAATTAGTTTTATAACACAGAAATTACCCTATTATTATATCCTTCAAGGTTATGTACTCATAAGAAACAATTATCATATCATTACCCTTGTGCTATAAAACTGTTTTCTCTTTCAAAACTGATGTGAACATACTTAGTTGATTGAAAGGGATGGAGAAAATCCATGCATAATTCTCTTTAGTGGATTTGGTCTAGAGAGAGTTTACCTTTCACAAAAAAGTAATAAAGGCTGACATAAAGGCACTAAAATTTCAAGTTTTTAGTGCTGATCCATGCTGTGACTAACACCACGCAATCACATTGAAGAGAACCGTCATAGTTTAATTGAAATGTTTTCTTATATTTCAACTATTTCAGATAATTACATATGAAAAAAAACCCCTAGTTTTGTTATATGCTATTTGCATACTGCTTTCTCATCCCTGCCCCAGCTGACTGTCAAACTTCAATCCTTTTATATTTGTTTTAATAGATAAAAGATTCAGAAAAGAAGCTGCTTTGAGAGGAGCCCTTTTTGAGCATCTATTTCAGTAGGAATTAAGTAGGTCTTAGTAATTTTGAGGAAACCACAATTAAATGAGGTGAATGCATAAAATTATTGTRAAGTTCTGGAGCAGGCTGAACAAACGGAATATTTTCATGATCACCTGCACAGCTCAGAGCTGTTTCTTGGTGCCTGCCTGCCTGGATCTAGATAAATATCATTCAGTTATTTGCTTAAAGAGTACTCAACAAATAGAATGGCATCCTCTTGCAGTTTAAATAAATAAATTTAATGTAGATCAAGATTTTTTCCTTGCCTCACCACTCTTACAAAAGTAATTCAGGAACATTTCAAAAGGGAACTATCAGAACACAGTACTGTAAAAATTGCTCATTATTCAAATCCATTTTAGCATTTTTTTAGTCTCCTTTTCTTAGATTAATTCAAGTAATTTCAGTTGACCTGAGACTATTGTTCAGAARACAAGCAACTCTTTAGAAACATCTTGCTCAGCTATCTGCCAGCTGCATCCTCTTGAGGTTTCAAGCAGATTCTTGTTTTCTGTCATTGTGAAGAAGGGGGAAATTAAAGGAAAAGAGATGACGGATTTACCATAATTTCTCGTGTATAATTGACCATTGTCAAAAAAAGTCTTGCCTGAAAAAAATTAGGGTAATCCAGTGTCTGCTGAAATCTCTGCTTCATTTACTTTTGTCGTCTTTTCTCAGTCTCTGAAGTGGCATTGCTGCTTTACTCACCACCACCCATAATGCAGAAGTGGCAGAAGCATGGGCATGAAATGAGTCTGTAACAAGAGAAACTGCAGTGTCAAGAGGCCACAGTAAAAGGTGACTACATAAGTAGCACTTCTAAGTATCTTATGCGCTGGCAAATAGGGTTCAATCCAAAATGATTCTTCTTAAATTATATTACACTTATCCTTCCATTAGCATGATTTGGAGTTCTGGTTGGGGTTATCAGTTGTTTTTTAGTTTTGTTTTTGTTCTTGTTTTGGTTTTTTGGATTTTTTTTATTTCTCTTCTTTGTTTTGGTTTGGAYTTTTGTTTGTTTTGTCGGGGTTTTTAATAGTAATTTTCATTATAAAATCTTTATCAACTGGAAATATTTAGTGCGAAAAAACTAGGCTACAACTTTTATGTAAGTGTAGTCTTGTTCACCTCTCTTCTGAATGTTTTAATTCCAAACAGCTGGTGTTATTTAGTCTGAAAAATGAAACACTTCAGACAGTTTCTCAATTGTTGTAATTAGAAACAGGAAACGGCAAGATAAATAAAGGAATCATGGGAGCAATAAAGCATTATTATTTTAATGACAATCTCTGAAGCCCAGATCATAAAAGGCTAGCATATAAAGTGCAGGAAATCTGAACAAGCACACGGTGGTCTCTGATGGAACTCTTGAGTAATGATCTGAACAATCTGAACAAAAGTTAGGTGTTTCACTAAATCTGAGCTCTTAGTTTCTGAAAATAACAAACCCGATTTCTGGGGAATTGTCAAAATTAAGATCACAGAACCATAGAAATCTTGGGTTGGAAAGGACCTTAAATATAATCTCTTTCAAACCCCACTACCATGGGTAAGGTACCTTTCACTAGACCAGGTTGCTAATAATTCCTACAGATGCTGCAAAAATATGTGAGGGGTGGAAAATGATACCGGTATCAAAACTGAAAGAGATGACAGGCAACAAAACCTGATATTATTGTAGAAAGAAGTAGCTCCAGTGACAGTGGATATCAAATACCAACTCATTTTATATGAGGTGTGTGGAGTCAATGCTTGTGAAGGGAAATAGAAGGTGGCTGAAGCCACCTTGAGTCACATTGTGCTCTCCTTGAAAAACAAGGAGTCTGCCAGATCAGAGAGGCTCCTTCTAGTGTTGAACACAACAAATATCTTGTTAAGATGATTATGGGCTGTGATAGAAAGCAGGACATGGGTGCAGAACACACCACACAATCCAGTGCAGTATTATGGCTGAGGGACTGTTTCTTGCAATTGGTTTCTCTTGTGGATCTCGTGGCGCATCCTCTAGCATCCACAAAGTTTTCTATCCAGTCACTACCTTTTTTTGCTTTACTCTTCTTACCCCTGTGACTTGGCCAGAAGAACTGAAAGTGTTATCTCAGAATTGGCCTGTTAAAGAGTATGATGGATAGTATGAATATTTGTGTAATTCTTGAGATTGGTTTGTATTTGTCTGTCCTCTATTACAGTTCTGGCACAAACTGATTTATTGCATTGGCTCTATTCTTTGGGCATAATTTTTTAAGTCTTAAAGCTCCAATAATTATAAGAGATACCTCTCTGGCTTGCAAAATTGTTTGCCTTTTGAGGGTTAATAATTTTTCTGTGTATTGCAGAAGCACCTTGGCAACTTAGAGTTTTATAAAAACTGTGAAGCACTTGTATTTCTGATACTAAGGACCTTCAGATGAAGGAACAGTATACTTATATTTTTACAGAAAGAAGTGTAACAATAAATGCATTCTGCAGAATGTGGTACATACCTAATATTTTTCTCTAGGATTAGTACTTCCTTTTAACTTATTTAAGAAAAGTCAAATGAGGTCAAAACCAACTTAATAACTCCAACAGGATTTTTAGTGAGAACTTTAAACATTGTGAAGCATCTAGCATGTTAAAAAAAAAACTAGTAGAAATACTGTTGTAATCAATACAGTTACTTTATAAGCTCTCAGTTTATGGTTTAAAATACAAACACAATATTGAAGTTAACTTTTACATAACAGACAGATCAATGGCAGTCCACTGCCTTTGTGGGTGTGCTGGTGAGCAGAGAGCAATTCAGAAGAGAGAGAAGATGAGAAGCTAGACAAAAAAAAACTTGTAAAAAAAAAGGAATGCTTTGATAAGAGACTGAAGCTAAAAGGTAGGAGTRAAGGCAGACTAAAGTAGGAAATGGCAGGGAATAAAAGGATTAAGACTAAGCATCATTCGGTAGAAAGTGGAATCTTGAATGGGAGATTTGGGGTACATGACATGAGAAGGATCAAAACACCAATTATGAAGAATATACAAAGTAAAGCTGACTGAGGAGAAGACGCTGATTTTGTATTGTGGATTTTGTAGGCGTTCCAAAGCAGATTCTCTAGATGAGAGAGAACCTCCCAAGGAACATACTTTCTGGCAAGCCTTTGCAAAATCAAAAGGCAAAATCTTGAGAATGCCCTTAATGATGTGTCAGAGGAGAGATTAATAAACATAAAATGCATATTAATTACTCATTTGCTGTCTGAATTATGCATACCTGCTTTCATTTCATGAAACTGCCAACTTGGAATAATTCCTTTGAATCAAGATGTGTCATACACTAGAGGCTCTGATCCACTTTGACAGTGCAAGGTTTGATCTTATGCAATTTTGTGGAAAAGGATTTTGCTCATGCTGCTCTGACAATATCTTAAGCTCTTTCCCCTTCATCATTCACAGAAACTGTTTTCTTGCACTTCCTGTTAGAACCTGTCATATAAATATTATTGAGTCACATCAAACATCTCCTAGATATGGCAGTAATATGTGTAAGAAGAGGTCTCTGAAGAACTTTTATTTCCTTGAGTGCATTGAGAGATTTATAAAACCATATATCAGGTGTGTGATTGAGTGAAAGATTCATTTCAGCAATGCTTGAAACAATATTCCTGTCCATTTTTAAATGACTGCCATAAATACCAAGAAATAAATATACTAACCATTATCAAATATTTGTAAGAAAAGACTCTAAAACTTTTAGAAGTACAAAAAATTAGGTACACATTTGGACAAAATTCTTTCCTCTATTACATGGTACAGATTCAATGGCTTCGCTGCTGTGTTATTAAAGTAGACCAGGCCATTTTTTCTTGTCAAAAATGTTCTTTTAGGAGTAAGAATTTCACAGGTAATTTGGCAAATGTAAAAAAAAAAAAAAACCAAAAAACTATGTACTTTCTTCATAAGAATTTGTCACTAATGCATTATCTGTGGCAGTAAACTGAGATTTCTCTGCTTTCTTATCCTGTAATTCATAGCACTCCGTGAGTTTCTATTGAAGTGATAAGAACACTCAGAAGTATGTATGTTTCTGCTTCTGATCATCAGAGTTTTATTGTTCCTTGGTATTTTATTTTTCCCTGTGGGTTYTCTATCATTTATTGGATTTATTTAACAATTGTTTAGTAGGTTTGCAATTTTAAAGAATTAATTCCATAGGCAGAAAGGTGCGTCATTGCCAAGTGAGAAACAGGTAAAATTTACTAAAGGGAGAAACACTGATCCTGCTGTTGCTAGGAGGAAAATTAGCACCAAATATTGAGACAGGAAGAACTGATAAAAATCGATCATTTTATGTGACAGATTGCTGATCTTTCTAATAATTTCTAAAATTTAATTTTTGATTTGACAATAATCTATGCATGATGTTTAAAAAGATCACTTAAATCTCTCTGTGGAGCAGCTGATTGGGCAATGTTATGTTATAGAGAAAAGTCCCTTGGCCTTGAAGTACTGAAGGTTTTCAGTTTGATTAATTTTCATGCCTAATCAATTAAGTTCAAAAGTTTTAAACAGTTAATATTTAGCCATATATTTTGATGATAGAAGAATGAATTACTCAAGAATTTAGGGTAATTATAAAAAGTTTATTTAGTCACTGTGCATGGGCATCTGAGTCGTGTGTTGAATTGGAAGTACAAGCAAAAAAGCTCCACTCTAACAACTCTTCTTACTTGGTGTAGGAATCTGCATTTTAAATGTTGTCCTCTTCCTGTCATGGAATTGTTGTCTACTCTTGACAGTCCAGAGAAGCAAGGAATGAATGATTTAATTTTGCAAGTGCAGTCAATGTATAAGTAAATTCCTCTGAGGATGTGACACAGAACTCAATGAGAACAGTGAAAAAATCCCTTTTATACCATGAGTCTTCAGGTTTATCAATCTGATGCTGTGGGTATATTTAAATAATGTGAAAAATTAAAAAAGAGATGGTACAGAGGAATTAGATTCTTTTTATCACAGAAAATACCAAATTGGCACACACAGTTTCATATTCACATGCAAAATATGAGACAGGTGTGTTCTAATATTTTGATCATTATTCCACAGGATGGACTGGAGGACAGAAAATTATTCACTGTGATTCCTCTTGATATCTTCTAGGTTCATCTTGAGTGACATTGCTCTCTGAAGCCTTCAAGGCTTTTGACAAAAGCACGGGGCCATGCTAAGCTGTATCACTTTGAGATTACCCCACAACTCTGCTGTGGATTTAGCTCTTGTGTAGCTTATCTTCAACACTCAGCTTGATCCTTGCTGTTATCCATTGGCGGCCACTTTCAGTCTCTTGACAAGTTGTGTGTTCACCACTTGTCTAAACCCTGCTACAACACTTCTTCTGCTATATTTAAGCACACAAACACACCTCCTCCTTCATACTCCAGGCAAACTTGCATATAGACTATGCTGTGTATTTCCTTTACAGATCTTTCATGAAAGTGTCAACTTGGAGAATGGAAGGTAAGGAAGAAAAATGAACCACGGCCAACAGCTGTCCCTGTATTTTTTACGCTTAAGGTTGAGATCATAAGTTAATGGAAAGAAGTTAATCAGTGCCTTTACATATGCTAGAAGAACCACTCATGAAATATCACTTTTAGTTTTGTTTTGCAATTGCCAGACTGAAACCCAGGGACTGCAACTTTCTCTTTATTGCAGTGTCCTTCCTCTCTTTACTACTAAGAAAGTGAAAGGACTTTTTAAAACAATAAAATTTTTAAACTTGGTCTTCTCAAACAGAGCACAAGAGGATGTCAGGTCAAAGTATCCAAGGAAAAAAAGAATAAGTTAATTACATGGAATCTCTTTTTAAGACATTAGATGATTTAACGCAGACTGCATGTTTCAGTATTAAAAACAGTTACTACATCTAATACAAGAGTACATAATGTTTGACAATCTCCAGGTGTTTTTTAATAAGATTTGTTACTCATATTAAAACTAGAAATGGCCTTGTCTTCATCAGGATACTCCTAATTCAAGCTAACTCCATACCTTTTTCTGAGGGGAAAAATTTAGGTATCAAAAATCARTTGGACCCTAAACAGAAAGGAGATGATCCCTCGCTTTATTCTATACATGAGCTTAGTAGATTCAAGTATGAAGAAATCCTCCAGTTAATATTTAAAATTTATTTTGGATTATATGAGCAGCAGATCATGTTTTGTTTAGAGGTCTATTGTGCAGACACTCATGACATAAAGAGGGCATAAATTTTAGGCTACAGAAATCTAAGAATGTATACTGAAATGCAAGTGATGTAAAATAGATATTAAAATAATAATTTTGGAGATCTCTATTTACCTTTGGACTTCTGAAACTTTCAATTGTCRTAATAAACTTGTCATATACTCTAACATTTAGAGAGAAATCACATGAGAATCTTGATTTTATTTTTAAATTTAAATGAATGTTTTCACGAGGATTTTTAACAGAAAACACTCTTTTGTGAATGCCAGGTATCTCTAATAGGAATAAAATCACCTTAGAAAATGTACATAAAAAACCACTAGGCCTGATTTTTAGTTGCTAAAATGTTTTAATTACATTTAAAAATACAACCCAACATGATGAAATGTCATGTATGTTTCCCCAAAAGTCTTGTAGACAGGAAAATTAATTTTCTTCCTGATATTTAAAAGAATATGTTTCTTTTCAGCAGTGTATATCATGGCAGATGCTATTATCTACTTCAGATAGAGCTGTGCATGAAATGCCTTTGTTGGATTATAATGCTTGTAATGCAAAATTTTGCACACCTCATAAATTTCACAGTGCGTTTAATCCAAGGAAAAAAAAATATTTGTTGAAGATCTCAATAGTTTTATACAATTTTGACAGGTAGACTAGTACTACAATTTTGAATTGGCAGGTGTTCAATCCCTGAAATAATATCAAACCCTATCTGAGACAACTTTAAAGTTTTTAATTTTTTTACTACCACAGGTTTAAACTTCCTTGTCTTCAAATATTAAGAACCCAAAACCTACTCTGAGGTAAAGGGTTAGTTCTTCAGAAAGGGGAACTTGGAATTTCTCATTTTAGGTYCTTGACATACAACATCTATTTTTCTCATCCCATTGTTGGCCTTTCTCCAACATCCAACTATTTTTCGTTAGGAAATAACACTAGGTGAAATACATGTAATGGTATAAAAATAATTAATATCATAATTTATTTTTTCACAAAACAAAATTAATTCTCTTAATTATGCAAATAAGACCTACCTACTACCAGTAAAATATCTGAGTCGTACTCTACAATATCTTGGACTAATGTCAGGATGTGTAATTCCAAATATTTCAGCAGTTTGGACTTTCTTCTTCCTAAACATACTGATTGTTACTGCAGACTTCTCTGAAGACTAGAATTTGACTATTACTAATTTTTGTATTTAATATCATAAAAAAACACCATTTAAGTCAGAAGAGTCAAGAGACAAAAGCAGATCACACAGGTAATCAGAATTTATCAGAACTGATCAGCAAAAGCACAATGCAAACAATATACAGCCCTAAAATCCTTCTCATGGCATGTCTGACAAATACTTTACAATAGCCAATATGTGGATGAAAAAGTCAAGTGTTGTTTATTCAGAGCTTCCTACCACCTGTTCAAATGTTGGGACATTTACAGGTGGGAGGTGCTATGAAGCTCTGAAGAGGTTGGACGTCTGCTGTTACTCATTCCAGTATCCCTGTGAGGGAGCAGGAGACAGGAATCCTCCCTAATTTGATCTTATCATTGTGAAAGCTTCAAATATAAGGAGAAGAATAGAGATGGACTTTACCTATGTATTCTTTCCAGTCACCAGTCAATTCTAAAAACCTTTTTGATATGGACGAAAGGAGTATAGAAAGAAGATTTTCTGATGAGCAAAGTAGAAAAAAATGGACAATCTTCAAAGGTTGTTCTCATCTGTTTAAAATGCTGTCTAGACCAAAGCTTTAATTTGTAACTAATTTTGAAAGAGTGTGAGCAACTTGTATCCAACTGAACCCATCAAATTTTTTATTGGCCTGTAATGGGAAGGGTCAACTTTTATAACTTTTTAATGCAGCATAAAAAATTATCTAATATTTTGTACACTAAAGTATTTTGTTTCCAGCCAAATTGATTTTAAATTAACACATAATTAACTGAAAAATAATGAAACAAATTAATTCAAATAATAAAGCAATAACTGCCAATTAGTTGTAGAAAAATTAATCTTAGAGATGGCAGAGAGGCAGAGTCATTTGGTGAATGGTTTATGAATAACATTTTGTAGCTACTAAGATTTGGACAGCATTCCTGTAATTGCATGGTTTATCCTTATCCTCTATCATTTTCTTGCTAGGCATTCCCTCCTGAACCTTAGCATGTGTAAGCCATTGAACTTTGTTTTATTGTCTTCCCCCAACCCTGATGGGTCCAGATTGTGGTCATCACCTTAGTGACCAATAGTCAATCGTGTCTTGTTCCTGGATCCATGGATGATGGTATCTTTCCACTATCTGCTCTTTTCTCTTTCTTTTCTGTATGCATTTTCTTAAGCAATATTTTTGTATTTTTAGATTGCTATATCTCTTTGGATAATAACCAAAATGTCTACATACCTCCTTTCCATTGCAACCAACTTGTTCTGAAATAAACCTGCCATATACAAATCAACACCATTCATTCAGTATTGTTTTACTCTAATCCATCCCAAGGGATCTATTAACAAGAACCTCAGCTACCCTCACCTTCTGAAGCAGATCATAGCATCAGAACATTATCCTTTCTTATAAATCACAGGGAATAAAAGAGTGTTCTAATCTAGCATATGCACTGTATGTATTTGAGGTGGCCTTTTTATATTAGATAGAGGGGAAGGAGAGTACTGAGATAAGAAATGAATTCACTGTGGATTGAGCTGGACTACAGTAAACTCTGTAAACACAGTCATCCTTTAGATCAAAAGTGTGGGAAAGGTGAATTTTTTTAAAGGCTTATATGAATTTAAACCCTCAGATTTAAAACCAAAGAATATTTTGTTACTCAATTAATTTAGATCTAATCTTTCCAAATCTCATCTTCACCTACTAAAATTTTAATTTTCACTTCAACAAATAGTTTTGTGGTTCAGTTCTTGGGAGTCTTATGGACAAGAGCAGGAGGGCCTAGAGATGGTCAGAGTGTGTTATTGCTTTTTGGGTCTAGATCTGCTTCACAAGGCTACCTACCCTTGGTTTATCTTCTGGATATGAATCCCTGTAACACTTTGCTCAGCTTGTTTCGCAGATACAATCCATCACTTSTTAATATTCTAGTTCTAAATGTGTTGTGGAAGATGTAGATATATTTTCTTTCTTGTTCCTCTATTATTCGTTAGTCACCAGAAGGTCATTGTCAGTTCATGAAAGGCTTTTTGCATCTGTATGCTTACCATAAACCAGCTTGAAGCTCCACAGTCCTTATGTGACTTTCTAGGATAGCCTGTTTACTTGGGATTTTTTAAGTTTATTATATCCCCACTTTTAAAATAAGCAGTGACACATGGAGGTAGTCAGCAAAATTATCTTCCTATGGAGCAGTATCTTCATAACACATTTTAAATACCATGAAGATTGTTGCCAAAACACAGTCCAGATTTGAATCTTTGGCTAATATTGCACCTTTTTTATAATTTAGTTATTTTGTTTTCCTTCTTCACAACACAGTTTGATTATAGATAACCTGACAACAAAGAAATCACTTTAAAATAAGTCTTACAATCCAATTAACCTTGTGATCTTTATAGTAGGACTCCCTATTATAGTTGATACACCAGCATTTGTATAGTGTGACTATATATTTTTGGCTGCTATATTCTCAATAAGCACAGTTTTTGGAAAGTGAACTTTTAGTATTTCTGTCCATGAGACACAAATAAATTAGTATGAATCTTGGATTAAGTTTCACAGTTTTATTGAAAATACTATATGGGAAATCATACAACAAACTTTGCTGTATATTTTTACTGTCTTTTTGGAATATATTGTCCCATTATCTTCACAGTGTTTATCTCATGCTACTAACTTATTGAGACAAAAATCTTCTAGAGTGATATTACATCTTACATATAATAGCTTTCAACTAAAGTTACCTTGGCRTTTATGAAACAATCATATTCTTCAAAGTTTTAATTTTTATGGCATCCATATTAAAATATTATTTTGACAATACAAACTCCGCAAGACGAATCCCAAGCAAGAATTTGTCTTGAGGTCAGTAGGACTGCTGACATATACAAATTAATAACAAGGGAAGAAGATTTGTTCATGAGGACTCTGCAGCTCCAGCAAAACCCCAGTGTTGGTTGTAACTCCAACACTGGTTGCAATATAGCAAAGTAAAAGAAAGCCAAGTCTTGTTGAAGAGTATTCACTAAAAAAATTATTTTGTTCACTGTTTGGTAAAGTATTCAAGGTTTGTTGCTTACTTGCTTCCAAAAGAAAAGATTGAGAGAAAATTGCAAATACTAGAGTGTCTTCATGAAAGAAAGCAAAACATCAACTCAATACAATAAGTAAAATTGAAATGAAAAAAGAATCCTGACTGAATTTCTACTGTTTAACTAGCTTCCAAAGTGCTAGCTAAGAAGATCTGATTTTAGGATAGTGTCAGTAAATACAGTAAAAATATTGCTGAGGCAGATTTTTGAAGAGAAGTGTCTTGGTTTAGAGATTTATCCAGAACGGGAATAGAAACAGGAGGTTTTCAGCATTGCTGTCCACCTAGAGTCCCCCATATTTATATATCACTTTAGAGTCACACAAGAAAATTCAACATTGTTGTAACTGTGACTTTGTCACATTTGGTACATTATTCCTCTTGGACATACATTTATTGTATTAGGTGTTTCTGCCACGAGCATAATTTTTACTTGTCTGTCAGAAATCTAACAATAGCCAGAAAGAAAGAAAAAGCAGGAAGTTCCCAAAAGCCAATTTCCATGGAACCAAAATACTGTGTACTGAATAAAACATTTTTTTATAAGTAATTCACCCATGTGTCTGCACCTCTTCAACTTTTCCTGAAGATAAAGCACAAAGAGCCTTCCACAGCATGGGTAGCAATAAAGACATACCACCTTTGGGCATGATCTTTAAATCACTGTATCCCTACAGCGACATAATTTCTTTATTTTTCATAAATATTGCTCATTCTTAAATATTGCAGCTGATTTTGCACATCTGCCTCAAAGTGAGAGCAGCTGAGGTAGATTTTTGTMTGAAGTGGCAATCCTCTTCCCTTTGCAATCATGTGGAGCTGCATGACTTCAGTAGATGTTGAGCAGGGAGCTACTGAACGGATCAGATTTAAGTCACATATTCCCAAGCATGGGAAGCCTGCCAGGCGTCTGTGTGAGTGCTTCCATTATTAACAACAAAGCAGAAACTGCACTTTTTCTCTGTGTTGCCTGGAGAAATAATGTTTTGTACATGAACCATAACAGATTACAAAATAAAAGTTTTAAATATAATTTTAACTAAATGTTTTCAGAGCTTTATTAAATCTCTGCCTTTTTTTAACATGAAAGAAAAAGAAATTGTTTAATTTCCCAGCCTGTTGTACCATATTTTTTATCTGACGCATTCAGTTGTATAAGTAATATTATGTTCTGCCATGTCAATAGAGTAATGAAACATRACTGAATTTACCAGACACAGCAATGAAATAGGCCACAGAATGTAACAAAGTCAAGTTTTCTGGACAAATGGAGGGAAAAAAAGCTCAATACTTTTGTAATTTTAATACAGTTTCTTACCTGAACATTGTTTAAAATGAATTTTAAAAATTTCTTCACTTTAAAAACATTTGAAATACTGGAGTCATGGGAATTTTGCACGTTTGACCTGGACTTGCAACTGCTATCACTATGCTACAACATGCTGAAGGCACTTTCTAATTTTACAATGTAGCTTTCAAAATCTTTTAGTACTTTGCAAGTACTAAACAATACAATATTGCTCAGAATAAAGGATACACATGCAGGTATGTGTGTGTATACACACAAATTCACACACACAAAAAACCAGCAGGATTCATAAAGCTAAAATGTATCCCTAAGGTCAAGCCTACACTGCTCCTTACAAGTAGCACAGTAAATACAACAGAATTTTCTAGAGAAATTTCAGTCATATTGACAAAGTGTATTTTCATATTCGTATCCTACTCTGCATCTGAGGAGTCATTTTATTTTACCAACAGCAACATCAGTTTGCCATGAGTGTTCTCTCACACACTACAGTAATTTCCCACATGAGGAAGTGTTCCTAATTCTAATTGGAATTTCTGTGCCTGAAGTGTTGGATTGTCTAGAACATAAAACATAAAGATGGAAATCAACCATGGTTGAACACTGTGGTTTAACCAGTATTGACTGTATAAATCACATGTATATATAACATTTTAAAAAGTACTCTACCCTCAAACTGAGATATCCCAAATCCCTGTGACATCATTAGTTGATGTTTATTAGCTCAGACTTATCATTGTGCTGCCTTTTCTTCATCACCAGTAAAAGGTACAGGATGCTTATTTATGTTTAGGATATGAATACAATATGAATAACTGTCTTTCCATATCCCATACAGTAAGCATTCTCATGAAAGGATAATTCTTCCATGTGGTTGAGTACATCAACTAAGGTCCTTGAACCCTGTCAATAAAAGGCATATGGAACACTGAAACATCAAACTTCTGAAACAAGTGATTAAAAAGCTGTTTCTAATTCCTTATTGGTGGAAGGATGTTTAAAAGTACTGAAAAAATCTGTATTTGACATAGCAGGGACAAATTAGAGACCAAATGCATGACTCCTCCGCTTATATTCAATGTATTTCTCATGAAATAATATGTTTACAGTCTGAGTCTTTATATTCCTCTTGAAGAGGCACCACAGCCACTGTATGTCCTGATGTGGGGTATGGTAACATTCAGGTTGGGAAAAATAAATGAATCTTAGTAATTTTTAAGGGTTGATATTGAGACTGATGTTGTTTAATGTCTTTGTTGATGGCCTGTAAAATGGGATGAAGTGCAATACCATATTCAGATGATATCAAACTGAGAGAAGCTGGCAGAGATTTTATGAAGTTTAACAAAGCTGAATGCAACATCCTGCAAATGCCGGGGACACACTGGCTAGCAACCTGATTAACAAAAAGGGTTTGAGATGTCCCAGTGGCCAAGTGAAACCTTATTCGGGCATGTGTCCTAGCAGACATGAAGAATATAAGCTCTATGAGAAAGAGTGTAGCCAATAGGCCAGAGTTATTCTTCTTCACTTGGTGATAAGAATGCAGCATCTGAAGTGTTATTCCCATTTTGGTCTCCCCAGTAGTCCAGAAATATTGGAATAAAGGAATTAGTCAGTAAAGGGCCACTGAGCTGTTTAAGGATCTGGAACACAAGACACTCAAGGAAAAGGAAGGAAAGACTAAGGGACTTTGTTTTATCAATATGGAAAAGAGAAAATGAAAGGAAGCTGGTTTCAAACTTTCAGGAGCAAAGTGCAGAAAAGGTAGAGCCAGATTCTTCTCAGAGGTGCACCATAAAGATATTACAGCTATGTAAGTGAGCTACAACAAGGCAAATTATTACTAGATTTTAGGAAAAAAAATTGACAATGTGAGTAATCAGAGACTACAGCAAATTGGGATGACAGGTCAGAGATATTCTGTACTTCACTGTGATTTAAATTTGAAACAAAATCTAGATTGGACGCTGTCCATACTCTGAGTGGAAGGTTGACACCTAGGAGTTACATTAGCAGGCTCCATTATAGGCTTTTGTTTCATCGTAGATGTTCTGTTTCAAAGAAAATGCTGATTTTTAAAGCCAACAATTTTCTGCTATTGCAGGGACTTAAACCATTGAACTAATGATAAAATTTGCTTTGTACTTTTAACGTTTTGCACAACGAGACAGAAAGAACCAAAGAAACCTTTCTAGCCTTTCCTTGCCAGGTTGATCTGTCTTTGTGGATATTCTACCACCAGTTACAATTCTCTGGCAATTATCCGCTAAAATGTGCAGGAAACATTATGGAAGACATTTGTTCTAGAAACAGTTTTATTKTATTTTCTTGTTTGTATTTTCATGGCAGGATAAAAGAATGAAAAGAGATGCAGTCTCATTGTCTCTTTTACCAATTCAAACATTATTTTTCTAGGAGTCCTCTAATCTTATCGCAACACCTTCGTGCTTGACAGGATCTAAACCCAGCCGCATTGGATAAATCTTCCCCGTGTTCTTTCTCTAACCTCTGAAATTTTTTTATGCCACTGAAAAACTGTGAAAGTGAAAAATACACATGGAAATTTTATTCTTAAAAAGTGGATTTTATCTAATGGGGAAAAATGCTAAGGACTCCACTTCTCTAAGTGCATATAAATAGTAAAAAAATTTTACTCCTTTTCTCTTAATTTATCATTAGGCTAGAAAATGATTCAATGCATTGAAATCAGAAAGAGTGACATCCAAAAGTAGATTCAAACATCAATAGTTTTTTGCTTGTATATTTATTTGCATTTGGAGAGTACTTCCATATATTCTATTTTCGCAGGATGTCCATTTTCTTATCAAAGCTTGAAATATGAATCCTAAATCCAGAATCTTTAATGTTATGAAATGGTTATTCCATTGTTTTGTGGGGTTTTGGTTTGGTTGTTTTTTATTTCTTGTTTTCTTGATTTTGGGTTTGGGTCAGGGTGTTGTTTTGGATCATAGAATGAGTTGGACTGGAAGTGACATTGAGGGTCATCCAGTTTCCCCCACCCTGCAATGGGCAGGGACACCTTTCCCTAGGCAAGGTTGCTCAAAGCCCCATCCAGTCTTGCCAAAATTTCATGCAGGATACAGCGGTGGTACAGACACATACCCGGAATTTATGCTGAAGAAGATGGTGAAGAGCAGATCGCTCTCTTGTGTTTTGAGGAAAAGAGGAATGCATGCTATGAACTTAAGTGGGAAATTGAGACCCAAGTGAAAGCACAGGGTAGTGGCCTCTGATATACACTGGCCTTAACTCTGTTGGTTATAGGCTGTTGTTATGAATCACAGTCTGTACATAGATGGGCCACCTGCAAGTTCCTCTTTAATAATGGAATTCTGGGTGCTCTGTGATCTGTTTGTGTGGTTTCACAGACTATCAGCATTGCACAAACTGACCACAGCC
The DNA here is from genome assembly GCA_014549065.1 of Cardinalis cardinalis. NCBI lineage: Eukaryota > Metazoa > Chordata > Aves > Passeriformes > Cardinalidae > Cardinalis > Cardinalis cardinalis. The sequence goes on from JACDOX010000034.1 coordinate 6,155,363, forward strand.
TGAGAATAAATCTTTTATTTTCTATTTCTCCTGCTAGGATTGTCTATCTTGCTGCTTGATGAAATTGTGAATTTCTGCAACTGGAAAAAAGCAACAGGAGGCTAACTACCCTTCCTGTCTATTAACAAAAAAAAAGTGGGAGAATATCATTTACTTCATAATTCACACAACTTTTCAAAGCCTTTTCAGACTTTAAGCAGAGCTTAACAGTAAAGTTCCTTCCTCTTATAAAATTCTCATATTGATCATTACTTTCTGCCTACACAAATTTCCTATTCACTTTYAAACGTATGAGTCACTGTTGAGCTGAGTATGTATTTTATTTTGAGTGCTGGTATTCCATCAAAATGTTATCAACAGAACTGCATCCTTCACTTTCTGCCTTATATTTTCTCTGCACTGTTGTTGTGCCCTGATGAGTAATGTGTAGAATGCTGCAGGATGGAGTGTAGTTTATGCTTTATTGAACAGTGCTTGTGTTTCACTCCAGAAATGTAAGGTTTTGATCAATGCAAACAAGAAGTTCTGAAACATGAAAGAATCTAAAACTAGCTAATTRTTTTAGAGGGACAGGAACATAACATTTAAATTTGGTATATATCAGGACCCAGGACATCCCTCTGGCTGCCCTGAGCAGCCAAGATCCCTCCCAGGGGTCTCAGAGACCCTGGCACAGAGCCCAAAATGCCTGTAGTTTTGATTATGACTTGTGGAGCAAGTTACCAACTTGCTCCAGATGAAGATCTACAAGATACGACAAATTAAGTAGAATGATAGTGAATTTATCACAAGATGAAAAAGTAGATTTTGGGGTTTTTAGAATGGGGATTCAGGAGAGCAAGATGGAAGGATCTGGGTGTGTCCAGCCTTTCTCCTTTTTCTTCTTGGCCTCCATCTTCTGCTGTGATGCTGGCACTTTTAGATTAGTCTAGAGTGGAAGCTCACTGTCTAACATAGGTGATAGGTATTGGAAAGTAATTGTAAATATTGTACACGTAGTTTTTAGTATAAAGACATAACACCRCCCTGGGGGCAGGCAGAGTGCCTCTGACTGTCTTGCTGAGAGGACCTCGGCAGGACAGGAGAAAGAATTTTATAGATAAGATACAATAAACAACCTTGAGACCGAGAAATGAAGAGCCCTGACTCTTTCTTCAAGCACCGGGCTGGGAAAAGAGACTTTCTAACTTTTCTCGGGGTCACTCCGACAGGCTAGAGACCCTGACAGGTATACTTCAAAAAGCATGAGTATACAGAGTGCAGCAAGGTATAAGAGGAGTATGTATGGTGGGTTTGTTGCTGAACTTTGATTAAAAACTGTTCTGGTAACTCATATGAAAGTATTTATGACACAAATGGCTGAGTAGATACAAAATCTACAGAGATTGTTACTAGGCCTTTCATCTTTATAGATATTGGGAATTCAAAAATATGCCTTTTAGAAATAAACAGTCCTTAGTGCTTTGTATTTTGTTGCAGTTCTTCGCAACAGAAAACAGAAAGTGTTACACATGATGTGACTCAATATTTGTATGAAAAGAAAATCTACAAAGTGAATATGAAGCAGTGTTTTCATTTTAAATAAAGAGTTGATTCTGATCTTCAAAGACTTTTTTTCAGCTTTTATGATGGACATGTAACTGTGTCAAAATCAACCAACCAAAAAAACCCTCAAAATACAAAAAAAACCCACAAAAATGAAAAACAATACTAACTTTAAAGTTTAAGAGGTTTAGAGCTGCGTACAGAGATTCCTTTCTGAGCCTTCATATCAGTAAGCCACAAAGTAATAGAGAATCTAAAGCCTAAATACTCCTAAGCTGCTGCCATCTCTATCAGTGCATCCTACACTTCATTCTCTTGATGTGTCGTAGACACTAATGCAGTCATCTGTCATGTGTGATGCATCAAGCACCAGAAATTAAGTGCAGAGCTGCTGRCACAGAGTAGCAGAAGGAGGAATGTAGCATCCAGTGACCTCCCTTTGAGACTCAGGTTGAATCATACAAAAGTCCAGTTGCCTGACCTACCAAACCATTAATGGCTGRAAGATCATCAGCTGGGAAACTGCAGCTCGTGCTCCTGATTACCTCTTGCAGGCAGCGTCGATTACTGTGGAACTCATGGGCTGCAGCAGGTCAAGTGTAAATGTGAAAGGGAGCAAGAGGACATGAAAGCACACGGCACTTCGCCCCCACAGAGGTGGGGATGTGACCAACAACCAAGCTGTACTCCTGACATCATTATGATGCATTTTTTTAATAAAAAAAGACTTCAGAAATTTGATACCTGAAGATTTCATTATGTCTGCTTTTGGTTTTGGCTTTTGTGTTCCTTTCCAGCTGATAATAGATAAGAAACCAGCTTTTCTGTATATGTTTTTGTCTTGTAGAAGCTCATGAAAAGAAGTAGCTACATTACTTTTTTACTTAAGGATTTGATTAAAAAGGATGGTATCTATAGTTTTGTACATTCTTTTTTTCTAGTGACCATGTGTTCTTAACACACTTGAATGCTTTTGTTCACAATGATCCATACTGATTTTGTGGGGTAGTGGGTGATGTGAATTCTATTAATATACAATAGACACTTTTTAAATCTCTTTAAAGGAGATAGGCAAACTTTATTTTTGCCTTGAAAGGCTTGTTTTATTTTTTTCATAGAAGTACAAAATAATCATTGAAGCAGAAAAGATGAATCTGTCCTTTTGTGTCTGATAAAGAAGCAAAAGGTAATTAAGTTGAGCATTTAAAGTACGTATGCTCTCAGGATTCTATTTATTTATTTATATATATATTTATTTTCTGTTCTAAATAGTTTTGGAATTCAATTGTCTCTGTTTTCCACTGTTTTCTTTGTCATGAAAAAGGTAATACAGACAACTGTTCAATGCACTCTTCCTCTCTCCCACCCTACCTTGTATGTTATTGAGATTTTGTACACAAGATAGTAAAAAGACAAGTAGTCAGGCACTGATGTTGATGAATGACAGTGACTTAAGACCTGGTTCCACCCCCTCACACATTTTAACAGAGCATTTATTCACATAAGCAATGACTTTGGTATCAGAAAGAAGGTGGACTCTGGCAGAGTCATCACTGCCTTCAAAATACAAAGTTCACTCTTTCTGAAAAACAAAATCTCACTAGTTGACTTAATTTACATTGCAAAAACAGCTTCATTTAAATCATTCATTGAGAAAAATCAGAAAGGTAAAGGACCAGAAAGGGTTGTCTGATGAGTGCATTAATGTTAGAATTCTTCTTGTTTGGGAGTATTCCTTTTTAACGCTCCCTGGGAGTCACATGTGACATACCCTTATGATCTCCTACATCTAGAAAAAAATATAAATACCCAAATTGCCATAATAGTCATGGGAAGAAAAGAGCAAAATTAACCAGAGTAGATAATATTCAAGATAAATAATTTTTTTTAAAAAGTTTACTCTCTCTTTTAAGATATTGACAAGTACTTGCCGTCTCTTATCCTCAGTCCTCATGAACATTTAAGAGTAAAATAACGTGGAGGTGATGAGCTGTGATGGCATACATAAGAAAGTGCACAATTTCTTTTTACTCCATTTAACTCCATGTGTCACAATGGGTCAAACTCATCCCCTATCTGACATTAACTGTGTAGCAAGGAGATTGAAAACAGAGAACATGCTATTGTGAAGATACTCATTCCTTTCTTAGTAGTTAGCGAGTTTTAAAAATCTGATACCATGCCGATAATCTACATTTATCCTAAGTACTGAGGGGCTCAGAATGGACAGCTTGTTCTAAATCAAAAACGCTGTAGGTCGCTCCAAAGATTATTCTTCTCTTTTCTTTACTTTCCCCACCCTAAATTACATCAACATGTATTCAAAAAGTTTGGATGCTTAAATTATTTAAAAGTGGTAGATAGATGTTACTAGCAAGTTGACAAATTGATTCATTCAGATGACACAACAGTGAGAAAATGTACAGTCAGGCACAAAAAAAAACCAAAAAAAAAAAAAAACCAACAAAGTAGTGGCAATATTTTAATGCCTGACCCACCTAATTGAATTAAGAATCAGTCACCTCCAACAATCAGTACTGAGAAATGGACACATCTGATAGGATGAAATCACCTTTTGGAGCTGACTGTATCTCCCTTAGCTATATAGGACAATAATCAAAATCTAGGTGTGTTTAGTCTGATATATAAATTCAGATAAAATTTTCAATTCATTGCAAACTACACAAGGAGCATAGATATTGATGTATATTATTTAAAATTACCTGTTATGCCAAGATCTTTCACTACCACTTCTTCCACTGTCCCCAGATTAACTGTAAATGAATAATAAAACCACAGCTTATGCAGAATAAAGGTGTTCAAAATAWGGGGTTTTGTTTCTTTTTTCATATTTAGTCATTATTTTTTTTTTGTTTGGTTTTGGGTTTTTGTTATTTGTTTATTTGGGGCCTTTTTTTGGTATTATTGTGGGGGTTTTTTGTGTAGGTCTAGTTTTAGCTAAAAGCTGTTGGAATTAATCTGTTTTTTTTTTTTATTTGGCTGTTTTTCTCAGTTTCATGTTGTTTTCCTTCTTGTAGCCTCCTTGCTTTCTTTTCCCTGGCACCCTTCCCTTCCTTCCTCCAGGGTTACCATAGAAATATACAACCACAAATTTGAGCAGAGAAATTCAGGCTGAAGTAATAAACTGAAATGTCAGGAAGAACTACTTTGCAAAAGTCACAAACTAAATTGTACATTTAGATAATTATTAATTATGTGATATTTTTACAGACTTTGGGTATGTCTATGGAGATTGTTTTTAATGTTTTGCTTTTAGCTTGTACTCCACTATTTGCATTAATAGCATTGGCAATAAATAGACTGATTTGTAGTGTATCAGCTTGGCAAGCCCTTTATCTTCTGCCTATGGTATTCATTTAAACAGATATGAAAATAAAACCTGGCACTTTCCAAAACTATGYACAGTATGTATGTATATACTGGCACTTTCCAAAACTATGCACAGTATGTATGTATATACATGCATATAAACATATGTACCATATATGTGTCTATATATATATATATATATATGCACACACACACACATACATGAGTGTGACAAACATCAAACAAAAAAGCCCAAATGAAAAACTAAAAAAGCCAACAACCAGCAATATAATTATTTTTTAAAAGTACTGTTTACTGGTAGATATGGAGTCATTATGAAGATAGTTATATCATTAGATATGTAGATAGTTAAAATGGTAATGGCCAGTTTGTACTGGCAAAGCCATGTACAAATCTGACATGATTCTTCATGTGCTGCATAGTGAACCAACCGCAATTTATGGAAATTGTATTTCACATGCAACAGTACTACAATGACAATCTGAAGCGGCAATTTTCACCCCTGTAGTAATTGGTTGTTCAATTTGAGAGTTCATTCTTCACTTGTTATGGTGTCTCACTGGTCACCAATTGTTTTACTTCTAGATTAGCTGTTTGGAACCAGTGAAATAACAGCATTATTATATGGCCCTTCCTACAGTATTGAATAAAATATCATTATTTTATTACTAAGACATATGTATATATTAATTTTAGACAGAAAAATCTGACATTGTTTTCTGTCTTTTGTTTTTCTCTCTGATTCAAAATTTTTAATTGAAAAAATTCATGTAATTATTTATACAGGAAAGAAAATACAGTCCTAGAAAAAGCTTAACTAAAAATTAATTTTGAATGTTTTTACTTCAAAGTTCTGGATCTTGAAAACTTTGTTAGAAAAGGTTGGATGCACTAGAAACAACATCTTGTCTTTTTTGGAGTTCGATAAAAATGTAAACTTATCCTTTCTTACAATTATTTTGGTAAAAACTTTTGAGTTATTATTTTCATATTTTAGCATAAAGAATCTTAGAAGGAGAAGAATAAATGGAAGGTGGGCTTCACAACTGAAACTGGAACAAAATTTGGATTAATTTTGCCCTTCCAAGCTGATAAGAACATAACTACATATGGAATTGAAATACAGAAAAAACTCTTCAAATTTTAAATACAAAGAAAAACTTCAATTACTTTTGCATCATTTGTTTAACTTCTTAACATTAATTTCTCAAAACATTGTAAAATTCAAAACAAAATGCTGTTTTCTCACAAAGATGTCCAAAAATGCCAATAAGAATTTGAAATTTATTTCTTTAAATGTTTCAAAATTTAAGAAAGATATTTTGACTTAAGCGACTGATGATCTCTTACACCATTTCTGGAAAAAAACCCAGTATTAACAACTTCAATGAAACATCAAAAACTACAGATTTTTTAATGTCTTCCAATAATTTTGAATGCTTCATTTCAGTTTTCAGTGTGCCTCAAATCTGAATGTCTCAAAAGAAGACAAAGGGCAAAAAAAGGGCACAGATCTTTGGTGATTAAGATGATATATGATAATTTGTCAGAATTACATTACTTGCTCACAAAATCACTGGGAGAAGTAGGAAAGGATGTCCATTAATTCACTGAGTAAAACCCTGTCTTCCTCTGCCAGTATCACATGAAGGATCAGTCTTTTAAGTGGCCAAGAAGCTGTTTCTTAGAGAGGTTTAATGCATATTTTCTGCAAATATCTTTCAGAAATTATTCCAAAGTTTGACTGTACTTGGTGTTAGGTCTTACTTTAATGGTTAAACTAAGGGCTGTGGTAGATTCGTCTTAGCAGACAAAATCAGGCAGATGAAGGTGTTAAAGCACTAAAGTGTTTGCCTCTTCTGCTGTCCTTTAATGAAGGGATGCCTGATACCACAAGTCATCACTTGCTGCCTTATCACAGCATTCAGACCTGTATATTAAGCTAAATGAGAACTAGATGTCTGATTTTAATCTTCTGCCACAAGCCTGTCATAGTTCTAAGTATCATTTGCGGCATTATAAGCTTATTGCTTTTTTTGCCCTATCTCCAGTGAGCACAGGGAGCAATTTATTTATTTCTGTTATGCCGCTTCTTCTGATGTATTTTTAGGCTAAGAAGGATGCAGAGTTTTAAACAGTAAATTTGTCTGACTGCCCTCAAAGAACTGTGTGTCAATACATAACAATAAGCTGGGAAGAAGAAAAGGTGGGGTTAAGTCAAGCCATAGGGCCAGCGAGCCTTCCAGGAAAGTTGGGTGTGGAGTACTCTGTCAGTGATGAAGGGGAGGTTTCACGTCTCATGTTCTTTGTGGAGTTTACTGTAAGGCAGATGAGACAGGTAGATGACTTAATATTTTCTGTGAAAAGCTATGGGTTAGCCAATTTTGGTGTTTTCCTCACACAATTATCATGAGCCCTTTTAATTGAATCATGCAATCACAGAATATGTTGAGTTGTAAGGCATGCATCAGGATCACGAACTCAGTTCCTGGCCCTGCACAGGACACCCCAAGAGTCACACCATGTGCCTGAGAGCATTGTCCAAATGCTTCTTGACTTCTGTCAGGCTTGGTGCTGTGGCCACTTATCTGGGGACCCTGTTCCAGTGCCCAACCATCCTCTGGGTGTAGAGCCTTTCCCTGATATCCAATCTCAACCTCCTGTTGAGGAATGATTACGTGACAGGGGTCACATAGACTTTCGCTTGCTAGCTGACCAAGAGCTGGAAAAATACTGAATCCAGCTAATCTGAGTTTGCACCTGCAGAACATCGTGTCCTTGAGCATAGCTGTGTTACTATAACAAGGTGCTGTAGTTGAGAGACTAGAGACATGAGAAAAAGCAGATGTAACTCCTTTGGAATGAAGAAGCTGATATCTTAATATAACCAATAGAGTGCTTAGCTTTAGAATATGTATGAGCTTATTACTTGTTGTGTATAAAAAGTTTGATRCCCTCTCTAATAAACAGAAGCTTTCTGAACACTCATATTGAGCACCCAAAGTTTTCCCTGCACCAGGCAAATGGCCCAACCGCAACAACCTCCCCTGACTCGGCTTCATGCTGTTTCTTTGAGTCCTGTCACTGATCTGAGTGAAGAGATCTTTACCTGCCCTTCTGCTTCACCTGTTGAGGACATTGAAGACCACAATGAGGTCTCCCCTCAGTCTCCTCTTCTCCAGGCTGAACACACCAAGTGACCTCAGTCATTTTTTATACAGCTTTCCCTCCAGACCCTTCAGTATCCTCATGGCCCTCCTTTGAACACTCTCTAATTGCTTAATGTCAAAAATGAGAGATTGTATGATTTGATTTAGGGATACAGCTCTCCTTGAATGAGTCATCCTGGTGCCAGATGTTTGAATGCTCTGGAGATTCAGAGATCTCTTTACTGAGTGCTTACATTTTATCCRTCAATGATACAAGAGATGCTGGAATATTTCTCTAAAGCACAGAAGAGTGCACTAAAAGAAGCTAGGAAGAGACAAGACAGAATAAGTGATCCAGCAGTGTTTATTTAGCCATCATTCCACAGCAATGTTCATTTTGCCATCATTCCTTAAAAATTAAACTGCTGAGACAAAAAAATAAAGAAAACAAAATAACAAAACAACAAGCTATGTCAATATATCAGACAGCTGAGTTAGTAAAGGTAAATCAGTATGATTGTCCATGTTATAGACCTGCGCTACAGCTTCTCACCAGCACTGCTCCAGTACAAGACCATACCATGGGAGGATCTCTTTCACCATTAAATATAGCTTTTGTCACTTCATTTTAATTTCACTATATAGCCCTTGTCTCATTGTTAATGAGTACATACAGTTCCCTCAGCTGTATTAAATACAGTATTAAGGAAAAATTTGTTTCAAGAGCATGCAAGTTATTGAAAGGTGTTCACCTGAGAATATTGGCCTGAATGATGTGTTGTTTACTTATATTTCACAGGAGGCCTGTGCAAGCAGAAGCAATGAGTGGGCAGTGTCTGGGGATTCTTAAATTCAGAAAAATCTGTCCTGTTTTGGAAACCGCACTGATATCATACATACATACTTTCTGCCTTTTTACTTATTGCTGTAAAGTAGGGATAAAACTAAACTTACCGTATTTTACTCACCTTCTCTTTAATTCAGCGTGCAGCCTGAGGGTATGGTTTTCAGTGATACAAAGTCTCATCATAAATATGTGGAAGATATTTTTTGTGGCTTTTCCGTCTCTAAGACATGTATGACTGCAGGGAATAGTGGAAATTCAGAGCCTCTGTCACAGGCAGATAAGTGGAAGATGTAGGAGTCCAGCCTTCCAGAGAGATGAAGGTTACAAACCCATSACAACCAATCATCTGCAAAGTCAAGTACTAAGAAGATAATTGATAATAAAAGTTGTCTTACAATTTCTTCCCTAAACTAAGGAGGTGATGACATGGCTTTCCCACCACCAATCCTTTTGAAAGGATATATGTTTAACCTGGGGGCTGAAGTGGAAGGAAGGTTCTGAGGATTTCAAAAAGACGCAGTTCCAGCTCATCATAACTACGTGCCTTCTTTGGGTGATGAGAGATGGACTGGACCAGGACAGCCCGCATCAATCACTGTGGACACGTTGTCAAGACTGTGAGTGAACTCTCAGGATGATGAGGAGCACCTGGCTCAGAAAAAGTGATGGAGCAGGAAGTGAAAATCTACTGGACAAGACACCAGAAGCTGCTGAACATAACAAGAACCTGTGTAGGAAGCAAGCAAAAGTTAGAGTCGTGACAGGTGCCTGAATCTCACAGGTGGTTAAGTGGGAGGATGTGAAAAAATGCCAAACTTTGCAGATAATTGGAGGGGAGTATCGGGAACGTTTGTGGGAGTACAGAACTGTAAGGCAAACAGCTCTCAGGTAACTGTCAGCAATACCATATAATGCCAAGTTTGCTGAGCAAGTGGGATGAGAAATAATGTATTTGTTATCACAATTTGTACTAACTGAGAAAAAAAAATATGGATTCAGGTGTTTACCTGACGGAAAACAGAAGGTGGAGGGTAGATAGAAGAATGTTAGAAAGAAAGGCCAAGAAGGGGAAATGGACCCTAAGGAGTGGAAATACTGTGAAGGCGGTGCACGAGGGGCCTACCATGAGACCTGTTCTAGCTGGAGCAGGATGCAAAGCCAAACCCTCTAATCTGACCCTGAAGCAGGTTCACCCTGTTTCTGATTCAGTGGGTTTGGGATGACTGTAGGGCAGGTTATCTACCTCTCCAGTAAGGGAACACAAAGATAGGTGGATTAAGCATCCCAGTATTGCTGTATGAGTGTGTTCCAGGCCTCACAGCTTCCACAGCCACCCATCTTTTCATAATGGGAGTGGGGTTTTTTGCTCATGCGACTTCAAAACCTGTCATCCTTTCATTTCAAAGCACCAGCATCACACATCTTTTGTAAGCATCTACTATTGGATCTCAGTTTGTTCTTTGGTCTGTGCCTTTCATTAACCTGCATCATTCATTGGGATAGCAATGAGATGCTCTCTATAGGACAGTTTTTGTCCCCAGAGTTCTCTTAAGTGAAGCTCTTCAATTTGCTCTCATGCCCTGTATTCTCAGCCCACTTGCAAGGTATCAGCTTATCAGCTCTGTTTCTGCTCTAGCATGAACCAGGTTCTTCATCACTTGGAGCAGCCTTTACAGGAGTCTGCAAAAAGCCTGCGAAAGAGAATAATTTATTAAAATGAGTCCCTGTAAAAAAACCCAAACACCAACCAACTAGATCACAAAAAATCCCTAAAAAACAACAACAATAACCAAAACAAAAATATCCCCCCCCCMAAAAAAAAACCCCAAACAAACAAAAAAACCCACAAAAAACCTCACAGGGAGGAAGAGGGAAAACCACAAATGGTCAATACACATAATATTATTTCTCTTGGGCTTCAAGGTGTACATGCAAGTTTATTAAAAAACCCTAAATCTGGAATTTTATTTTTCAAGGAAACAGGATGGAAAAGCAAGCTATGTTTGAATTTGTCTCATTGTAATGATCACTGAAAATTCCCTGGTGAATTTTACAGATTGTCATTTTACCAGCTTCAGAGGCACCCTAGACTCCCACAAACTCCAAACTGGTCACCTCCACCCATTTTTTTCAGCAGATATGTCAGTATCAGTCTTCCAACAGCGTTTTTGCTATATAATCCATTAAGATTCAGTAGCAGAATTACAATTATTACCTGTTTCTATATAAGCAAGTCAGACTCCAGAGCAATTAAAATTGTAATATTCATATAAAAAAACTATAGCACACTCTTCAAGATAACAGATTACATACACTGTTCATAAAAATAGTATGTTCTTGGTAGACTCCACACTGAAATTTAACCAAGGAAATCCAATTGTATTTCCTCAGAAAAAGACAGCTCTCCTCAGATCAGATGGATTTTATCTGTTAAGGAAGATGAAAGATTCACATAGCAAAGAAAGTTATACTGTGATGAGGGGAGGAATGAGTTAAACATTTATCCATGCAGACACTGAAAGAGACCTTTCAGAACTACTGCAGTTTTAGTACAATCCTGTTAGACCACCCTGCTGCTCGCTCATCTGGACACTCCGTTGGCTGCTCTATTTGCCTCTTACTACTCTGCACAGGTGTTTCTGTGATTCCTTTGGTCTGGGAGTTTCTCTGGCGCATTCACAGCACATATGCTTTTGCTATTTTGCGACAGAAATACGATTATGTGAACCAGGTGGCCTCATCCCACAGAATAGGTACTGATGCCTCACCCCTCCATCGTTTAACTGCATCCTGTGCTATGGATACACCTTGTGAGGATGAAAAGTGAATAGATGGAGAGGGCTGTCAATGAGTTTTAGGTGCCTTTTTCTGTTTTTCAAATCAGCTAATGAGACACATGGATCTATACAAAATCTAATGTTTTATAAGTCAAAATACACATTTTCCCTGTCTCAGGGTACACAGGGTGTTGCAAGGACTGTAATTTAAAGCTTCTAAGACTGCAATTTCTCCTGCAAGCAGTTTCTGTAGATCAAGTTTCTGTCTTTCTCAGCCATGTATTTTAGTCTTTTAATTTCCTCAACTATGGTTGCACAGGCTTCTATGATGCTAAAAGTGCACTTCTCCTCTTACCCTGGTCCTTCCTACAGATGTCTGATTCTAAGTTTTGTAGTAGCAATACAAGAAAGTGCTTTGCTCTCCTTATTGGGAACATTTCACTCACTTGTACTAGTCCTCTACAATAAAACTTAAAAATCAAAGAAATCAGATGATACCTATCCTTCCCTGTTCAGCAACAAATGCCCCACAACTGTTTTCCAAGCCTCCTTTCCAGGTTTATTCTGCAGTTAACAGCCTTTCTCAAATACCTTCACTAGTGTAGTTTTATAGATGGTTTTCCTTTGTTTCCTGGTGTAAAAAGCATGCTGTTATTAAAATACAGTAAAAACCTGTCGCAGACATCTTTCATGAGAAATCCTTTCTTAGGATTTCTGAGAGCTGCAGTTTCAGCGACAAATGTAAACCATGATATCTGCTGCTGTGGAATGTAACAGGTGCATCTGTGATTGGCCCATCCTGGGTGTTTATGGTTGATGGCCAATGAAGGACTGAGCTCTCTGAGACAGAGCTCTGTTGTTTTGTCTTCTATGCTATTCTATTCTTAGCTTAGCAGCCTCTTGGAGAAACTTCTCTCCCTTTCTTTTCTCTTTCTAATATAATGTAATATATATATATATATAAGATAATAAATCAAGCCTTCTGATGGAGTCAAGGCTCTCGTCTCTCTCTCATCCTGGAAACCCTCCTGAACACTACCACAAAAACCAAACTCTAAATATCCAAGACTTCCTTATGGAGCAACACGATTGAGCACAGATCCTAGGGAAGACCAGTGCACTTCTAAAATTGTAGTTGTAAGTCAAACAATTCTGCCTTAAATAACAATAAACGTTAGCATAAAGAAACTAATTTAATTTCTGGTCTGTACTACCAGTGGAAGTAGTACTTTACAGTACTCTAGTTCACCTTAAATGAAAGACTGAAAAAGTGATTAATATTTCAAAATGTAAATATCTAGCTATGGGGGATAACCAGCAGCCTCCAACCGCTTTCTTTTGGGATTCAGATCTCCAAGATAATCTCCAAGATCACAGATACTTTTCCTATGTGTCTGCATGCTTTGGACAATGTTAGGCAATTATGATTTGTACACTTAGTACCTGGTAAGCTCATTTACAAATTACCTGTAATGGCTAATCATCAATGACCTCACTGGGAGCTTAGAAAATCAGCTCACACGTATGAACTATAAATAGACTTTTAAAACAGGGTGATTTAATTTTGAACTGAATCTCTAATGCAAGTTGGATTGGTCCAAACCCATGGAATTCGTAGCTTGTATATAAATAAATTTCTTAATTTCATGTCAGGAACCAAAGCCATTTTCTCTTTAAGTATAGACAGATACAACAAGAAAGTTCAGAAGTTGGTATGGTTTTTGGTTTGGAACTCACTAATTGTTGTTCAGGCTTGTTTTTGCTCACATCATCAAGTCCTCATTAAATGATGAAGGATGGACAAATAGAGAAAATACGAAAATCTAATCAATCCAGTGGAAAGAGAAAATAAAATCACGTCACATAATAAACTGAATTTTCTTTCCAATGTAGGTTTTTATTGTGCTTTTGTAAACATAATGTAGACAAAGCTGAGAAGAGTACAGTAGTCATCTGATTTTTCCACTGTCCTGCTCCTGTGGAGTCCATTGGACTACTTCCAGGTGGGCACAGGAGAACACTTATTTTTAGGTCAGTGATTTAATTTAGTATTGTTTTATTCAATCAAGTTTTTATCTGGTAAGCTAAAAAGTCCATAAATTAAGTTTTAGAAAGGCATTTTTAAGTGGAAACAAAAATTGCATACTTGTTTTTTGCTAGCATACGATAAAAGGCACAGTCAGACAACTCAATGTTGAATCAAAGTTAAGAAAATAAACATGGAAAAAAGCAAATGAGTGTTTGGAGAGGATAAGGAAGAAAGATATGTGTTTCACTGAAGATTTCATCATACTAAAAAACCTTTTCCAGCTTTTTTATTATCATGGGAGTGTGACAAAATTTAGAGCTTTCAAAGTATCATTCAAATGGCTAATATCTCCACAAAGTGCAATCTGAAGTGGAGTGAATTCCTGTGATGTTTATTGGGAAATTTCAAAAGTAAAAATAAGATTTTTTTTCTTAATAATTAATATAAAAATGTGCTTTATATTCTTTTTGCCTGACAAATACACACAATAAGGTTTACCAAAAGCCTGTTTCCTCTCATAACTACAACACCTATTAAATTTAATGCTCAGACTGAAATCAATTCAGTTATTTATGTTCATCTTTGCCAGAGGAATAACAGATGTGTAGAGACATTAAAAAATACACTATTTTTCTGCCAAAGACAGACTTTTAACTCTTTGCTCACAAATCCAGACATTCACATCAATGGGATAGATAAAAGACATATAATGCTCCAAAGAATCTGAGTTTTATCATTAACCTGTCAGCACTAGGTCACAGGAGCCTAATCTTTAGAGAAGTCATGTGTAGTAGTTTGGAGCTTTTTTCTTTCACCAAAAATTTCATTTATGTCTTTTGCGGCTCCAGAAGGGATAAGAAAATTGTCACCTCATGCCTAAAACAAGAAGCTTCTATTCAGAATTCAGCTCCAGGGATGAGCAATAATTTGCTTTCTACAGTATCACTTCACAGGTGCTAACAAGGGCAGCTATTAAAAAAAAAAAAAAAAAAGAAAAAACAACAACAACCGCAAAAAAAAACAAAAAAAACTGATAAATCCCTTTGGTGTTTGCATGTTCGTTTATTTGTTTTTTCTTGACTGCTCATGTTCACACTTGCCCACCAGAATTCCTTTTTTTTTTCTTAAGTCATCAGCCTCACTCTTTAGGAAGAGGTGATAATGCTATACTTTATGCAAATGTAAATTGATGCTAATTAGCATGCACAGCACAACATTTTTATCCTGTATTTCTAGGTGCAGTTAAACAGAGCTAGCATGCAACAAGCTTATAAACATATCAGCTACTATTTATTTGAAATGGTTTCTTTAATGAAATCTGCCCATACATTTACATTGTGCCCTAAGAAGAAAAACTAAAGATAAGTGGATGTTTCTGTCGTTTTTTTTTATTTTGTACTTGCCCAGTATAAGTATTGATTTTCATATGGAGGGGCCAGAAGTGCAATGTAGACAAAGAAAATGTTGGGTAGGGAAGCAGTCTTGAGACACTGAAACATTCAGAAAGCCGGAGGGTAAGGAGAGGCAGCCTGGTTTAGGCAGCTGCTTCCTCATCTCACGCTTAATGGTGCAGGAGGTGGGAGGAAGATTCCAACAGTGCTAAGGAAAAGGGAATTTTATTTACCACAGAGACAAAAACTTTCAGACGATACGAAACCAGCCTTGCTACGGTTGAACGCAGTCAGAAACAGTGTGCTGAGAAGGCTTCTCCATTTGCCTAACCATGTGTAATATGCCATTCATAAAGTAGCATTCCCACATTTATCTTAAGGCTATTTATTGACAAGTGCTCAGCCAACTACAATTGGGAGTTTGATAGCCAGATAGTCTTGACAGATAATCAATGTATGTAGCAGAACATGTTCGATGGATTTGGTGTTTACCAAATGGATGGACATGGAATACTACTAGAATCATTAACTTTGGAAAGTACCTTCAAGATTATTGAGCACTGCCAGGTCCACCAGTAAGCTGTGTCCCTAAGCACCACATCTACACTCCTTTTGAGTTGCAGGGACAGTAATTCCAACACTTCCCTGGGCAGTCTGTTCATATGCTTGACCATATTTCAGTGAATAAATTTTTCCTAATATCCAATTAAACCTCCCCTGGCACAACTTGAGATAAATTCCTCTTATTCTATTGTTTGTTACCTGACAGAAAACATCAACCCCCACCTGGCTACAGCCTTCTTTCAGGCAGTCATAAAGAGCAATAATGTCTCCCCCCAGCCTCCTTTTCTTCAGGCTAAAAAACCTCAGTTCCCTCAGTTGCTTTTCATAAGACTTGTGCTTTAAGAAACTTTATACAACATTCTTGATTTCCAGAAATGTTCAGGTTGCCACACACCCATGCATTAATATAATAATGATAATCTTAACAACATTCATCCCTCTGTTTAGGATTGCTAGCAGCGTATGACTGATTTTTAGCAATATAAACGTTGTGTTAAGGCTAGCTATTCAGTGCTACTTCCACTGCCACTAGTGATGAAAGTTATTGAAAGTGGTGGCTGTCCTTAATGTTTTGATTTTTGTAGCATAATTATTTACCATTATTAATTCTTTTTAACTTTGGTAATTGCACATACACCCATTGACACAGAGAAATGCGTGCATGAAGGAAGATGACAAATGAGGGAGAAAAAGGCATTTTCTGACTCTCTGAAGTGACCAGGCTTCCAAAAGAGGAATGAATAAATATTTGCTCTGGCACAAAACATCTTGAGTGCTGCAGCTCTCTGGTTGTTTGACCCACATGTACAGCCACCATTTTGTGACATAGCCTATTACACAAGATCATTCTCCATAGGGTTGTAGGTGTAATTTCCAGTGCACTTGACCATAGTCATACAGAAAATAGTTCTCATGTCCTTATTCATGGGTTCTAAGTAATTTTGCTTTCAGCCTTCTATGTGCACAAGTCATAATTAGATGGCTTTTCAAAAAGGGGTTTTTTTAGGACAAAAATGCTGTGCAACAAATCTGAGGCAGAGCGAGTAAAAATTTTTCCAAATATTGATTAGCAGCTTCTGTTGGTGACTTTTCAGAATGCCTCTGGATATTGCCAGTACTGTTAGGGCAATTTATTGGGTTATATTCTGATGATCTTGTGTATCATGAAGAAGTTTTGGAGTCACTACRAGTTTCATGTGCTACGTTATCCTTACTATGACAATTACTGAATGATATGCATATGAAAGTTACAATCACTGATGGGAATTCAATAAGAATAGCAAGTCTCATCCTGTTCATTYAAATACCGGTTTTGAATGACTCTCATTTTCAGAAAGAAAGTTCTCCTGCATTGCATTCATTTCTGAGCTTCTATTCAATGTCATGGGCATTTGGCTAGTTATTTCAAATAGTTTACTAATTTCAGGACCAACTCATTTATGGAGCTTGAACTCCTAGTAAGAAGAGTAAAAGTGAAAAATATGTGAACCTGAAAAAGCAGAGAAAATAAATAGATGGATTGACTTAAAAAATTTTATTTCAGCTAGACAGATGACTGATAGATGTAATGTAGTCAGAATTTTAGCCTTGGTTACAGACATCTGAGTTGCAAGCTCTGTATTTAATAATTGTTTTGCAGATACTTGTGGCCAGACTATGTTGAGGTAAATAAGTTGAAACTTCATAATATCATATGTGTGTCAATTCCTTCCTCCCAAACTCTGATAACATAATGTTAAATTTTATCAATTATCTATGGAGGCATTGTGGAAGGCTTCAATAAATAACAGTAGGAAGAAGAAATGTTTTTTTCTTAACAGGATATTAGCAGTAATGAGAAATGAAAGGTGTTTGTAAGGAAATATAATGTCCATGTTCAAAACAAGTCTCTAAAACAGGTCGCAGCTCTGTGATTTCAGTGTCTGGCAGATCATAAATTCAAAGAAGTAAACTTACAGGTCTTCTTGCATGAGAAAAATATATCCAATTTATTCTGTCTTGCTGCCTAACACACAAATAGTTTCTTACCGAAAAAAAAGTTGAATATAAACATTAAAAACTTCACTGGTAAAAGACATCAAATGTTATATAATTGAATATAAATATTGTATCAAATAAGGAAGCTATAAATATACAAATTATGTGGAGGAACAATGAGTGAACTTCAACTTTCACTTCATCTAAAACTGAAAATCAAGTATACACAGGAGGGGGTGAAAAATATCTTCTTTATTGAGCCTATGTGATATAACCATTCCTTCAGACATTTTTCCATACCATACATTGTGTCCCTTAATCCCATTCTTTCTTCACCTAACCCAGCCCCACTGCATTTTTTCACAGCTAGAACATAAAGGATGTTCATATCTTTAGTTAATATCTCCTCATAATATTATACATTCCTCTATCCGGTTTTATGGGGCTTTACCAACTTTAACTACTGTTTGTTGGCACAAAAGAGTGCTTTAAGGTGTGAGTTGAGATAGGTAACTCCATGTGTCAACATTAGGTCAGTGTAGTCATCTATCCCATATGGGGAAACAGGATGCCCAGACCGATATGACCCATTTGTGAAGCCCACAGGCCTTTCAGACTTAACCTGCAAGAATTCCCATAACTTTAAAAATGACAGTGCGTCTATCAGCAATCTGTTGATTTCAGATGGCTTGGATTGGAGTCATGCAACTAGTTTTCACCCTTTACTTGTCCTTGAGAGTCGAATGACTTGAATAGACAATCCAAACAAGCCTGGAAGAGAGAAGTGAGTGACATATAATCCAGGACCTCTGACAGAAAGTAACAGGGGTGACAGCACACCCTAGCCCTCCAGTCTTACTTATCAATGCTCTTCCATTTATAAAAATGAATTCAAAAAATAAAACTGCATTCAGACCAAAACACAGACAAGCTCTAATCCCCAGTAAAAGTTTTCAGCATGCATAGACTGGTTCTTACCCAAGAGGTGTCCCTATGGGGAGAAAACCCATAAGCTCAGCCCATTAACTCACCTCAGCAGTTATGGTGGAGTCTTTACTAACTTTTCCCCATTCTCAACTTACTTTTATAGTACTTCTTTATGTTTAGGTGGAGCTTGAATGATTCTTGTCATGGATACCTTTGTTACTGACAGATAGTAAATTCTCTCATCTTGTTTTACCGATACAGTCAAAGAAAATATAGAGCACATTTCCAGTGTGGGRATACCTTTGGGATGGAGGTGTGCATTGGATATTACAATTAGGCTATAATGAACCAAGTCAATCTGAGGAGAGTAATTTTTCCACAGGTTCTGGTTCAGCAGCAGGAAGTCTTTCCCTGTCTCTCTTGGTAGATTGCTGCCATGCAGTTTATCAACTGCAAAGAACCATCAAGTTCCCTTCCGTGCAGGGTTTCCAACAGAGCCTGGCTCTGGTGTCTGCACTCTGCTCCGCCCTCCATTCCAACCCCCTCAGCAGGCTCTATGGTTCCAGGTTGTGGATGTAGGGAATCATTGTGGAACAGGTTTTGAGTATGTCAGCCATATCCAACCAGGGAGTAGCAGCTGCACTTTACCCTATAATTTCCATACTGTTATAACTTCTGTTAGGATGTGAATATAACTTCCCAGTTTCTTCTAATTTTACCCACAGCCGTCTTTCCATAATGAGCCATAGACTTCATTTTTACATTTTATTTTTTGTTACCATCTTTATTTTTTTGCTACAATCTTTGTTTATATTGTATTGAGCAAGTATTCTGCTGAACTCAGTTAACAACAGATTTTTGATACTAGTCAGAGTTGGGACTTTGCACATATATATATTTTTTATAAGTACATTGATTGTTCTCTACTTCAGTGACACAAATTTATGCCTACACTGAAGTCCTTAACTTCAGTTTAATTCATCAGCAAAAAGTGCAATAACATGATCAAAAAAGTTCTTAAATCCTTCTTTTAAGAACACTTTCTAGTGAAAAATGTGTAAAGTGTAAAGCAATAATGC
This sequence comes from Cardinalis cardinalis, assembly GCA_014549065.1. Taxonomy (NCBI): domain Eukaryota; kingdom Metazoa; phylum Chordata; class Aves; order Passeriformes; family Cardinalidae; genus Cardinalis; species Cardinalis cardinalis. The sequence continues at coordinate 6,174,999 of JACDOX010000034.1, forward strand.
TATCTACTGAAATGTTTTGGAAGTAAATGAGAAAATATCTTTAGACTGGGTCTGATATTATTTAATGAGGAAATACCTTCAAAATAAACTTCATGAACAAGAAAATGTGAAGATGACATTTCCTTGTAAAAGAAAATGCTATAAACATCATTATCATGACAAAAAAATCAAAAAGTTTATTTAATGGGTGACAAAACATGAAATCATTTAGCTCATCTCAGCGTATAATATATAAAATGATTTATTAAGATTAATCTAAGCAGTTACATATTTCACTTTTACTAAACCAGTTACTGCATTTCAAGGTTTTATGATGAATCCAATGTCAACACAGTATTAATAAAATATTTTTTCACTTTATTGCATGAGAGCCATAAAATAGATACATGAATTTTTTTTTGCTACTACTTCATAGCAAAGAATCTGTAAAAACTGTTAGCATKACAGTGTTTACAAATAAATTATGATCTCCTGTTAACAGAAGTTGAGCATTTAATGTCTTTTTATTTCTTAATTAATTAATTGGTTTCTAAGCCATCACTGCTTACATTGGACAAATGGATTAAAAATATTAGCTAGCAGTACTCACAAAAAATATATTTTTGTTATATAAAAGTGTCATTTGGCTGGGAGCTAGACTTCTCTCTTTGCTTACCAATGAAGGGCAGAAGGAAAATTGAAAGTATAAAATTCCCAATATAACCCTGCCCAGATGGCTAAATTTTGCTCTATGTTTTCCTGGGGAAATGTGTGGCTTCGTGGGACAATTTGAATTCTCAGCCTCTTAACTGAGGCAGTTCATGGGTGAGAGTATCAAGTCCAGTTGCATCAGAGAGATCAATGTAATATCTGATGTTTTTCCATACAAAAAAATTTGTGTCAAAAACAAATTTCATCTTTTTGTAAAAAATGACACTAAAACAAAAAAAACAACAAAAACCAAACAGAAACCAAATCTTTAATATAAAAAGAAATAGGATTTAACAGTCTTATACAGTCACAATAATCCAGTTTGGTATAGAAGATTGTAACAATGTCTTCAAAGGCCTTACAAGGTTATATGTGCTAGAAAGGACTGAYAATGGACATGAAGAAGAACACAACTAACAAAAATTTCACAGTGGCAGATTAGAAGCAAAGACTAAATCTGAAAATAACTCTATTAATTAGTTCAATTAACTACCTCTGAGTGAAGCAATTTTTCAGAAAATTTGAAATGTTCCCTAATGACTACATTTGTTTTAGCTCTATTAAAATTATTCAGCAATGAATAGGGTTTTGATTACAAGCATATAGTCCACAGTTTTGATTAAAAATTGATTGTGCTGGATCACTACTACATAGTGCATCATTTATTAACTATTCCATCTAAGACCATCTTACACATTCTAGGTAAATCAAAATGGCCATCATACTTTCATGTATATTTACATGCTATTGTCACAGATTTTGATTTTCTAGAACTTTCCTCAGTTTATAGGCAAAACACTTTGCCAAATGCCAAAGTGCGTTGGTCTGCACTTAACAGTATGTGCTCCTGAGTTACAAATACACTAAAACCTGTTTACATGCGTAAACATGAGGAAGAAATATATGATCAGAAAATTAATCTTTTAGAAGTGAAAGTTCACTATAGCTTCCAAACTTTAAAAGAGAAGCCTTTAATATCATACCAGCTTTAAATTCTGTAAAACAGAAAAATGGAACTATTAATTCAAGTAAAGAACAAAATGAAAATTTCAGAAATGACCATAAATTGTTGTTCACGACTAGCTAAAATTTGACAYAATGGTATGAACTACCAGAGCAGAATGAACTTCAGAGTTTCAAATGCATAATTAATACCAACATACACTCTAACAGTTAGGTTTACCTAGGTACTTTGTACATGTACAGAGGATGACAGGAGCTCTGGGTCAATTAATACAGAAATGAGTAAAGTTAGCCTGACCCAATGTCTTGTCTAATTTACCTTTTCCAAGCCTGCAACTTGGTTATCTGCAAATTCTGTTGCTCTATGACATGAAGCCTTAACATATATTCTGAACTATCKACTATAAGATATTGCGCTGTAGACAACAAAAATCAGCAAGCAGTTAGTCCCAAAGCCATGTACTTGCTTTAACTCTAGATAAATACCTTTTCATTGAAGTCACTATGCAACAAATAGTCTGGAGAAAACAGCATTCTTGTTGATAGTTTATGGAGTTCAAAATTAAATTYTGTCTATTTAGCTTGGGATAGTGCACTACTCAATGTATTACCCAACCAAATTCTAGTGAAACATTCTGTGGCAAGACTAATACCTATATGATGAATAGAWTTTTTTTCTTCAAGATCAAATAGTTAAATACAGTAGGGATACACAAGTTTGGAAAAGTGGATACATTAAATGTGAACTTCAAAGAGGAAAAATTCCTTTGCTTGAGCCCTTTACTGATTCTGTATGTTTTGCAAAGGCTCGGTGGCTTATTTATTTATTTATGTATTCTTTGTATAAAATGTTGTTGATTCTATGTTATTTACTCTTAGCTACATGAGAACTCCAAGTTCCAGGCTTCTTTGCTTTTTTTTTTTTTTTTTTCTTAACAGGAAAGAAACCATACTGAAATATGGTTCCAGTATGGTTTTTTTCCTGTTAAGTGTGAACCTCTGACAATATTTTTTCCCTTGTAGTTGCCAGTACTTTTACATCAGATGACATTTACAACAACGATAAGATTTAAAAAAAAGTGTATACAATAATTTGATAAATAGTTCATTTTTTCTTACTATTCATTAAATTCCGTAAGACCATATTTGCAGTGTTTCTCATCTAAAATCACTAGTACAAGGGGTAGATCTAGTSCTTGAGCATTAAAAGGATGCAGAACATTCCTCCACTTTGCCACTTTTATTATTTATATACAACTTCAAAATTTTTAATATTGACTAAACCAAAGASAGAAATTACATCTGGAACATCACAGTCAGTCCTCACAGCTGATTTCTTTATGCAAGTGTCAAAACATTGAATGAGTTKTTCTATGAAAGTTTCAATGAAAGTTTTTCAATTAATTATTTCAAGGGAAAAAAAAAGAGATTAAAATGTAGGAGAAAATCCCAAACTAGCACTCTCTATTTTCACTTTCACAAAGCTTTTCTGTGATTCATGGACTATCATTTTGGTGCTTCTTTGCAAATATTAAGAAGTTAAAAGTTAAACAGCAGAGTAAGAGAGAACAATTGGGTTGTTCACAGTGTGTTACTTTCAGATGCTCTTGAGCAAAATTTGGGGACCAAAGTCTGCTGGCRCATTTTCTCTGAGTTGGCCAGTAAAGAAATTCTTTACWGGGAGGATGGTGAGACACTGGCAGGGGTTGCTCAGAGAAGCTGTGGTACCAAATCCCAGGACATGTTCAAGGACAGGTTGGATGGGGCTCTGAGCAGCTTGGTCTAGTGAAAGGTGTCCCTGCCCACGGCAGGAGGGGGTGGAACTAGAGGATCTTTGATATGCCCTCCAAGCCAAGCCATGCTATGTTYTTATGATTCTGTAATTTAAGAAACTGATCTGTACAAAGTCATAAAATASAGTGCCTGGGTTTTCCTATCAGTTAACAATCTGATACTTGATGATTGTGCAGAAGGACAAAAATACCCTTTAATTTAATCTCCTCATGTTCTCTTTCAGATACTTAGTGAGCATATTCTGAAACCTCTTCTTAATAGACTTGATTTAATTAGCCTCCTATTGGCTTAATTTTTCTTTTCCCATTTAAATACTGTATTATAAGCATGTTTGTAAATCACACTGTTCTTAGGCCAAAACATTTCATTCAATGAATGATTGCTTATATACTGTAACAATTACCCAAGCAAATTAATGTCTTTGAGTAAGGATGGCACTTAGTGATGCTTTAGTTCTCTAAATTCCTGCATTTATACTCCAGTTAAACAGGATCTGTCACTGCACAGCACTAATAACAAATTAACTCCCACACCATGGAGAAATAACAACCTATCAATGTTATTCTCCCCCTATAAATTACTCCAAAACAAATGATATTCCTGGGCAGATTGTTATATAAGASTTATTTTGCTAAAGTCTTGAGGGAGAAAGAAAGTGTAAAGAAAAGGGAAATTATAATCCTCATCCTAACAGTAAAGCATTGTCATTTTCTGAGGCAAAGATACGTAAGCTCAGAGCTGCATTTTCATTCAGACTCTTCCAAACCTACATTTCATTCAAGCTTTGACAATTATATCAGATGTAGATTATGTGAAGTAATTCTGCTGGGCCAAAATAGGATTAGCAGGGTGAGCATATAACCTTCTGTAAGTCTGATTTACTTAGGGAACTTGATATTTTCCACAAGAGTGGTCATGGGTAATTTGTCATCATAGTAAATGCTGTAATAACTACATTGGATAATGTTTCCTTACTCCAGGGAAGATGGTGAGGCAAGCTTTTGAGAAGCATCGCACACATAAGTAAAATGTGGCTAAAGAAGGAATAAATTTCTGTTGTYGTTTAAGACCAGCTRGAAATTAAGCTCCAAGCAGCCATTTCCTTTCGTCTCTCCCTCTCCAGTGAAAAAGAGAAAAAAAGGCAGAGATTATGGCTTAAGGTAACAATTCACTGGAAAAAAGAGAAATAAAATAAGGAAAACAAACAGTAACAGCAACTATACTAATGATAACAGTTTATGAAAGAGGGTGATGGCATAAAAAGAAAAGCTTACAAAGGTCCAACTGACCTAGCGTTACCATGGCCAGTAACATGCAGCTTCCCAAGACTAAGGAGAAAATGGCAGGCACTGCCACAGTTGGCATTTTTCCCCTGAGCCTGGACCAATGAAAAACAATGACAGACAAACCCTCCCAAGCTGGACCATCTGTGCCATCCCACCCCATCATACTTCTTACTGCTTTTCTCTCCAGCAAAAAAGAGGAAAACCAGCCATGATTCTGCTGCGCATTCCTTTATAATTCCCCCAAAGCCATACCCCATCCCCTCACCCCTCCCCCGGGGGTAATATGCCTGGTATAGGATAACAACATAAACACATCCATGTGGCTGCAGGCTCCACCTCCACCAAGGAAACTGAAAAAATTAACTCTGTCCGAGCAGAAACTAAGATAGATCTCTGCACTTTTTGCACCCTTAAAAGGAGAAATGCTCAAATAAATTATGCAGAACTTTTAAACTGCACAGCTGGATCACTAGGATCTAACCAGAATCTGAAATCTGCATTTTTCCAATTTCCAAAGGTATTCAAACTAGGCGGTTTGATTGAAGGTCCATTAATTTAGATATGTAGTAAACTTTGCARCCCCAAACATTTCAATGAAACAGAATACAACTTTTAGAGAAGATACCTCTTTTTAATACATTGTGCAATTWTTCAGCTGGCTTAAGATTTCTATGATTTTATTGATTTGGTTCATTATTAATTTTTATAGAGATATTTTTCTTAAGAGAAGTTGCATGCTAATGCCCAGGTTATTTAACACTTTATGGATCAGATCAAAAAATTTGGCCATAATAGACATCATTCTGAAAAGAATTGAAGTAAAAGRGGGAAAGAAAATCATCTTTGGGAAAATCAGTCTTCACACATGCTTTTCTCACATTTTTCAAGTTGTTCACAACAGCTGTTAGTAAGCTGACAGCTACAATTAAAAGCGGGAATGAGAAATACATTAAGGATGGCCCCAGATTTAAAAAAAAAAAAAAAAAAAGTGGAAATATTTGTCTACCTTGTGGCAACAGCTTCTAAAAATATGAGCATTTTATGCTCTGGACTATTCAATGCAGAGTAGAGGCTTTGAAGAAAGATGCCATATTATTAATTCATGGGCTTATTTCATCACTATTTGATAGGATATAGGAGATTTTAGAATTTGRCCTCTTTGCTCTATGGAACACAGATATTCTCTTGCTTAAAATGTTGAGAACATCATAACAACAGGTTTTGATTAGTTTATAACTGTATATTAGTGGTTACATACATGAACTACCACACTTTTCTAGAGTGCTCATAAATTTTAAAGTTATACAATTAGGATTACGTAATCCTTATTTTTGCAATCCCCTAATATTTAGGTTCAAGTRATTTGCATGCTACAATACCTCTTTATACAAAAAGTAGTGGAAACTATTTCAGTGAAATTCCTTAAGTAGGCCACCCAGGAAAGACAGTTTAATTATAACTCTTAGTTTCACCACTCAACATTTTTAATTAAGTTTTAGATCTCTGTACCTAATTTATGTGGTGCAAATTAAAGCATCCGTTAAAAAGATTTTTTGTTCACTGTGTTTATACATTTGTGGTTTTTTCTATGCTTGTGTCACCCGTGTTCCATAATAGCACATGTCATTTAATCTCAAAAGTGCAAGCAAATCAAATAAAGATCAAACAGAGGAAAAGAATAACTTATTAGGAAAAGTGTATGTTAAAAACAGAGCAATGAAATTCAATTGCCAAAAAACTCCAACAAACCAACATCCAAAACTATCCCAAGCAAACAAAGAAAACAGAGGCTCATTGATAGATAATATTAAATTGTTTTGATGCAGTGCAGTTCTAGTGAAAGCACACTGCAAGTTCAATCTTCTACTGATGATAGGGAATTAGATTGATCTGCATTTGTTGAGTTTCTGGCRCTGGAATTTTAAAGGAGATGATGAGATGCTGAGCAGCACTCAGAGCATGCATCTTCACCCCTATTAAAGCACAATTTCTGGGAAAGGTTCTCAGTGCCATCTTGACAGAAGTGGCACAGAAATTTGGTTTTGTTGCAGACATTAAACCAATAATTCTACAGTATTAAAACTGCTGTCAATGATGTTCAAATCTTTAACTATCTTAACAATAAAGGAAAAACTATTTAGCCAAATTATGTACCTACTCTCCGTGACAATCCTGAAACTAAGACTTAGGGAGTTGTGTATTGACATGATAWTTGTAATCCAGTTGTATTAGCACCTAAAATTATTTTCACTAGTCTCCAGAGTATGAAAAAAAATATTATGTTGAACAATTCACCAAATGTTAAAGAAAACAGTAATAACAGTACATCAGCTTTAATAGTCAGTTCAATATAGCAGTCAGTATAGATAGCAATACAGTCTTATTTCTCTATTCCCAGATAACAAGGATACTAAATGAAAAGACATACCACCAGGTGTTAAATCCATTCTTTTACTGTCCTGTTCTAAGATGGCTCATAATCACACTACAGTAATTTATTTATTCACGTCTCTATTAATTTAAWTTTTTTTACCATATTACAAGAGATAAAAGAGATAGAAAAGAAGAAATTTCACTGTTTATAAAAAATTTACTCTTGCATTATCCATGAAGAGTATGATTTTCAAAATTCTATGGTCGTTATCCTACCATTTTTGTTTTTTCATTTCAGTTTAAGTTAAGATTTCTTTTAAGAAGTTAAAAACTACTCTGGCCTCTGGTAAGGGGTAATTTTGTAATTATTCAGTTCTACAGACTTGTTCACGCAATCTGTCAGGACAGACTTAGCCTGTGCTTTGAGATGTGTGTAAAAAAGTAGGTGTAATACACAGATGTTATTGGATGACCAAGGATAGCCTTAGAGTTCCAAGGTGAATATAAGTGTGCACGGTCTGAGTTCACTGGGGGCTGAGTTCTGCAAGTGAATTACAGGTTACAAGCCCCCAGCATTGCCAAGGCATGTGCAGTATAATGGATGTAATTGATGGATGTAGTTCCTTGCAGAGGTAATTATTGGATTAGAATCTAGAAGCACAGGAGTTGCTTTTCTATATGATACTGGGGAATTGAATTCTGCTCCAGTGCTCTCGTTCTGCTAACAACTGTAGCAAAGAAGCAACACTGTAGCAATTTGCCATGAGTAATACCAAACTTCTGCTTTTCACTGATAATTTGTTAACGTATGAAAAACACATGGTTACTCTCATAGGTAGGATCTTGTATGGTCAGAAGCACTTTRTGGGAAATTGTTAATGGAAATTTTAGGATTTTGTTACAAGCAACCTATTGATCAGTTAAAGAACAAGGTAMTGCAGTTGTTCTTCAGAGCTGCATAAACCTCATCAATAACTGGCAAACCAACAGTTTCTAATATTAAAATATTAAACAACCTGTTGCTATATATTTGGCAAGGTCCAATTCTCCTCTAATCATCTGATTTTAAGTGTCTCTTTTATTATTGACAATTTCTTGGGGTTTTTTACTGTCTTTTCATCTAAGTGTGAATATAGAAGTATTCCAGATTAAATAGATAAAAATTAGGAAGAAAGCAAATGGTCTCTAYGAAGCTTGTGGGGAATCCAGTGGTCCTATGACATGTGTTCAAAACATCAAGCTAAGATAGAATAGGCTTAGTGTTCTGACATGGGAAACAGAAAAGGAATTGCTCAAAGGGGAATAAGAAGTATTACTGGCCATGATTATTTAAGTCACAATGGCTCCTSATTTGTAGATTTCTGCATGATGATATCAGTTTAATGGGTGGGTCATATTCYCACTATCTTCTAAAACAAATCCAGTTTAGGTATACTTCACTATATTGGTATTATAGAAATAGGGGATAAAATCTTTTTGAAATTTTGTTTTTTCAGAATTTCATGTTTCACACTCCCTAGTTCTGAAAGTGAGTCTTGGGCTTAGAATACATACTTTGAAAAGGCARAAGCTAAAAAAAKACAGAGGAAAAATTCCATGGTAAGCRGTGAATATATTGGGTTTTATTTTGTTATTATTATTCTCAATGAATTCTAAATGTGAAAAAGCTAGGCAGGCTTCTCATGCCTCACACTGCTCTCTCTTTGTAGACTCAGAATCTAGGTTTTCTTAACAATGCTTGCTTTGCCCTTAGATTTTTTTATGTCAAAATGTATTTACAAGCTTGGGTTATACACATGCATCATRTATTTCTTTTTTATGTCATATGTGCTCAACATCTTTATCCTTATTACTATTCTGCTCATTTCCAATGGAAAAAAATATTTAACATTTCAGTTTTATTTTTAATTCTGGGCAAAAGGAGAAGTCAACAGCAAGGTTTTAAAACTCTGCAGTAGGAGATCAAAAACTCTTTAAAGAGTATCGCCTAAGAGAGAATTTACTCTCAAGGCAAGATATTTCATGAGGGCTTGGCTGGGGTGTCAATCAGACATGGCAATACTTTTGAAATGAGCTACTCCCTAAAGGGGAAACTAGTTAAAAATCAAAAAATTCAGAAAGGTTTAGGGAAAAAAATCTGTCATGAGAGAGTGAGAGCRTCAGCAGTAAGAGGGAAAGCAGAGAAGTCATACAGGCTCTCCAGCGATCTGGGAACAGAGAAGCAGAAGTTTCTYATGAGTGAGGGAGAACCAGAAGCTRTTAGTGACCCTGGCATGGGCAGTGGCCCTGCTGATGGGGCACAGTTGCACAGCAGCAAAGGAAGGTTTGTAATAGGAAGGAAGGTAGCAAAGGAAGGTAGCAATACGYTATGCTGGTTGTCCTGTAATTATCTATCAAAGGGAATTGGAGCCAGGATGAACCCAGGAAGCCCACTAAGTGCAGCAGTAGACAGGACCAAAGAGGAAGATAACTAGAGCATGGCTCAAGACAGGTCTGCCAAGGCCTACACTGAAATGAGGGCCCTGATCTCATGAGCAAGGGACTCAATGGCCMGGGCCACTAAGTTCTGTTAGTGCCCTCAGTGTCCCTACAGCAGCAGCTGCAGAATTTCCTTGGCAGGGGCATTTATCTGGGAGATTTTTTTCATATTTTTTCCGGTAGCTGCCTTGTGAGGTTCCTTATATTTTTGCAATTAAGAGCATTTCAATGCATTGAGAAGAATTATGACAAGTATGTATCATGCAATTCCAGAAAMTCTTCATAGATTCCTGTACTTTATCATAGATTTCCAGCTCTGCTCTATCAAGAGGTTCAGTAGAAGAAGTGCCATGCCACCTAAACCATATTACGGAATCAAAGAATCACAGAAGGGTTGAGGTTGGAAGAGGACTGTGGAGGTCATCTTGTCCTCAACACTCATGCTCAAGCAAGACCACCTAGAGCTGGTTGTCCAGGACTAGGTCCAAATTACTTTTGAAAGTCTCCAAGGACAGAGACTCTACACCTCTCCTTTGCACTCTCCCGTAAGATATTTATAGATGTTGGTAAGACGAGCCTTCTCCAGACTCTCTTAGTCCTTTCCCTTAGCTCTTTCCTCATAGGAGAGATGTCTCCAGCTCTGGAGTCCCCAGTACAGAGGAGACACAGACCTTTTGGAGTAGGTCCAGAGGAGACATCAAAAATGATCAGAGGAATGGAATCTCTCCTATGAGAAAAGGCTGACAGAACTAGGATTACTCTGCCTGGAGAAGAGAAGGTTCTGGAAAGACCTTGTTGAGGTTTTTCAATATTTAAAGGGGGCTTATAAGAAAGGTGGAGACAGACTATTTAGCAGGGACAAGTAGAGTTTGGACAAGGGATAAAGGACTGTTGATTCAGACTAGACATGAGAAAAAAAATGTTCAGCAAAGGTGTGAAACCCTGGTAACAGTTGTTCAGTGAGGCTKTAGATGACTCATCCCTGGAAARATCAGGTTGGGCAGGATTTTGAGCAACTTGATCTAGTCAAGGTTCTCTGTGATCATTGCAACACTGTTGAAATAGACGACTTTTAAAAGCCCCTTTCATCCCAAACCATTCTGTGATTCTGTGATCCTGCTGAGGTCTTTATGGATRATAGCACGACTTTCTGGTGTATCAGTAACTCCTCCTTCGTGCAACCTGAAAATTTGCCGAAGGCACACCATCATACAAATCATTAATGAAGGTGTTAAACAGGRCTGAAGCTAGTACTGGCCCCTGGRGTACAAATGCAGTTACTGACCTCCAACCAGACTTTATACTTTTGACCACCGCTCTCCAGGACCRGCCATTCAGACAGCTTCCAATTCACCTCACTCTCTTCTCATCCAGCCCACACAGCAAAAGTTTGCTTCTGATGCCCTTATAGGAGACACCATCTCCCTTCCTGAAGACTGGGTAGGTAATATCACTGCTTCCTGCTCATCTACTAGGCCAGTAACTTATTCAAAATTTATCACAGAGGTTTAGGAGTGATGTTTTCTTTCCTCCAGTCTTCAGGMWCTTGTCCCAGTCACASTGGTCAATGAAAGTTTGTTCATAGTGGTTATGCAATTTTTACACGACACACCTGCCAGACCCCTCAGCACTCACAGGYGCGTTGCATCATGGCCTCTGGGTTTATGAATGTACAGTTCACTTGAGTGACCCTTTTCCACCAGGGGTATATCTTCTATGCTCCAGACTTTTCCCCTGGTCTCTGGGTCCTCAGAATTCTGGAAGTGGGTCTTACAAAACTGAACTGAAAAAGACATCTCAGTATTTTCTGTCATTTTAAACTGGGTGCCTCATTCAGCAGTGGACCAACATTTTCCCTAGTMTAAGTTTGTTACTTAGATCCTTACTGAAGTATTTTCTTCCTTGAACATCCTCTGTGACATTCAACTCTGTGTAAGTTATGACTTCTCTAAGCAAGTCTCTGCACTCTCAGAGTTTCTATATTCCAAGTTACCTTTACCTTCATCCACCTTCTAATCTAAGTTTTGCCAAAAAATACTTTTTTGTCTTTGTTAGTCTTCTGTGGTTTTTGTCTAACTTCTTGGTTGTTGGGATGGATTGTTCATTAGCTGGARGAGGGGATCCTTGAATGTCAAACAGCTTCCTTGTATTCCTTTTCCCTCTAGAGCCTTATGCCACAAAACTTTTTCAAGCAAATCTCTGAAGGGAACAAGAGCAGTTCTTCTGAAATCTAACACTGAGATCTTGCTTTTTGCCCKTCTCCTTCCTGTCAGGATTCTGAACTCCATCATCTCATGGTCACTATAACCAGGCACAGAAAGGCCTATGATCACAGTGAGGGTTGAGAGACCGGGGAGGGTATTTCATCTGACCAAAGCACGTGGCTAAAATGACAGCAGGAAGGTTTTGAAGTACTGGAAAAGTTCTTTATGGAGCAGAATTAAAAATTAGTTCACACATTTGCTCTATAATTAACAAGGGAAGAAACTCATTATGTTCTGATCCCAATCTGTGGTATGTGTCTTCTACGCAAAAGCTTGGGGCTTCTTCCATTGTACTTTTTGCTTTTGGTTTGRTTGTTTGGGTTTTGTATTTTGTTTTTGGTGAGTGGTTTTGGTTGGATATTTTTTTGCTTAGTTGGGTTTTTTGTTTGTTTTGTGGTTTTTTGTGGTTTATGTTTGGGGKTTTTTTTWAATTTTTTTGGTACRGTGGGTTGGTTGGTTGSTTTGGTTTATTTAGGTRGCAACACACATTTTCTTTTTGTTTTGAAAGGTATTTCAGAGATGAACTCTGCAGCATTTCTAAAGTTTTGTTCATCTGAGATCAAAGATCATCTTTAAGTGCAAGTATCAATAACTGAAAGGAAATTTAGAACTGCTAAATATAGGGGTGTCTTTTTGTTTTAATTCAGCTGTCTGATACCTAGTAGAGTACATTTTCTTTTCAAAATTCATTCAGAGTTTAAAGAACATATCAGGGCAGACCTGCTGCAGATGAAACCTGCAACTTTAGCTTTATTTCACACCCTGTGAGCTTTTCCACTTCATCCAACACATGTTCTTACAGGGCAGATCTCATTCTATGGTTTAACCAAAGATTAACTAAAAACTAAAGAAATTATTGTAGCGAGTACAGTCTTTAGTCTTGAAATTGGTCCTGATAAATGTGAGAGAGCTGTGCAGTGAATGGCAAGATTAGTTTKTAGCTATCTTTTGTTAGCTGAGCTTTGCCTCAGGGTTAGCTAAAAAGAAATCAGGAAAAGCACCAACTATGGTACAAAATAATTTTTTGCCACTTATAGACCTTCTCCCTCACCTGTTTAGTTTTTTTCCCACAGAATCTTTAAGGGTATATTATTGTCACTTTTCTCTTTTTGTTTTTCTCTTTTTCCTTTATTCTCCTCTTCCCTTTCCCCAGAGGGCTGCTTCTCTGAACAATGTGAACATGTGCCAGCTAGGACATTCAGAGCATTTCTTTGCTGCTGTGTCTGAAAACTGCTTGTGGCCTTTTTACACACAAGTTTGCCCATCAAAAGGAAACTTAGAGGTGCAGAGAAGGAGGAAACTGCAGAGAGCCAGAACRAGTCCTTGGTCTTTGTGAACAAGAAACTTCAGCAGAAGTTGCAAAGGAGCTGCTTGCGTATAAGTCAATTTATACTCCAAATTAGTCAGAACTGTTTCCAATTATATCTGTTAATTGCCAGCAACTTAGGTAACAAAACAAACGTTACTCTTCTCATCTTTTCGTGTTTCATCACTTCCAGTTTTGGAACTAAAAGGCTGCACAAAGTTATTTTTTTAAGCATCCAGTTTACTATTGCCATTYACCTTCATTGTGGGCTAGTGGCTTCCAAGCATAGGGTAGTTCAGCTATTCCTTGGTAGAAGTCATTCATAATTTCTCACAGCTTTAATGTTATTAATAATGGAACATGGATTAAAAAAACTACTGTGAAAGACTAATTGAAAAGAATACTTCAGCTAAAATTCTGAAGCCTTAATGTTGCCAGAAATCCTAACAGTATGAACAACTTRTGTGTTTTTATGGAATTTTATGTAGATATTTGTATCTGTGTGTGCATAGGCAGATGTGTGTGCCAATGGACATAGATAAATAATGTTTTCTTACAACCCCACTCACTCTGACATACATATTCAAAATCATTTATTTTACCAAAATGTCACATGTATTTATCAAAGGTCATTCAAGTATCAAACTTAGTTTGATTTGCATTTCTCAGACTTTGACTTAGGTAGGCATCAAGATATTAATATACCTGGCACTTCCAAAATATAGTGGAACACACATATTTTAGAGTTGTCACTATTACTCTGCGATTTCTGCAAAATGTAAAGTGATGGAAATTTTGTATCAGACAATGAAATTGCATTAATTACAAGAGAAAATTTAKATATTTAGATCCTAACTGGGATTTCACATTGTATTTTCTGAAAGCATCCCTAGGAAATCAGTAAATTAATCTTTGTAACAGTGAGAAATAACTTTTTCAGTAAAGTGAAAGAGGATTGTACAGTGCAATCAGGCTATGTTTTATGCCCTGTGCAATTTCACTTGTCATATTAAAGCGGTTAATATAGGTGCAGCATTTTAAGCTCAGGGCATAAGAAACTTTTTGAAGACAACRTGGATGTTGTGTTGGATATTGGAGAAATGACTTTAGCAGGTTTCTCTTTCCATTTTCTGTTTCAGTCCCTCAAGACACTGTGAAGCCTATATATATGGGTTGTGGTACTCATCAGAATGAAATCTCAAACATTCAGACTTTATCAACCCCACGAAAACAAATCAATAAATAAGTAGCAAAGTTCTGACCATGGAAAAGAAACCCTTGACCTAAACCTCTTCTCTGCACAATTTGAAAGTAGAACTCCATTTTCACAGCCATTCAACYTCTTAAAAACACTGCAGCTTGACAAACTGTTCTTCTCATAGGTAAAATTCTAAACTTTAAAAAGAAGCYTGGACCAGATGGACAACATTTGAACTTGTAATGCAACACAAAGATGCCCATTGCTATCCACTCATGAAAGAGAAGACTTTCCATCTTTCATGATCATCAATTTATTCTACCTACAARAACAATTGACTATGAAATCAAGATATTTTTCAAAAGGCAATCCATTCTTAAGCTTTTAGAGGAGGTTATAATTTGAATTATCTTWTTTGCCAGTATACAGATGGGAAAATTCTTCTTCATATCTCTTTTTAATGAGTTTTCAGATTTCCTACTAATTATGAAATTCTAAGAGATTTAAGGAAAAACAAAACAAGTAGGGAAAACAGTGCTTAAAGAGTAATTTCCACAGAATTCTCCCCCTGCCTTTTATTTCCGACAGAAACAGAATGTCACAATCTCATTTTTATGCATCTGTCTACTTCTATTACTGCTTCATTTTACATCTCAGCAGGCCTGACTACCCTGAAAAATACACCTGCATAAAACTTGCAAGGAACAGAGAAAATACATAAGYAGGGGTGGAAAATGAAAAGACAGCTCCCTGCACTCTTATCACACCTTTTAGCATCTATCTGTTTGAGGTCTCCTGTGATTCATTCACCCTTTCACTATGTAAAAGGCCAAAGCAAAGCTGCAGTGATAGTAGCATCCAAGATGAATATCAAGGAGGCCAGGACTAAGAGGAGGGCAACACTAAGAACACCCATGGGAATGAAGGTCACAGAAAAAGAAGGAGAGTTTAACTAGAGCAGTATGGAGCAATCAGTCAGACATGTTCCTGCATCACAGAGTGGTCTTTGAGAAGCAAATAATAGGAAAGGAACATAAAAAGAAAAACACAAACAAAACATTTTGAAAAGATGTTGCTCATCATTGTTGTTTTCACACCTGAGCAAATAAAAATATTGTTTTGTAATAAAGTCAAACAGTAGAGGAAGCTGGTTTGTGCTTTCCTAAAGGGCAATGCATACATTCTAGAGCCCATTACTGGGTTCACATACTTAGATAATTTCCAACTTCCAGAAGCTGCATGGCAGGAACAGAGTAGTTTCCTTCTGAGAGCAAATGACTATGTCCTGACCCCCCACAAAATTATCCTTTTGTCTACTGCCATGTGTTTCCATTTTCTTATTATACCAAAAATATTATTGCTGTCAGTATTCTCCATCACCAATCCCCCTTCATTAATCATCTAGTTAATGAAGAGGCAAAGACTGAGGCATCTGATACCATGCTGGGCTTCTGCAGACACACTACYCAGGTGAGGAAAACTGGGAGCTAGTGGAAAAGAAGATCTCCTAAAGAAGTGGTCTTAGAAGTAGGAAGAGGACCAGAAAGAAAAAGGTGAAGACCCTGGCTAGGGGAAAGATCCTGGAAGTGGCAGGATTCTGGAGATGTGGGAGATGCAAGGMAATAAACCCTAGGGGATGCCCATGATAACAAATACTCCTGGGACTGAACCATGAGTGTGGACTGACATGATTTCTGACTGAACCTCCACCACCAACAGTGACAACCTTGAYGAGAAGGGAAGTTAAGATCTAGTGAACATAGCACCAAGGATAGTAAGCTAGGGACTATATGAGGTAGGCTAATATGATAAAAGCTCTTTTCATTGATTCTTAAATAAATCCCAACATCCAGAACCACTATGGGTTGTCTCTTATTTTGTCCTGTTTCTTACTACTAACACCAGAGCTGATTGGTTCACAGTTTGAAAAGTTATCTGTAGATTCCTTAGCAGCTGCTGCTATGACTGCAATTAAATTTCTCCCAACAATACCAAATTATCTGAAATCTGCATTTTTTAAATACAGAAAACTAAAAATGTTTATATTTGGAAAGTTAAATTATTATACTTTATAATATTATTTTATATTTTCATACAAGTCGGGTTTTTTTCATAGATACATGTAATTTTTCATGATTTTTTTACTATTATCTCCTTTTTTAAACTTTACATCCTTTCCACCAGTCTGAAACCCTGCAGACTACTTTTGGAAGCTGCCTTTTTATATGTTTCCCAGCAGGCAGGCAACTCCTGAAATCTGCWAGTGAGAGATCTTCTTCTCAGCTAATGGCAGCACGCTGACTACCTATAGCTTTCTGACCCTGTTTCCACAGAAACCACCAGAACTTGTTAACTTTAAGGAGTCTTATTTGAATAATGGAATGTTTTTAACTTAAACAATATCACTTTTAGGGTAGAAAATGCTGATCTTTTTTCTTTCGTTTTTCATTATGTACCTCCAAGTAATTTTGTGTTTCTTTGTCAATCTATTTTCTTCTCCTTTTTTTCTTATTTTGTTTGTTTGTTTTTAATGGTAGGACTTGCATAAACATTATTGAATTATTTAGATTATGTGATATGTGATCTGCCCCTAGTAACACAGCAGTCTAAAGACTTCTTTCAAAAGAGCAAGTAAATTTAAACCCAGATTCACCTATTATTGTTTTGGCATGGACAGAAAGATGAATAATGACCTGTAGCATTGTAAAAGAGAACAACAGAATAGACATCCAAGCCTCAGTAACATCATTTGTTATTGAGGATAAATATGTTACACAATACCTCCAATAAACAAAACATCTTTATATGAAAGCACATTTTCCCCCAAGCATCTCTGCATRGATATTTGGGATCTCACTTCTAGAGAGGACAGATATTTTCTTTCAATTTTTAGCTTAAATTTATCAACTTATTTGCTTTTTTGAATGTTGCACCTTCTATGTTTTAAAAGTTAACATTTCTTGCTTTTTTGGGTTTTTTTTTGTTTGTTTGGTTGGTTGTTTTTTATGTTTCTGTTTGTTTGTTTTTCTTTTCTTTTTTTTCCCCAGCAGAAGCCACACAGATGGACTTGAAGTATGATCACACTTCATATGTAACCACATATCCTTATAGTGCTCCAGTAATGTTGCAATTAGACAGAGAAATTGGAAATTCTGGTGTTTTATTCATTTCTCTTGGCACATAGTTGCCTTCCTAGGTGGACACTGTCAATACCCTCTCTACATTTGTCACTCAGTTTAGCAAAACAACTGAATTACTTGGATTCTGTCTCATWATGGAGACACCCCATTTTTCTTCTCCTAATAACCTTATCTGTTCTAGTTAGATTCATCTTCTGCAAGGTGAATGGGTTCAGAACTATGCCTATCCTGAAAATGACATTTTGGTGATGGTTCTTCATGTAACAAACAATTTTAGTCATCTTTACCTATACTGGCTGTCACAAGTGAGGTCTTTTGCCTTGTATGCACCATTTTCATGCATACAATGTATGGTTAAGTCCAACATGTGATTTTCTTCTTTACTATTTTCCAGTTAAGATATTACCTTCTATACCTTCTATTACCTTCTATCTTAACATTAGATCCCAAGTAGATAAGCTTACATTCTGCACTGTAGCACACCATAAAGTTTTTAGAATTTCAATAATTCAGTTCTTCTAATATACTTTTATGATTTCCCCCTGGATCAAYGATGTATCTTCAACAACTACAATTTTTGCATCACTAATTTTTTTGGGTTTTYGCCAATGTGTTTAATTACAATATTAACATTAACAGCATTGTCAAAAGAAAATAACAGATACTATTCTCAGACAAGGTAACCCTACCTCAATTCACTAGAAAATATTGAATGTGAATCTAATAAAAGCATCTGAAAGTGATTAACATATAAATGAAGAAATGGAAGCATACCACACTGTGTCTTGCTGAAAAGCATGACTACCATGACTATAAAATGTAGAGTGATGACATTTAATGGTGTCTGTTGGGGCTCTTGAGCTTTGGTGATTACTAAGGAGAATTTGGAGCACCTTTAACACAGCCTATGAGTCTATATTAAAACAAACAGGTTAATAAAACAGAATAAAATGGCTGTAATAGAAGATCTATGTGTTTTAAGCTACAACTGCCTTAATAGTGATATAGGAGGTAACTAGTAAATTCTGAAGTTCATACTGCAAGCCACAAGAAGATTCAAGATAGGGCAAAAATCAATACAAAGTATAATATCCTATTTTTTATAATGGCAAATAATTCATATTGAATTAGTTCAGTAAAATACTGTTAGGCACCTCCGCTGCTGCCTTACCTTATGGTAGGACAGCCAGTGCTTTCATCATATTTCAGAGAGCTTCACAGAGGCTACATTTCCAATTTCTACTGATCCAGTGGGGGCTTTTAGAGCAGACATAAGTTTCAAGGACTACATCCATGCCAGTTAAATAAACCATGACCAAGAACATTCCTGGGCATGGAGGACGACCAATAAAGAAATGTCCACGTGGTTGTAACAGAAAATTCTTTCACTCCCAAGTAGGTTGCGTGCCTACTCTCCTATTGAGGGTGATCCCTGAGGTGTTTTACCTGTTGCAGATGACTGGAAACTGTTTGAAAAAGTGATGGATTGTATGGACCAAATATTTGCTGGACTATGGCCTAGCAAACCACAAGGACMGGCAGCAATTTTCTTAGCTGCAAGGATGTTTCCACAATAATTTCCCAGGTGAGATGTAGCACAAGTCTGCGGTAGTTCATGGTGAACATGTGTGAGGTTCTCCACATGCTTTGGGGAGATCATGGCACATAGGAGAGACACATAATTTCTAAGTTCCCATCATGGTGTAGCCATGCCTGAGCTCATGATGGTTCTGCTGTATCTGGTGCCAGCCCAGGGGCTCATGTCTTGTCCCCATGGAGGTGCCTGAGGACTGTGTCTGGGGTCATCACCCTGGTGTGCAGGGAGCTGTTCTAGCCCCTATGATGATGATGATTTACTCAGAAGAGGAAAATAAGTGTTTCAAATTTGGGGAAAATTTATTTAGCTTTGAAATGGCAACACAAGCTCACTGTATTTCTGAGTCAATTTCTAAACTTATGTGAAAGAGTCAGAACTTAAAATTTCCATCTTRCCTTGTGGTTCAGATGAGAAGTTTCCTACAAGAAGAAAAATGCCTTCTTTCTCAGTTTTATCTATAACTAAGGTTTTAAAGGCCAGAGAATAAAAGGAAAATGTCTATCCATGATAAGAAAGGAAATTCAGTTTAAAAAAAAACAAACTAAAAAGATTCCTGAAGGATAACAGTTGAGTCATTTCCAAACTAGATTTTTATTCTGATTCAGGTCCCTATAACTGGTATATAATCCCAGCCTTTTCTTAGCCACTCCTCCACAGAGACACTTACGGATCTTTATAAGTTTGCTTAGTTCCTGCAYAGCTACAATCCTGCAGGTAACTTTCTAGTAAAATACTGTGCAAATTAATGTTAATGAAATGCAAATATTCTGTCAACTGCTAGCAAATTTAATTGGGCTTACACATATGCAGTGAAAAGTAAAAGGAAAAAAGTATATATATATATTCTTATATATTAAAAATATATATATTCTTAAATTAGTTCATATAATTTAAAAGAAAATATATACTCAGAGAATCCAAAATTTTCCCATGAATATCAAATTAAGGAATGTATTTTGAATGACAGAGTGTAAAATTCTTGCTAGCTGAAAAGCTCTTTTGATGTCATTTCCATGTAGCTTGACTGCAAAATTGTTCTCTTTCCAGGAAGGCTTGTACCCCTCTTTTTTCTTCTCCTCAAAGGGCTTCCAAGGTGGAGTTTGGAGTATTGCAAAAAAATTGCTCTCAGGTTTCTGCCAAGGAGATGCAAATGAGCCTTCAAGGCCCCCCATTGCTAGGTTCTGCATACACATGTAGCAAAGATTTAAACTACAAGGGCTTGACCCTGCAAATACTTCCACAGCTGCTGCTTAACTTTGTGAATTTAAATAGATTCTTTGAATTAGCTGGTAATGTCAGGCAGGTGGGTAAAAGGTAAGCTTGAAGCCTGGTTTAGACCACTCAGGGAAGCAAAAAGGAATATGTAGACAAAGATGTACAACTTGATAAGCTGTTATTATGTAATTTAGTTACTAAGCTACTATTTTGATGTTAAATTCTTTGGAATAGAGATTGTGTTCTTATCTTATGTCTGCCACTTTCTGATCTGTAACAGGAATTATTCATACAAAGAAACCATTTATACAAAGAAGCCTTTATATTTCCTCTGTAAAGAAAGAAATATTTTTGAATCAAACTGTGTCTCAGCCTTCTCAAATATAACATTTTGTTCTCTTGCCAGACAATATAAAATCTACACCGTTTAAAAGTGTGTTTGCCCATTTAAAGGGTGCACCTATAAAAGCACGTAACAGGCAGTGTGCTTTATGAAAGTAAAGACTTTTTTTATGAAGGACAATAAAAGATAGCAAATACAATACATATTGTGAAGATTAAATTGCTAAAATTCAAGKGAGGGTAAAGATTGGAAATCTTATCATTAGGAAATAACATATTATTGCAATGGAGCATTGCTTTACTATCCATACCAAAAACTGGGTTTTTTTCAGAACAAATTATTTTAGACATGAACTAAATACAATTCTGTCTTATATACAGAAATTTGTTTTCCAAGTAAAAATGCTCAGAGTTCTTGACACAATTAAGTTTTTGACCCATACAATATTCTGATTATGATGAAATAATGTCTTTCTGATGAAACATATTTCATTTTTTATAAAACTCTATTTGTAAGGATTTTATTCCTGCAATTTTCCTGCTCAATAAAATTGTTTTTTGAAGGGAAGAAAGGTAAAATTCTATTTATATCGTCAAACAAAGAAAAAATGTTGTAGATCTTATATGTAATTCTTATGTTATCTTCATAGAATATAACTTTTGTTCTATAGGTACTAGAAAGTAACTTTTAGCTGATGTAATCTGACATGCTGTTGAGAAGATTTTTTTTGTGGTAATAAGGTCATTGATGCCTTATAATCCTATATTTTCTTCTATTTGTACTTTTTGTGTGTCAAAAGCTTTTTCTTAGCTTATGTTAATGACACATTGCACTATCTACTAATGAAAATCCATATAAAATAAATTCTATCAGTCCAATTCATATACATGCACTTTTGAAAATTACCAGGATAACATGAATCAGCTTACCTTAGATGACAATCTAGTACCTATTATTTATATCATGTTTATATTTTTTAGGCAGAAATCTTCCTCAAAGGAAAGAAAAATTATTTCCCTCTAAAAAGTTATTCTGTATTGAACATCACAAAAAATGACAACTGCTACAACATATGTGTCCATTGCCTGTTTTGAAAGTAATTCACCCGGTGTTACTGAAAGAGATGAAACATTTAAAGAATGACATACCCTCAGAATCTGCAGTTTAGGTGTGTAAGAGCATGTATGGTAAAGGGAAATGTGACTGTGGTCACAGGGGCTCTTGAATGGGGGAAGAGATGAGAATGTTGACTCCATGATTGGAAGGCTTGATTTATTATTTTATGATATATATATTACATTATAACTACACTAAAAAGAAAAGGAAGGAAAAGGTTTCCTCAGAAGCTGGCTAAGCTAAGAGTAGAATCGAAAGAATGATAACAAGGGCAGATGTCTCGGACTCTGTCCGAGAGAGCTCCGTCTTGATTGGCCATTAACTATAAACATCCAAGATGAGCCAATCCAGAATCCACCTGTTGCACTCCACAGCAGCAGACAACCATTGTTTACATTCTTTTTCTGGGGCCTCAGCTTCCCAGAAGGGAAAATCCTAAAGAAAGGATTTTTAGTGAAAAAGATGTCTGCGACAGGGAAATACAAGAAATTATGTGAAAAAGTTTGTGTGTACAGTTTTGGTTCTCCCAGAAAAAAAGAACCTGTATCAGTATGGCAGTGATACTTATTTCCACAGAGTCAAGGAGCAGTTAATTTACAATATGCACTGCAGCTGTCAGAGAGCTGATAAAACCAGAAATTCTTTCCTTGTTTTATAGTACTTTGAGATTTATTAATGTTTTGAAGGGATTAAGACAATACAAAAGCAGTTTGTTTAGCAAACTTGTGTTGAATAAGTAACTTCAGTCCCAGATAAATTTTTTTCCTAAATAGAAAACGGCATTTTTTTGAAAAGCAGAGCTATTTCAAGAGTTGAGGGTTTCTCTTAGCATTAAGAGGATAAGATTTAAATTCTTTTTCTTTTGACTTTGTTGTGGGATTTGAACCTGGAAGTTTTATGTGCTATGTGATGCTCAGTCCTCCTGTGTGAAAATATGGTTCCTTACTTGCAAAAAAAAGTTTGAGTTATTTGTCTATTTTTGTCATTTGAATACATTCAGAGAGTTCCTATGATTAGGAACTAGCAAGAACTTGAAAATGGACCTTTCAGGGTCCCTAGAAATCCCAACTACTAATTATATCTGTTAGCTAGCTGTAGGCACAATATTCTAATTTACTTCTGATTTCAAATAATTCCAAACCCATAGAAAAAAATTAAATGTTTTCTTTCCACAAACAAAAGTAAACAACAAACTACCTGAAGTTTTGCTGAAAATGTTTTTTTTCTGGCTTCTCATACAATCAGTGATTAGGTGCTTCAAATGAAGGTGTGCAAGCTCTTTTATTTGTTCGTTGGGTGGGGTTTTTTGGATTTTTTTTTCTGGTATGTACTGGTTTACTTCATTAGTTTTTCATTTGTCCATCTTTGTACTGGGCATCAAGTTACAATTCTAGATTTCGCCAATGTCATATATTACCTATGTAGACTTAGTTTACATTCGGGACATGGAGAAATACTGATTGTTATGAGCCATACATAAAGATGAAAGGCATAAATATTTAACACATAAGGCTGGAAAAAGTAAGAATAAGACGAATAAAGGTCTCAGGGTTGCAGTCAGAAAGGATCTGAAAATAGGATGAATTTTGGAAAGAGGATGAAGAACAAAATAACATATATACAGGTCAAACCAACATTAAATTGGGTTGGCAATAAAAAGCAATGCAACAATGGAAGCCTTGGCTATTATGAAAATGTTATGCTAGGTCCTGAGRGTGCAATCATTTTTCTGAATTTGAAGGAAAATAAGGAATAAAGGTCTCAGGCCCTTCCTGAGGAGAGATATAGGACAACATGASGGGTGCTGTCTGCTCATTGCCCTGTGGCTTTGGTCTTGTAAAATGCCCAGAGCTGAGGAGACCTGAATTTGTTCTAAGCTGACTGTACCTTCATTGTAGTCAAGGAGAAATCTGCATAGCAATACCACAGCTCAGGAAAAAATCCAGGTATTGAAGGATGAAACCCCTTCAGGAGTAGCATCATCTCACATTGGTTCTCTTCCTCTTCCCCTTCCTGTATGTAAAAACTTCAAGCACTGTGTTTTCTTTTGCAAAGAACAAGCAACAACTTTGTGCAAAATTGAGCTGGTTTTTGGCAACTCAAGTACCCAGAATAAAACTAGGTAGATCAATTACCTGAGTGAATATTAAAGTAGAAAAGCACATACCCTGCTGATGTTGAGGGAGAAAGAGAAAGCAAAACTGTCACAAGCCTTCGCCCAAAAACTGGGAGGAGGTGAGTCGCAGTGAGGGAAGGTCATAGTGTTGACATCTGGTAGAGTAAAGGAGAAAGAGACAAATAGTCTTTCACTTCCTCAACCAAAACACAAAAGCTAAAGTCTGGGTAAGAAAGAAAGAAAGAGGGGAGTGCATGAAACCTTTATGAAGAAATTGTTTAGGCTTTACTGGTGGGCTAAAAAAGCTATGGTTATTTCACAGCTCTGCACCACCTCTGCTGAGAATAGAAAACTGAAAGAAAAGCTGCCAAAGTTACCTTAATCAGTCTGTGAACAAGTGGGCACAAGACACAGCTTTTAGACATGAGCAGAAATACAAAAAAAGTAGCATTAGGTCAAGCATAAATTGTAAGATTTTCTTTAGAGAAGACACTTAAACATTATTCTTCAAAAACTGTGTAGAATGATCATGTTCTTCTGTGTTATAAGAGTTTTTTTACATCTTTAAAATTGCTTTTTAAACAGCTTTATTCCCATTTATGAGTGTGAAAAATTAACTCCCACAACTCCAGGAATTTCAGTATAAATCTCTCAAGAGTTTTTGTAATGATCTCCTCAAATATGAATCAACTCATTGGTGTCAATCGAGATCTGTCAAAAAGGTTGCAGTGGGAAAACCTGGCATACAGAATAAGAGACTTTGTAACAAATAGAAATCAAGTCAAGATCTCTTGAGTCCCAGTCTTAACTTTAAGTTCAAGACTCTCAGATACCTCATATTTTGCAGATGTTTACCTAATTAGCAAGAACTAGCTAATACAATATATGTTAAATCTAGCACCAGATGACGTTTAGCTCTTGAATATATACACCATTATATGTTTGCATTTCTGGAGCACTCACATTACTTCACCAGAATTGGTGCACAATGGTGAAAAGACATCAGTGTTTAAAAAGGCTTTAAGTCCATTAATTCAAATGAGACCAATTCCTTTTTCTATAAACAAATCCATAAATGAGGGAAACTTGAAAAAAGTCCCACTGAGGCTTAATTACTTTTTTGGATGCTACAACATGCAAAGAACATTGACAATTTTCCATTTTTAATGAAAAATAGCCAGGTTTTCTGCCAGGGACAGTGAGCTCACTACACTTAATCAACTAATAAGTCCTGTGGTGATGATTTTTCCTTCAATGAAATGTTGTTTCTATGAGTTGCTCCATCATACCTATCAAAAAGTACAGAGAAAAAAGGTGCAAGAGTGACTTTAGGTAACATTTAAACTCCCTAAGTCCTAAATCTGGGATTATATTTGTCTTTTTCTTTGCTGAATTTATAAGCAGCCCTCTCTTGTAACAACTGGTATTGAGGAGTAATCCCCAAGGTGGAGAAAGGAGAGGTTTGCTTGGCAAATATAGTTGAATGAAAASAATTTAAGTTCAACTGACTTTTGCTGAGCTGATGGCTGTTTTTCACTGGAATTCACTCAGATTTTTTGCAGGTCTGGGCCTTCTAAAAATTATGGGACCTTGGGCCACGGCAGACAGTCCTGAGAACTCCAGTATTTGAAATACCACAAAACAATTAATTGATTGTCCTGAAAATGACATCTGGTTTATATACAGTTTTTTAGTTTATTTGTATAATAAATAAATAAAATAAACTGCTGCTGTATCAGTCTGAAGTTGATGAATTTGTATCTAAAATACTGAAACTATTTTTCCTTCCATTTAAAAACTTATAAGACATATTTCAAAATAAACTTAAAATATTGCATTAGATACATYAGAGCTGTCAAAATGAGAAGTTTAGATCCATACTTTTAAAAAAGTATATTTTAAAAATTTGAAAATCCTTTTTTTCTTATAAATGTTCTAATAATTTCTATCACTATAAAATTAATTTTGGAGACCAAATTGCCAATAATTGAAAAATACGTCTAGCTCTGTGGACAAGACACAAGGAGCCTTCATAGGAGCAGGATTCTATATTCCTTTTTCTTTTTAGGCTTCTTGTATTGTAAATATCTATTAATTTAAAAAATTCTATTTTTTTCCCTGTCTCTCTCTGTTCCACTGAGCTTTTCCAGRTGGTACTTCCTTTGTTAGGAAATGGAGAGCTTAGTTCTTTGTTTCATATGACTTTTTTTTACTCTTTGTAGCAGTGTTCTAGATCAATGACATCCTTACAAAGAAACCAACAGACCAACAAACCCTTAATTTGTGCTTACACGGTCACCCAGTGCTTGCCTCCATCTATAGATGTTTAATACAGAGCACATTATGACTGTGCTCACTGCTGTGAAGAACCCAAAAGCTGATTCCAAGGAAGGAAGGACTAATCCTGCCCAAAGTATTTCTTGGAATTGTTCTAATGTGGCAGAGCACCCAGTTGCTACCCTGTTTTACCAAGATTGAGATTGTGATTATAAACTTCTCTGTTTCAAGTCTAAGCATTCTCAATAATCTCATTCAGAGCCAAAAAATCTGTTTTATCCATCATTTCTGCCTTGCAAAACGATCACTAAATCACTGTATGGAAACTTAACTGGTGGTATACTCTCCCTTGCKCTACTGACACCAAGTATTTAAAAATAATTATAATAGCCATGGGCTGCCCTAGTTTGTGGTATTGTCTCTGTCTTCAGTCAGCCTGAATTATTTTCACCATTATAATTTCCAAGATAGAAACAATATATTTTTTGATTTTCCGGCCTTGCAGTTCTGTCTAGATTCTATATCAATGCAAGGGGGGAAAAGTGATTAAGGATTGATTCTGGGAAATGGTAGATTGAATTATTGATTGCAAGGTTTTCTGATACTTTGCCTGATCCCAGAAAAACATAATTTGTCCACTCTTGAAAAGCTTAGACGTCCCTTTACATTACAAAAAAGAAATGTTGTATAAAAATCCTGAAAGAATATTTCATTTTATCATGGGTAATTATGTGATTGTGTGACACATGTCGCTCTGTGGAACTGTCCATTATTGACATCCGACCTCCACAGCGAACCCTTAAAGAAAATAAAGAGCTTTGTTCTATTACGCCTTAAATACTTWTTCATAACACCTAAAATAAAGGCAAAAGGGATCCTTATCATAAATGTTTAATTCTTGCTGATATTCAGATTCCCAGGCCGTGAAATTTGCTGAAGAATATGTTCCTTTGCAGGAAATTATGTTGAAACATAACTCCAAGTAAAAAATTAAACATTACTAATACCTTGATATGCAAGGGAAGCCATTGAACAAATCTACTCATTTTCCTAATTCACTTCCTATAACTCTATCTAAMTTTGAATCTCATTGATGTCAATAGGGAGCTGTACTCTACCACAGAAACCATCTCCTGTAAGAGCACATGTACTGCWTGGAACTTCACAGAGCTTTGCTTATGAGATGCCACAATTGATACAAGAGAGATGATAGTGCAGGAAACAACAGAAAAAATAATGAAACACCTTCAAAAAGCAAACATACAGCATGACCATTATATTTCCAGCTGTGTGTTCAGCAGAAAATTCTACATGAATTGTTTTCAGCCCTGGGTAGAGTAATAACATAGATGACACC
This sequence comes from Cardinalis cardinalis, assembly GCA_014549065.1. Taxonomy (NCBI): domain Eukaryota; kingdom Metazoa; phylum Chordata; class Aves; order Passeriformes; family Cardinalidae; genus Cardinalis; species Cardinalis cardinalis. The sequence goes on from JACDOX010000034.1 coordinate 6,202,512, forward strand.
CCAAGGAAGCTCCCCAGCAGTCCAGACATCAGGGCTTAGACTGAGCTTAGCAGGAGCAGGGCTCTCSACATGGTTTCCCTCTGCTTAGTATTGCTCACTGCTTTGCTTCTTTACTATCTGATGAACTCATGCATATTCCATGAGAGATTAAGTTTTACAACAAAAACAAAGAGAAAAAGACTGTTCTTAAGGATAAACCTACGATTTTTAGAAGAATAATTGGCTACAACCAACCCGTAGATGGACCCTAGAAAATAAGTTCATACTACATCTGCCTTATTATTTTAAATAGCTGAAGTTAGGCAATATTAAACTTTAATAAAAGGGTAGGAAATAGATTGGTTTTGGAGACTAAAACCCCTCTTGGTTCAGTATAGTAAGATTGAGTTGATTTAACCTGCTCTGTTTCTATACTAATCAAMCTCAGCACAATACTCATGCAATAGACAAAGCCAGAAAAAGGCTGATCTGTGCCTGTAAGTTGTGTTTGACAGAAGCATTATACCTTTGTGAAGTGTATTTCTGGGAGTGCTAGATGAAGTCTGAGATGTAAGAATACWTATTACCCTACAGAAAATGTGTGACAAGTGCAGCTGACAGGAAAACCACTTGCTTTATTTTACTTTCCTAGAGAATTCAAATATTTTCTTATTCTGTTGAAGAATACAGCTGGAGATGAGAAACTAGATGTAGTGTTAAGGAAATGTGAGGAGGTGTCATGGTTTAACCATATCCATCAGCTCAGCCCCAGACACCTGCTTACTCACTGCCTCAGTGATGGCAGAGAGAATCAGAAGAGTAAAAGTAAGAAAAAAAAATAATTAATGCACCATTTCTCAACGATGTTCAGCCATCCCCAGGAAAGCAGAGCTCCATCACATGTTACTCAGGAAGATAAATTACTTATCTCACAATATACTTCTCTCCTCCCTCTTCCACCAACTTTTTACTGCTCATCATGATGCCATAGGATGTGGAATATTACTTGAGTGACTTGGGATGAGCTGTCCTAGGTGTGTTTTCTTCCAACTTCTTGTGCMCCCACAGGCTCCTCCCTGGTGCAGCGGGGTGAGAACAGAAGAGGCCTTGACACTGTGTYAGAGCTCTCAGCAGTCAGAAAACATTTCTGCATTAGCAACACAGTTTCCAGTATGAATCCAAAACACAGCCACATGCAAACTACTGAAAGGAAAATTAACTCYATCCCAGGCAAAACCAGAACGGGGGAATAGCTGCACACATCTCTCCTGAGATGCCTGCCCTCTTTCTCACAGAATTGTTACATGGAATGCACTCACTCTGCCAAAGTTAATACCTTGGTCCTAAATACYGAGCCCTTGGGGACTGAGCTTCAGATTGCTGTTGCTTCATTATTCTTTCCAGGGCTTCTCTTCCACAGGGCCAGAAATGAGATCTGGGTGGACCTGCAAGTCCCAGAGCTTCTGTCTTTTGCCAAGGCTGCCTGTCCTGAAAATCATCCTCTCTAGCCTGTGTTTCCAGGCTTCCTGTACATTATGCAGGGTACAGAGGTACTCTTCTTGCCCACTATTTGAAAGAAAAACTGCAAGTAAGCTGACTTAAAATTATGAATTAGATATTTACAAGTTCCCTGACAAGAAGTGGGTTTATTGTCAGAATCAAGTTCATTGCCCCAGATGTATCAGGTAGAGAGAGACCCAAACATTGAGAATTCAGGCAAGYCTGCTTAGCATAAGTACATTAAGTGTCCCAGAGCTGCTGCACGAGGAGCAATATGACAGGAATCTGGACAGAGTAATGTGGAGTTTTCCTGAGCTTTCAGTGCAGGTTTGCTTGCTGAAACCTCAGGAGGCTTTCAGTGAAATATTATATAATCCACCAAATTCATATTTTYCAATGAAACGCTGTTCCATCACAAAATATCTCTGTGGTCCTCGTAGTATATGATCTCCTTGTACTGCTGTCTCAGCTTTAACTGGTGAATAGATAGAGAGATAAAACAATCTCCAATGTCAGGATGAAGTTTTGTTATTGGGGCTTATTTTTTGGGGGGGAGGGGTTGTTTTTTGTTTAGTTGGTTGTTTTTTTGGTGGTTTTTTTGTGACATTATGTTGTGCTAGACTGTTCCCTTGGGCTTTACCTTACCAACCCCAATGACTGCTACTCCCTGAGTGCTAGTGCTGTTATTTTGAAAAGAAGTAAGGCTCCATTTCTTTTTTTGTTGCATTCACACCCAGCGTAGTAGCTTAATGCCTGCCACAGGAGTCAGTATCTCTGTGATAAAATGTATYTATCTAAATGGATGTACCTGAATGTGCAGACAAGAGTAGCATTTTTTTTCTCTTAAATGTGATTTTTTGTTGTTGTTGTTGTTTTCTGATGTTGACTTGTCTTTTTAAATGTAGTGTCTGCAGAATGAGTGCTTTCTCCCAGTTTGAATTTTGTTGTCTTCAGCACAAAGTTGCACAGTCTGACATTTGTGGGCTGTTCACACCACATACTSTTTTCAATTGCTTATGTTGCCATCTTTTCAGGCTTCTGTGCTTTTTGCTTTTTATGGCTTCRGGGACTCTTCTAATAGCATCCTTATTATCTTTCATTATTGTCAGGAAAAGGCAGTTGCAGAACTTTGCTCATCATCCCACAGGAAAGGCAGGACTCTTAGTAGTAAAGAGAGTTGAAAAATTTTAAAACAGATGTGAAAATCAGGCCCGGCATTCAGGTATAAATTTTCTTCTGATGTTTTGGTGCCTCTGTTTATGTCCTAGTTAAAACCTGAAAGGATAACATTGTTGTAAGAAAACAAGCGCAACTTGAAGGTCTGGATTGTTTCTCTGTGAACACATCTTCATGGATATGTGTGCCTTTCCCAGCTAATATGGGTAGATTTGCATTTCACTATTCTAAAGCTTGAATTTATAATTAAATCCACCCCAGCTTTTCACATTACGTAGCAGCAATAACACTGAGCRTACTCTCAGCCCATGGCACTCAAGAAAGGTCATTCAAGTTAGGCAAGCTATCAGTGAAAAAAAGGTGAAGGTGAGCTACGTTACTGTGCACTTGCCATAGTGCATAAAGGGACAGGTGCTTGTAACCTGGTATATGAAAAATTTCTAAACTGTAGTAATTTGAAAATATATTTAAGCCCCCAGAGTTGAACACATTTCAGTACCCCTGGTTTATGATTGAGGCACTTCAGGCTCCTTAGCCCAAGAGAAATAGTGGGCAGTTTAAATCATGATACTAAACAAGCTCCTAATTCCCTTTTAAAACAATGTTTACAATCTACAAGATTAAGCTCCACTGGTAAATAGAAAAAGAAAGTTTATTTCAATAATAATTTATTTGTAAAAGAAAATGTTTCATTTTTCTAAAAATATTCTGCTGTGACTTCACTTTTTATTGAAATACATACTAACATCATGATTTTGTGTTTCTAAAAAAAGAGGTTGACTTCTAGGACTTTCTTTAATCATTAATTGGAATCATAGTGATTCAGCACCATGTTGAAGGCATAAAGTAATTTAAAAACAGAACAGTTTAAAATCAAAATACAGCTCAGGATTGTCTGTGTCTAAACAATAAAATTAATAAATGTAGTACATCCACCCCTTCTGTACCCTGAACAATTAAAATGTGAATATAGAGACATGAATATTCTGGCAGAAGAAATCACTATTTAAAATTTCTGGGTTTAAATTGCTAAGAATTAGTCTCCATTTCAGGATCCCTTTTCCTCTCTATACAGACATTTAGATGTGGTTTTCCTTTTCTTCCTTTTAATCATCAAGTGTTAAAAAGCCAGGCACTGTATGAGGATTTTAGTACTTAAAAGATGAGAATGTGCATGAAATCAGATTCAACACTCATAAAGCACCTTGCTTCTGAAAATTAAATCAGAAAATCTAGATTTTARTAAATATGTTGGGTGAAAATGCAAGGGAGAGAGCTGCACTTTTAATTTTACCATCTTTGTTACAGTGTAWCTTCATTGACTTAAGATTTACAATGGGAGAAACTAGACAAAAGCTACTCCCCTTGTCTTTATTATGAAGAAAATATATTTTTATCATCAAAAAGCATCCAAATGCCCAGAAGTCACTTAAGACTGTACATTCGTTTTACTCTCAATTTACATCAGTACTTAGCAAACCAAGAGTTTATATTTTAAGAAATATAGACTCATTAATCAGTTGGATACCTTTAATATTTTTATCCTGTGTATACTCTTCTCCTCATGACCATACATTAAGAGGTTCATTCTTCACTATCTCTCAGTCACTACAGAGGGTGCTCCATATGAGCCRCTAAAATTGCCTTTGAACAGCACAGTTCTCAGCGTGATTACTTAGGCAAACCAGTTCACTGCCTACAAAAAAGAACTCAGTGCATTTCTTTTTTGCCCTCCTGTTCAGAGAAGTAGTTCAAGCCTCCAATCACAATARATTTAATCGCATATTTTGTCTTTTCCAAACTTTGGACATAGAGCATGTGTACACAGCAGAGATACTCTTCAGGGCAGTTCTGAAATGGTGCACACATCTTTCCCTCTGGTTGCCCYCCTGAACATTACTTTCACAGTATATGACTGTGCATGACTGTGGATCTTCTCCTAGAAATATTGTCCTCTGCGATGGGACACTTGACTGTTGTGCTGATTTGGAGGCAGCGTCTTTATGTTATGCATGATAAATTACCAAGCAAGCCAAAATTTTTCCGAGAATTTAGAGTGGTAAAAGTTAACGAAAGGAAAAATGAAGGTTTGCAATAAGTCTTAGGAGGACCCTGGGTCCAAGACTGCAACATAAAACTGAAACTCCCCAGAGGCAAAATAAAAAAAAAAAAATAAGAGGGAAGAAGGAAAGGAAGGAAGGCATAAGTAAGAGAAAGCATTATGAAAATTGTAAATCAAATTTAAGTCAAGATACCAGTGATGCATTTATATTATAAGGCCAATTCTCATTATGGCCAGAGTTGTCAAGTAAAGTGTAATTTTTCTTCCTTGTTTCTATTTAGTACCAGAAAGCAAGGAAAGAGGGGTAATTTCCTCGCTTGATCTGACACTATTCTTTGTTATTATATTTATAAATCAATTACAACAATGGGAAARGGGTCACATGATATTCTTTATCTGTAAAAATAACTCTAATATGTTTACAGCATGTATACGAAGAAACAGCTTCCTTCCATTTGCTGACAACAGAGTGATGTAGCAGCCTCTTGTAGTGGTGAACAAACAACAAAACCCAAAAATACAGCTTATTATTTATACAAGAAAGAAGACTTAGATCAAAAAGTGTCATCCTCAATGTCAGTAGCTGGGTTGTAATCTCAGCTCTTCTAACACAGGTGCTGTAAGAATTGCTATTCTTGTCACACTTGTACTTGTGCAGAAATTCTAGAAAACTTACAAGAATGCACCACAACCACCCTCACACAGCCTACTGCAATATTTTCTTAAAAAAGCTGTGGAACTCCTGGTCATATTTTGAGGAAAATTTTTTTTCTGATTGAAAAATGAAATTTAATTGAATGCAATACTTTTTAAGGAAATATATTTGAAAAATTTCTAGCTAAAGAAAAGAAAACAAAACAAAATTTCAAAAATTAACAGCAAAAACTTCAAATATCTTGTTTAAAGGTTTTGAAATGGAAAAAAGTTAGTTTCAAAATCCATAACATAAATTAAAAAAGATAAAGCTTTTGGTGGCATGACACCAGCTGAACTAGAATCTTCTTTTAATTACTAGATGGTAAGTATGTATATATATTTCTATATAGTTTCTTGAGAGAATTAAAGGCACTAAGACATAAAGACCCAGGGAGAGGCAGAGATAGAAACAGAGGCAGACGTAGAAAGACAGAATAGGAGGGAAAATATTACATGCTGAATATTTTTCCAAGACAGAACAATCATCTCCCTTTCTGGACAGCTYTTGAAGTGATAAATGCTTCTGTGCCCCAAACATAAGGCATTTCTTGAAGGAAGTGTATTTGAATTGMACTGTTGAGAAGAAATGTTTCCACAAATATAAAGGGAGTTAACATTTCTTACAACATCCACTTAACATTCATTCTGTGTTTTTCTCTGAAAGTGAAACAGAGCTGGGATAAGTTTGGTGGGTGGCCACAGCAGGCTGAAGGAAGAAGGTGGCCCATGAGCATGACACAATACAGAGACTACTGCTGGGAATCTGATKAGACAGGGATATATAGCCACATGGCTTCTTTCCTGAATACTWTTCTGTGTATCATAAAGACAGTGAAGAATCTGTCTGGTTTGTATTTGCTGCAAGCAGAAATTAAGACTTTGCTCCAAAACTCATGTTTTTTGCATAAATCCAGTCTACCAAGCCTGAATGTTGAGTTTTATGACTATAAGGAGTGATATATCAACAGCCTAAACTGTTAAAATGGCCTTGAATAGATATGACAATGACTGGAGTGTTAACCTAAATGTTAGTTTTTGTGTGTAAGGATGGAGAGAATTAGGGTCTGGCTTCTCATTGTAAACCATCAACTCTCAGAGTAGTTTCCCGAGGGAGATATTTGTTAAGTACCTGACTTCTGAGGTAATTGCCTCCAATTGCATCCAATTGCATGTACATTCCAATTGCACTTCAAAAATACTCTGTGACAAAGATAATTTATGTGAAGAACASCAATTTCTAGCAGTGACAGAGAAGTCACAGTCCTCTTTACTTAGCTCTGTGCTGTATTTTAAGTTTTGACTGTGGCCAGGGTTACTGTCATGGTTACAGGATGTCACTCCGAGGTTTTGTAGCCAGAGACACTCTGACCCCTCTCCTTGAATCTCTGTTATTGGCATAAGTAAATTTGTGGAGTCCTTGGCAGAGAGGCTTTAGGAAAGCATAACATTCAAAACAGCACAAACCCAAAATGTTTAAATGTTTTCCCAGTGAGCTAGTTCAGAATAAATACAGGAATGTTGTATTAAAAGTCCAAATGAAGRTAAAATTCCCACATGATCAAATTTAATCACATCAACTAAATTAAGGAGAATCAAATTTAGGTGCCTGTCTTCAGAGTCCAGTCCCCTCTGGCTCCTTTTGTCCTTCAGTAAAGGGAGGTTGACACGTCCAGAGKGAGAGAGCCTGCTGAAGGCAGAGCTTAGCTCTCACTCTCTCTATTCAAAAGATAGAAAACCCAGCAATTAACCTGCCCTAGTTACATGGAATTAATCCAGGATGAGCCATCTACTTTTTTTTCCATGAATAATAAAGGGTGTTCAGAGAAGGCAGTTTCCTAATTGGACCACTAAATTAGGTACTAAAAAGAAAGCAGAGTGAATATCCAAAACAGGAAGCAATTCAAGCACCACCGCTAACTTCTGAGAAAAAAACCAAACAAATAAACAAAAAGCCCTTATTCACATTCCTTAAATGTGTTWGTCATCAAAATAATCTAAAAACAACATGGGGTCATAAAGAATGATAGATGACAGTCACTCTTAGTCTTGCTTATATTTGTGAACATCTGGACCACAGCAGTTATTTCAACAAGTATGTTTTGCAGTAACACCATGAAATATGAGTAGGATCTTTCCTCACGTTAAGTGAATAGTCATCATCAGGATGGGCATGGGCTCAGGCTCCAGCCTCACACTGTGGCATAAAGCAGCTTTGAAGTTGCAGAAGAAGCCATAAAAGCATTACAAAGCTGATGTACAACCTTTCTGTGATGCTGGTGGAAAAGTTTCTAACACATCACTCTTATCTGCTAGATAATTATCTACTCCCATCTGTTGAGGGGCTGTGGTCCATCAGGTGGAGCCTGAGTCTTTTAATGTGTGTTTCCTCAGGGAACGATGAGGACAAGTTGTTTCTAAAACTTCRCACCTTTGCTTAATTGTATACATTTTTTAGACTCAGCTGTACTCAAAAGAGGGAAAGAAGCCTAGGTGTCCCAAACAAAACATTTTGTCAAGCTCTTTCTCAAAAAAAAAAAAAGGTTGTCTTGTTTTAAAAGAGTTTAAAGTCCTGTCACATTACAAAGATATCTTTATGTGTCACTTGTACAGAAGGCTAGAGAACTAAATTCAACTCCTCTGTAAGCTCAATAAGAGTCAAATCTACTTTTTTTTTTCCCAAAAAAAAAGAGATTCTGATTAGAGCACTAATCAGAAAATTTCAGGCTTTTCTGGAGGTCAAGATTTTCTTATATTAAGTAAACCATTAATTGCTTTGCTTACGGTTTATGGAAATATTTTTCTTCTTTTTCTTCTTTTTCTTTTATTCCTCTTTATTTTTTTTCTTTTCTACAGAAAGTCTATGAAGCATAACTTAGAGGTAAATATTTTCTTATTATTTTTCAGGTGGCAAAAGTTTTTAAAAATTTAAGAAACACAGTTTCACTCAGCTTAATCTGAACAGAAGAAAAATCATCCTTGTAATGTTTACTTCCCAGGGAGAAATTAGTGACTTGCAATTCCAGCAAGAAAAAATTTTAACATCTTTCTTTTCCTTTACTCAATTCTACTAAGTGTAGCATTGCCAGCCCTCAGCATATTTGTCCGTAGCTTGAAAGTGAAAGAAAGATTTTCCAAACAATGTTGAATTGGCAGGAATTGAAGAAGAAATTAACAATAAATCTAAGTACAGAAGGAATTACATTAATTTATGTGTCTGGTCTAATAAATAGAAAATATAGCCCAAACAGGTGAAACTGAAATAAGTATGTTTTGAAGCAAAAGATAAACAAAGTTTATCTATTATAAAATAAATGTTTCTGACAAAGGAATATGATTTCACAGTTTCAGAAAACTCTCCAAAGCCTTTATCTTCAGAAGGAAGTCAACATTGTTAGGGAGGCAATTACAAGGGGAATATGAGAAATCAGCATTGCATATCACCAGTGTGCAAAGGTACATTCCTGACTTCTAAGAGTGAAATCCTTTTGCAGACCCACTGGCACTGATAAGCAGACCTCACCAGGACTTTCATCAAATTTATCCGTAACAAACAGAGAGACAGCACTAAATTTTTGAGCACAGGACTTGGACAGGGCTCAAGTGTTCTTGATGTCCCACGAACATAGTAAATAAATAGCCTGAACTGAAATAAGAGTTAAACAAAATATTTTGGTTTTCCCTGATAAGGATGCCTGGGGCTAGGGATAATTATATTCCCTAGCAAGATCCATCTGCTGACTTGAAGGTACTAAATAACCAGGAAATATTTTCAARAATTAAATGACTTGACAGCAATCACCATTTCAATCATTGTACACTCTGCTTTTATCCAGTGCAGGTGAAGTGATATGAGYTTACAAAAAGATTATGCCTTGACTTTTGTAGAACCAAGATATGCCAGAGAAATAAAGAATTCACCCATTTCTAAACTCAGTCACCTATGAATTACAAACAAGAAGTGAGCAGTGTCCAGTGATGAACAACAGTTACCAAATCCTACTAAATCAATGGGTATATAGTGCACAGTGACACTTCCCAAACTTTCATGGGAAGTACTCCAGAAGAGTAAAAGGCATTGAGGGTAGAGGCATCTGTCCTCAGATAGATCCATCCAAGCTACTGTCAAGCTGTGATCCAGCTCTGGTCCTTATCAAGGCTAAATAACATCAATATTTCACTAATTTCCTTCTACTGATTCCAGTTCTACAACCAGCTTTCTCTGAGCTGTGCTCCATTGGCTGCTACTCACATGCCTAAAGATTATTTAGATATTTAGTGACTGATGAAATGAAGAACCAAAAACCAGGTTTATGTGAAAGTAGACAACAGAGTTCTTGGTCCAGTGCCTCCCCAAAGGCAGCCCTGAAGTTCAGTGCATCCATAGAGTATATTTGCTTTGGTTTAACAATTTCACACATTTTATTATGAGCGAACATGGCCTCATCTTCCACTGTATACAGCTCCTCCAATGCTTCTTCCTTTTATTGAGCAGCTAACACAATTACCTAGTTCATAGTTATCTAAAACAGATATCAATTTAACCTGAAGTCTCTAAGAATTTTATATATGTTCAAAGTCTTTAAGATGCTTGACAAAAACTTCAGTAATGTTGGTAATCAGTGCTCCATTGACGCCAACAGCTTTTCATTAAAAATCCTTTCTTAGGATTTTTCCTTCTGAGAAGCTGAGAGGTTTCAGGAACAAAATGTAAACAATGGTTATCTGCTGCTGTGGAATGCAACAGGTGCATCTGTGATTGGTCTCATCTGCTTGTTTGTAATTAATGGCCAATCACAGCAGAGCTGACTCAGAGAGTCTGAGGCAGCTGCCTTTGTTATCATTCTTTTCCTTTCTATTCTTAGCTTAGCTAGCCTCCTTAGATGAAACCTTTCCTTCTATTCTTTCTAGTATAGTTTTAATGTAATATATATCATAAAATAATAAATTAAGCCTTCTGTAACATGGAGTCAGATCTTCGTCTCTTCCCTCATCCTAAGACCCCTGTGACCACCGTCACACTCCATGTCATGGACCACTGTCCATCTGACTAAGGGCTAGCGCACTTTTAGGAGTACCAGCCTCAACCATATACCTTGTGAGGACTTCTGTGCTTCTGTTTGACCTTTCAAAACAAAAGTCTTGGCTCTGTAGAGAAGACATGAGGTCACAGCAGCATCACTAAACACCAATTATGTCTTATCACACAATCATGTAAGGCACATGGGCATCTGAGCCTCTGAGACCCCACTGTAAAATGATAAATAAATACATGGAAAGGCAAGTAAGGGGAGTAACCACCTCAGCACTTTATAGCCCCACAATGTATTGCCTCATCCATAATGCAAAGGAAATTTGTAGTCACAGCCTGGATGTGCCCAATCTTACTGGGAAGTCAGTAATTCAGAAATKAAAAGCTGGAACAACAAATTTAAGCACATTCATTGATATGGGTAAAATTATGGTACAAATAATAATGATACAGGCTGGGCTGTGTTGATGAGGCATTTTTAGAAAGAAATAAATTATTCCCAGTATGTCTTACTTGAACAATAAGAACTGTACCACAGACCAGCAAAGGCACCACTACTAAGTATGTCCATTCAAAACTCAGAATTGGTTTGTCCAAACTCAGTGTGCAAAAATTTTCAATTTTCCAAGAAATTTCAAGGCAGAAACATTTTGAACCATAGAGATAATCTTATTTGCAAAAGTCAAAATATTTTTTTGGTTTTGTCTTGAGAAATATGTATTATGATTTCAGGGAAGACGAAAGAGAAGAAAGTGATTTGACAGTGTGTCCCACAATATTCCTATTTCCAATTTGTGCATTTTCAGCCTGAATGTGTGGACAATCAGATTGGCTAAAATTATTGTATAATCATGCTTGGAGAGTGGTAATTAAGGGGACATTCTCTACATGGAGTTTGGTAACAATGCTGGGACTGTCTTATCCAATACCTTTGTGAGGAATCAGAGTGTATTCCCATCAAGTTTCAGTGGACAGTGCTCTAAGGGGAGTAGTAGGTGGGCTATGGGGCTCCTCTGCCATTCAAAAGCATTCAAGCCTTGCTGGAGGAGTGAGATAACAAGAACATAAAGAAGATCAATAAGGATAAATTTAAAGCTTTTTACCCAGGAAGAAAAAAACCCTGCAACAGCACAGGCTGGGCACTGACTGCCTAGGAAGCTGCTGTTCAGGAAAATATTTGAGGGCCCTGCTGGGCTGGACCAGAGCTGATCATGGGCCCATATCTTTCCCTGGAAGCAAAGGGGTTAATAGCAACCTGGRCTGTAGACATAGGGCAGAGCCTGGAGATCCAGGAACTATTCTCCTCTACTCCACATTTGTAGGATCATAGACATAGTGCCCAATATGGGGCTGGTCACTACCAGGAAGATACTTTTAAACTGGAGATAGTTCAGTGGAGGACACCAAGATACTAGGAAGAGGAACATTTCTAAGGAGAAGCTGGGAAAGCTGGGTTTATTCAGCCTGAAGCAGAGGCAGTTTTGGGAGAACCCAACAGCCGTTCCCACTGACCAAGGGGAAGCTCTCTAGGACCTCTAGCTGAGGTCTTCCCTGCAGTGCATTGAGGGACAAGAGACAACGTGAAGCAGCAGAGTTACAGACTGGAGAAACCTTCTGCCCATGAGGACAGATGAGCACTGGTATCAATAATCCAGAGATGTTTTGTAGTCTTCACCCCTGGAGGTTTGAGATCTTGACTTATATGAAGCCTTGAAAAATCTGGTCAGATCTCTTGGGGACCCTGGTCAGTGAAAAAAATTGTTGTAGAAACCTCCTGAGGTCTCTTCCAACATGCATTATATTGTGATTCTATGATTCTCTCATTTAAAATGTGAAAGAAAAAGACATGTTTTTTGTCATAAATAAATGAGAGGTCAAAATGCTCCATTTCAATTAAGAAATAAAAGTTTGCTGGTTTTGAAATATTTATAGTTTTTATGAATTTCAATCCATATTTCAGCAAAACCAAACTCCCTGTGGAAGTTTTGATGATGATGGAACATCAATCTTGGATGAAGGATGGTCCTTTAGCAAATCTTCAAATGATTCCTGAAGGAGTTATTTACATCAGGAGAAAGGACCTTAGATTGCTGTGGTTTATTGACATTGATTGGAAGTGATCACTGTATGAGAAAGCTACTAATCTTAGAGACACACAGGAGACAAAACAGGGAGACAGGAGTCTGACAGTGGACAGCAACACATTTAAGATTTAGCTTGTCTCTGCATAACTTGGCTGCATTGTTTTAGAGTTTTGGTTTTTTTTCCTTGTTTTTTTCAGAACCACATCTGTTAGTTTGTCATGAAATCTGTAGGAAAACAAATAGGAAATTCACAGTCAAGGGGCTGAAACTTTTTTTTTTCTTCATATGGCCAGAGGTAGGAAAAAGAGGACATTGAGGTCTCCCTACTTCATTTGCAATAATGAGGGACCCACAGAACAATTGCATTCACAAGGTAAAAAATAATATTTGTTTTTGGTGAAATGATTAAACCAGCTTTGTGACAGAAAATATTAAAAAATCATTTCTAAAGCAGTTCAACTGTGCTTCAGGAAAGCTGGCTGGAATAGCCTTACTCTTAGTCCTTTTCAGTCTTTGCCTTCTCCACAACATCTTTCTTCCTCCTGCTGGAACTGAGTGGTAGGAAAAGCATTTCTAGGTCTATATGGGAGCAAATTAGAGGAGTCACATTCAAAGCATAACTCAAACTGACTGTTCAAAGAAACTCATTTAGAAACCTTTATTATAACTGTAAGGTTTTCAAACAATCAAAGATGAGAGGTAGGTTTCTAGGCAGTGGTCTGTCCACCTGCTGGAGGAACTTTCCTCCTTTCCTCTTCTGTAGTCACAAAAGAGGAATATGTACATTTTTAGAGATGTCTCTAATCCACTTATTCTACATGGTCATTTTAAGATGAGATTAATTACTGTCTGGAGACAGACAACTTTAGAAAGGAAAAATGCCATGATTTAAGTACCTTAGGACTGTTCTCATGTGTTTTGGATTTATTGATGTCATCAAACAGATAAATGAAAAAATCTCTTTTAGATTATATTTGTTTAGCTAATCCAAGTACGTGACTGATGGATTTGGCTGTACACAGGTAGTACCCATTTATGAGTCTGAAATAGCAGGAGATAAATATCAACAAAGAGCCCTGCATCTGAGAGACYTGTACAAATATATCGGTCACTTTTCTTCAGAGTTACCTGACTTATCTTTGTGCCTTAATCAATAAAGTTCTCAAATAATTAAACAAGTTGATTTGTTCATTGTTTTTAGAACATGTCCTTGCTCCTAACTCTTCAAAGTCAAATAGAATTTGCGTGTGATATTATATTATCCTCTAGAAGGCTTTTTCATTCCTGCAGGAAAAGTTATCTGTTGCCTGATATAATCTTATTTTCAGTAATAGCTTATGTGCCATTACCAGTGATTTAGACAGAGTTTTCTTATGAAGACCTGGGGTTTTTTGGTTTTGCTCTGGTTTTTTTCTATTTCATATGCAGTTAACATTAAATATATGCATGCCTTAGTTCTTTATTATTGAGTACTATTTTAATGATCACTGGGGTGTGTTCACCCTGGCCAAAAGCTAAGCACCCACCAAGCTGCCTGATCTTTCCTCATTAGTGGGGTGGTAAAGAGAATTGGAAGAACAAAACCTGAAAACTTATGGGTCAAGATGAAGTTTTATAAGCAAAACAAAGCTGTGCGAAGAAGCTCACTCAATTAAAAGTCTTGAATCTATTCCTCTTCTTATCATGTTCYAGTGAGTATTTGGATTTAAATCCCACTTCTACTGTCTTTTCCTTGGATATATTTATTCTCAGACTGTTTTTCAGCTGAATAAAATCTGTAATCATCATTCTGAGTAATTCCCATTCCTTGAATTCTGTCTGTGTAACATGCACAATATAAAAACCCTAATTGCTTAGTTTAGGCATTTGAAATAGACCCTGGAGAGCACTTGCCTGAAGGTATGCTAAAATTCTTACATGCTTTATGAGATCCTGGCCTAATATTTAGAGTTAAGAGAACCTTTAAGCAACAAGATGTCTAAAACTCAAGGTTTGGAATTTCAAAACTTAATTCCTACTGCGGATCTAGCCTGAAGGTATTAGATAACCTTTTGGAAGCCAGATCTTCCAAGACGTGTAGTAGGAAGGATGTTCTCAGCACAAATTGTGACAAAATTTAGATTAGAATAAATTTATTTCAATTATTTAAACTAACAGTTTAAGAGGAATACTGGAACTCTACAGCTATAATACATAGTATCTGAGCAGTTTCCTTGTCTTACTACAAGACAATGTGGGAACATGATAACCAATTTCAGCAGTCATTATATAATTACAAAGAGAAAACATCTTCAAAAAGATATTCTTTTTTTTATATAGAAGAAAATGCATCCTTGGGAAAGAAATTAAACCCAATAGGAATAGCCTGAATCTCATGATTGCAGGAAATGAAGAATCTTGAATTTTGAGCTTTTGAAAGCATGCATAGCTCTGGGAAACCCGTCCTATTTGGTCTACCATAAGCAACTGACCTGTGACCAGATAGCACTCAAGGACATAAGTACCCAACACCAGGGCACGAAGTTTCTCAGAGCTGGCTGRGAAAGCCAGTCCAGGCTACAATTGTCAGAAAAGACAACTAACCTCTGATATTTTTATAACTGTATTTCATCTTTCTCTTTCTGATAACTATCTCTTGCCATTAGTCTTTGATGGGAGGAGGGGAGGGTTGGGGAGGATGGAAGTGGAGGTGGGAATGGGAGGGAATAATTTTGTCTTCATTTCTGGTTATGGGGCACAATGCCAAAATTTTGAAACACAAGGAAGGTTCTACATTTTTTAACATCCTTGTTTTAAGGCTCAGCTTCACAATGAAATTAACACAGCAGTGTGATAAAGAAACAACGTTGTTGCATAGCTATCTTTCTGCATGCTTCCAGCATAAGGCAAACCAAGGCAAAGGCAAGCTTACTATCCTTCTTTTTGTTATGTTTCCTTGTGTTTGTCATGGATCAAATGCCCAGATATAGATAACATATATAGCACAAATATCACATGGTTACTTTATTGCTGGATGACAGGTCTGTATCTTGCATATTAGGGCTTCATCTCCATTAATTTTAATGAAAACTTTATTAAGCAATTATCTCTTTTATGCACTATATACTTTCCTTGATATTACAGAGGGTGTAATTTCTTAAGAGTGGAATATTTTCCAAAAGAGCAATTTTAATTATTTTTGCTATGTCTTTTTTTACCCCAGCACCTGGGTAACTGTTTCATTTTCCTCTTTTAGGTTTGGCCTAAGGATCTGCATGCTACCCAGTTTGTAGAAGTTTTATATGCTTTATATGCTGCCATCCCTTCTGTTCTGAAGTCCTTTCTGCTATTTCTGCCCCCACATGTCTCTCAATTTCAACATACATAGAAACCTATTTCATAAAAGAAAACCAGTCCAAAATCATCACAGGCATTTAAAGCATGACCATCACTTTTCACAGATCCTAAAATCCTTCCCCTGGGACCCTTGTTCAACCCATTACTGAAAAACATGATAAGCATGTTGTGATTATATGTTTTTTCTTTATGCCTCTTGAAGTAGTTTGATATTTACATCTACTGAGCAAGTCACAATGTAAAAGGGTTTTTTCTCCCTYTTTTTAAGATGACTTCCCATGACAATACGTTTGAAGCATCAACAATACTACATCTTTTGTTACAGTGATTAAAAGCATGTCTCTTTTCATCTGTTTTAATCATTCATGGGAAATGGTATCTGAATTCTGAACAGTGGTCTGAGATGGCAATCTGAATTCTAAGAATTTGTGTTTATAGCTGTGTCAGTTCCATGTAACCACTGTAATGAAGTGTATGTAGATGTAATAAATAATACTAACTACACCCTGTAAAGTCAGAAGGAAGAAGGAATAGCAATTAAAAAAAATAAAAACATTGAAGAGGAGACAATCGTGCCCTGTAGAAAGGAGATTTGGGTTTGTTTGTTAGCCACACTGGAAGGCAAGAGTAACCCAGGATCTTATATTAATAAATCCCTTAGGGTGTAGCCAGGTGGGGGTCAGCCTTCTCTCCCAGGTAGCAAGTGACAGGATAAAATGGTGTTTAATTGTGCTAGGGGAGGTTAGATTGGATGCTTGGGAAAAAAAAATCACTGAAAAAGGGTGATTGAGCATTGGAACAGTCTGCCCAACAAAGARGTGGAGTCATCATCCCTGGAAATTAAAACAGCTTGTAAATGTGGCACTTAGGGATGTGGTCTAGTGGTGAACATGATGGTGCTGGATTAACAGCTGTACTCAGTGATCTTAGGGGTCTTTTCCAAACCACATTATTTCTTGATTTCTTGCTCAGAATTCATTGTTTATTTTTCCATTCAGTTAAACCCTTTTTATAAAGAGCTGTTTCCAGAGGCCTTACATCTCAATATGGCCACCACAATTCCTCTTCCTCCAAACTCTTCTAACACTACTAGTAGATTGCTATTTCTCCACAAGTTTCTCAACTTTTCTACGTGTGATTTTTTTTAATACTCCACTTTTATGTCTCATTTGGGCCTAAATCTAAGCCTTTGCCATATTTTTATGTTGGCTGCAATTTATTGCTACCTCTTCCAAAGTCATGATAAGAGGCATCATGGGAGTTAATAATTGGGAAGAAAATATTCAATTACCTAGGAACCCACCCATCTTGCTGCCAGTGCTGTGTAGGTTTAWAGTTGAATTGGTCAGCTCTTCAGGGCTTTTCAGAAAAACTTTAATATTTGCATTTGTAATTTTCATCTTCCTTGGTGATTGTTGCTGATTAAAACATCATTTAAAGTACATTTTACCAAACATAATTTTATGTCCACAATTTCTCACCAAGACTTTTCACAAACTCATGGATATCTCAGTCCTTAATTTATAATACCAGAAATTAACTGCCTTAACAAGAGAAAAATGCTTGAAAAATTGTTTTAACTTCTTTTTTAGTTTTTACTTACCTATGAAAATTAATTATTAACCATAAACTATTAAAAATTAACAATTGCAATTGTTTAGAGATTAATTAAGAAGGAGAGATTGAAATACAAACCAATGTAAATGATTTGGCATTTATTGTATTCTTAATTGAAATATAATCCATGAGTTACAATGCAATTGATTACATTTTCATTGCATTAATGTTGAAATATAAATTCCCAAAATTATAAATCTATCTCTTTAATACAAACAGAAGTTTGCGATAAAATATATTTATTTAGAAGCACTTCTAAGAGTAGAAGTTCCTTGACTTTTGGATTTACATCAGTATAGATTATATGTACAATCTGAATAATGAGTACATGGAGTTGAAATTTTGTCAAATTAATTTGAATTCTGGGGTTTTCAGAATGCCAGCTGCTGTAGTAGTATCCAATTAAGGAGCTACATTAAATAGAAGACGTCAGTGTAGTGCTATCTGTTACTAGTTCAGCTTTTATGAGTATCATCAGAAAGTTTTACTTCTAACAGGTTGCATATATAAATTACTTAAAAATAAAAATTATCTAAGTACTGCTTCTTACAATGGCATTAACCAGTCTGAAATAAAGATCTGTGTTAAAGGAAATAGCCTTTTTCAGTAACTGGCTTTTTTTTAGCTATTTATGTAGATTTTAGACCAATGTGGATTTGATTTAATCATATGGGGATTATATTTGTACAAAAGGTGACCAGCAGTGAAGCAGTACACATATATCATAAGCTATTTTTAATCTCCCTTGTATTTTGGATCTGGTTCCTTTAGCCATTGAAATATGAATGCTTCAACTTGCTTGTAATACCTTACCCTGTTTTTAAGGTAAGGTCACTCGTTTTCACTAGCAAAACCCCACAGCTGTTCTTTTTAAAGCTATTGTAATGAACACACTCGTGTACTAGCAAAGGACTTAAAGTGAATATTTTTTTAAGGAATAGCTTTTGGACACCATAAATTTAAAGATATTCTAGAAGAATAAAAGAGATAAAATATTGGATAGACAAAGTTTTCAACTTCTATAGCAGAATTACACTCCTCCAATAAATGCATCAATACTACAGGAGAGATTTAAATGACCAAAAACATAAAAGTGTAGGGTATTTATAGGTTGAGATCTACTAATTGTAACAAGAAGTATGTGTGGTCAATTCTAGGATAGGAAGAATGCAAGATGAAACCTCTGTACTCAAAAAGTTGTTATGCATGAATATACAGCCTACTAAAGTGATTAACATTTTCTCCTCTGTTTCTTTATCTTAGACAATCTACTGTTTATCCTGTTATGGTGATTCTGTCTTGTTGAGGGTGAGACAGAGCAATTAGGATGCCTTTTTTAATTACTCCGAGTGTTAGCTGTACTCCTAGTTTGAGTTGAAATATCGAAAGGGAGAGTATTGTCACAGTGGTTGAAAGACATCCATGTCTCATGGGCCAGGAGGTTTAGAGAGACTCTGACTTTGCTGGTCAGATTCAGTGTTTGTGTACCCATGACAATGGCCCTCAGCACCATTTCAGAATTACATGGGCAGTCTTGGAAAACAGCTTGATGTTTGTCTCACAGCTTGATGATGTTCACATGCTGTGGGATGTCTCAAGCTTCACTGGTGTGGAATGACAGAACTATTATTGCCTGGATGATCACTGCTCTGCTGTGTGATTCCCGTGATGTTTACTATAACATCTGCAATGAGCAGGGGAGAATCAGTGATGAGCTGTTGTTGAAACTCTTGGTTTGAGATGCAGTTT
This sequence comes from Cardinalis cardinalis, assembly GCA_014549065.1. Taxonomy (NCBI): domain Eukaryota; kingdom Metazoa; phylum Chordata; class Aves; order Passeriformes; family Cardinalidae; genus Cardinalis; species Cardinalis cardinalis. The sequence continues at coordinate 6,221,740 of JACDOX010000034.1, forward strand.
GGGCTGAAATGCTGCTCAATTTAGTTGACTTAGAGAGCTTGGAACAAAGATGTTCCATGAGTAGGCTCTGAAAGAAAAAGGTGTAAGTAGTTGCGTACAAAGTTATATAAGAACAACCATTTTTGGGCAATATGGTTGGAAAATAGTCTTCAAGCTGTGTGCAAAAGGGAAAAAGATCATAAAGAATTTAAAGATAGACACAGTAATTGTTTGTCAAGAATCTTTTTTCCTGTTAATTGTGACTTTTTACTTCTCTTTCCAAGTTTTTTTGCTGCTATATGATATTTTGGTAAGGTAGAGGTGAACACACTTTGAATTTATTTAGTAGGAGATACTTTTAGTCATTAATTCAGTAATTAATCAAAGGGACATTGGAAATCTGCAAAGGTTATTGGAAATGGAATGGCTTCAGCCTCTGCAGAAGCAAGTTTGCTGTAAACTATTATTCTGTCATATTTTAAAGGAGGACAAGCATACAGCTGAGTTCTGAAGGCCATGTATATGTTCTGAATTTTGCAGAGATTTGAAGCTGTTTAAGGCTTATAAATAGCAGCCAAAAAAAGGCCCAAATATGGTAGTGATATGTTTTTGGTTTGCTTCTTTTTTCCTTTTTTAAGCTGTTCTTAAAATCTTAAAAATTGTTGTATGTTAGAAAGAGGCTTTATCTTGAAGACCAGTGAAATTCTAGAATTATATGAGCTGACTCTCAGCGTGTCCGATCCTGGAAAGTTTGCAAATTAACTGAGACAAAATGTCAGGTTTGTTATTGTTCTGTTTTACTAGCTTTGATCCCAGCTTCATTATTCAAAGAAAACTTGTAGAACTGAAGCATATAACCATATTATTTTCAGAGAAGGTAATCTCTGAAAGAATATCAGAGAAAGAGCTTATTTGTGTTATTCTATTGGAATCGTCCTAAATATATGTCTTAAATACTTCATTTGAATTAAAATGAAAAAGTATATCATTATAGTGATATGTAACAGGAAAGTTTGTAAAGATCACACCATCACTTTCACATTGGATTCATAATATTTAATCTCTTCAAGCATCCAACTACCAGTTATTCTAACTACAAATATTCTGCCTACTTATTTGTAACTATAATATGCATGGATATTTCTTTCTGCAGCTGGGTAGGAAGAACTAGCAACTTAAACTAAGAATGACGAGGGAAGGCAAGAACAGCTAGCAGCACTGCAAGAGATCTATGGACAGGGTCAATGGATAAAGGGCATGGGGTGCCATGACAAGAAAGCACTTGCACATCAGCAAGGAAGTGCCTCAAAGGCACCATTCTGGGGAGATGTCCYAACCCTTTCCAGGAACTCAGAGTGGGATGGTTCACTGAAGTACTTCTATACTAATGCAGGCAGCATGGGGAATAAACAAAGCAGGGCTTTTATCATGTTGGGATCTTGGAGACTTTGCAGGATGGTTCCCATAACTGGAATGTTTCAATGGAGGGATACAGGCTCATTAAGAAGGACAGAAAATGAATACAAGGAAAGACATTTACTTTTTTATGAGAGAGGGCATCTGGAATGCATGGAGGCTCTGTCTAGGATTAGTGGGGTTGAATCCAGAGATAAAGTTAGAAATGTTAAAGTCCAGATGGAACTAAGCCTGTTAAAGGGTGTCAAATATAAAAATAAGAATAGAGATGACAAAAGGAATCCCAAATAAATGTGGGCTCATTTCTCAAGGAAATGGGGGGCCTGGTTATGGAGGATGGAGCCAGGCTTGTTTTAGTGGCTCCCTGTGACAGGACCAGAGGCAATGGGCACCACCTGAAACACAGGAGATCCTCTCTGATCATCTGAAAACACCTCTTTTACTGTGAGGGTGACTGAGCACTGGCACAGGTGTTACAGTTGTGGAGTCTCCCTCTGGAGATATTCAAAAGTTTCTGGATATGGTCCTGGACAACCAGCTCTAGGTGACCCTGCTGTAGCTGGGGAGTTGGACCAGATGACTTCTGGAGATCCTTTAAAATTTCAGCTTTTCTGTGATTCTGGGATTGTATGGCTCTGAAATCAATATTCTACATAATGCAATTTTCTGATTCTATGCAGTATTTCAAATAAATTGTAGATAATAATTGTGCATTTATTTCTTGTACTTCTTATTCACCGACTCTTCTACTTAATGATAAGAAAAAAATGTCTGTTCCCTGGTCCCTATAGAAAGCAGAAAATTACTAGCCATTCATCTGAACTTCAGGAAAATATGGAATTAATTTCTAACACAATCAACTTAATCCATGTATATTTACCAGCACTTCAAATTTGCCATCATATCAACAGGATGATGAAACCCCTTTATACAGTCTTAGTCTCTCTGCACAGGCAAAAAGTTTCCTACTTTTTTTTTTTTTTTTTTTTTTTATTCATTGAAGAGGATGGATCACTTGGGTTTGTACAGTGTCTCTAACCACAATGTTAACAAGCCTCTGAGACCATTTACACGCTCTGGTTGTATTTGCTTTGAAATATATTGCAACATTATAGTTCTATAAATTTTAAATACTCTGACTAGTTCTTGATATCACATAGTTTAGATACACATCTTTGTTAGCTCATCATTATGAGCTAACATTATTATGTTTGGTCTTGTTTTTTTAATAAATACCCTCATGATGAGGTTGTCTGTCGCTTACAGTCACTGGTAACAGAAGTACTCTTTAGGCTACTCTTGTCATTTCAGAATGTTTAAACAACTTCTGGCAATAACTTAATATCTAAAATGTTTAAATCAATTTTTTTCCACATCCCTAGTTCATAAAAATAAATCCAAAGGTGGATAGACTAGGCATAGACTAAGTCAGTAAAAACCAAAAGAAGAAGAAATTAATTGAATGTAACGTGATATTTAGAAATGGCGCCTCAATAAGGGTTTAATAATAATTGGTTTACTTGCCAGCAGTTGTTAATGATATATTTTCCTTCTCCAAGCAGACCTTCTCTACAGTCACTGGTGGGTTTCACAGGGTTGTCAACTCTGGGTCATTGTTTCCTGGTTTGTATTAGTATTGACTGATCAATAGTCTTTCTCTGAAAGTCCTGGTCTGACCATGGATCTTGTTCCAGGACTGAATTTGTCATTAGTAACTATATTTGAATTTTTCAGGTGGGGTTCTTTTCCTTTTTGGTGATATCAAATATCTCCATATTTCCTATAAATGGTGAACTGTATCCCCTTATCTCTGAAAATCCAATAACCAAAATGCAAAAAGAAAACCTACTATTATAAAAATTATGAACTGCTATTTTTATATATTGAATTTGCCTTTTACATACCTTATAATGAATTTTTCTGCCTGGTTACTTTAATTGGCTAGTTCCTCAGTATGTATCCTAATCACATAATCAGGTTAAAGTTATTAGCAGTGCCTTGCATTCAGCAAAATCTATGCATTTCTGAATATATAATAGGACTTGATTTTTTACTACTATTAGCTAGCACCTAATGTCTTCCATTGCACAGCTGTAATAAATTAGACCTAATGTCTGCATGGTACTGATTTACCATCTTCTGCGAGGATAGAAAACTAAAGTTCTGCCTGTTCTGTAATCATTTGTAGAAMTGAAGGGAACAAGCATATTCTTGAGGTATTAACCTTTCACTATTTTCAGTTTCACAGTCATATGAAGGTTCTATTTTTGTATCAGGCAATAATCTTTTCACATTAATGTTTCTGCTCTTGTCTGATTAGCACTCTTCCTTTAGTTCTGATAACTCCATGACAACTGTCCACATTTTTGACATAATCAGAACTTAAGTCCTATTTTTAAAATAGCCAGAACTCCTCTTGTATCACAACATGCAGAGAACAATCTGTCAAATAGCCATTTTAAAGTTTCTACAACAAACTTCTGTAATGGTCAGGAAAATAATTAAGGCTTCTCTCCTATAATTGAATCAATTTGATTGCATTATTGTCTCATCTATGCAATAATCATAACATGGAATCAAATACCTGCAATATCATCACTATTTCAGGCAAAGCCAGAGGTGTAATACAGGCACTCATACAGCCATTTAAAAAAAATTCTATTCTCTAAACAGAAAGAGCTTAATTTTTGGGCTTTGTCAATTCCATGGCACCAGCATACACTGGTTCAGGTTTCTTCCTCAAACCTTTTTTCCTGCACTGAAATACACTTCTTTGTAGCTCTAGTGGGATAAATATGTGCAAGACATGTGCCTTTCACTATGACACAAATATTTAAAGTATTAGAAGTTTATTCACCGCGTATGGAAAAAAAAACCAAGTCTCTATCAGGGAGATATATCCAAGGCAACCACAYAGAATCACAGAGCTACAGAACAGATGATGTTACAAGGGATCTCAAATGCGGTTTATTACATCACCCCAGTGCAAAAGAGTGTCAGCTGGGACAGGTTGCTGAGGCCCTTGCTGATTCAGAGGAGATAGACACTCTGCAGCTCCTCTGAGAAATCTGTTCTACTGTTCTGGCAACCTGGCAGAGACATTAAGTGATCCTTCTTTCGTCATAGACACTGTTCTTTGACACACAAAACTAGTGATCCATTGCTTATTGTCAGAGCATGCATCCATACCCAGCTGCAGAAAGCCACTGCATCCTCTCTATGAACATCAGGAGTCAATGGACACCTCTGTCCTGCAGAGAAACACAGCTGTGAGCCAGGCAGACTTCTGCTCCTTTATCTCACACCTGGAGCTCCATCTGTCTCTGCAGGCATAGCTGCAGTGTCTACCCCTGACACAGGCAGGCCTCCTCCCTAACAGCGAGGAAGTTTCTGTATAGGCAGAACTGTGGCATGTCTGGAAAGAGATAAGAACACATTTCTGTTGCTGGCACAGTTTTCATGAAAATCACATTCTTGTGATGTCATGAGTCACTGTTTGTCAGCAAAACAGTATGGCTCATGGCCACCCTATAAACAGCTGCCTTGTCATACACTTATCCAGTCCATGTTGCACCAATCTGGCCTTGCTAAACTCTGACTTCTCTTATCAAGGCAATGACGAACAAGCTCTGTACAGAGAGGGCTGCCAAGATTGTTTGGAGAGATTAAATTATAAGAAGTGGTTAACAGAAATTCTTTTCTTCAGCCTTAAGAAGAAAAGTAAAGGGAAGAGGTTACTTGATGAGGTGAAGTAGAGAATTCTTCTAAGTCATTCTCAATGACAGGAAAGGCAATGAACCCAAGATGAAAATTTGGAAACTGATTTGATAAATGGAAAAATGGTTTTGTTGTGAGTATAGTTTGTCAGTGACAGAGGTTTCACAGCAATCTCCACCCTTGCAGTTATTCAGGAGAAGGATATGAGCAAGTTGCTTCAGGCAAATCTGTTCTGAACAGTTATTGGACTACATGACCTCTGGAGGACCCTTTAACCCTACACAGTGCCATGATGTTCCGATGTCTGAAGGTACACAGAACTTGGATGATTAAAATCACAGTCAAGTTTGTTTTCAGAATTTTGCATGTAAGTGTAAGAGTTTTTCATAATCCTAGAAAGACCTTTAAACATACTTTCACTTTATGGAATTTGAACAATATCATTGACTACTTTACAGGCTTAAGTTACAGTACTCTAAATGAAGTATGATTATAAATCTTAAAAGTCATCTTATTCCCTCCTCTTGTAAAGCAAATATGTGTTTATTCTTATATATAAAAGTATATATTATATATATATATATATATATATATATATATTATATTAAAAAAACATATGTATAATCCCTTTGGATTGTTCTCATTTTCAAATTTTAGAAGTAAATTGCAAAGAATATGAGATAAATGATGAAGCAGTGTGTGTTTTGTAGCTTGCAGCTCAGTATATCTGGATTCTTTCATTCTGCTCTGAAGAATTAATAGACTCTTTTATCATTTGGATTATGGAAGAAAAGTTGAATAAAAAGGTTCAAATTCAACCTCACTGTTTTGCCTTTTGATGTTTCAGGAAAGAATGCTTTCTTTATGCAGAGGAAATAGCTTGCACTTTCATTTTTTAGCTAAGCTGCCATTAGCTGGAAAATTGGCATAAGATAGGAACTTCAGCATTGCAAAAAAAAAAAAAAAAAGAAGCACACTAGGTGGGTTTCCACTGGAATTTGAAAATCCTTCCAAAATCTGTTATAAAATCTTTCCTTACTCTAAGAATTTTTACCTAATGCCTCCTCCCAGCCCTTCCATTTTCCAGATTCCACTGTTGGAAAACCAATGATAAATTCACAGATTTCAAATAAGATTAGAAGATTATAATTTATTTCAGAACTGAAATGCAGAGCTTAAGGCACATTTATTCTAAATATTTCCCAGGCTGATCATTTAAAATAGACCTCAAGATTTTCACCATGACAAAATTAAATTTATAGGTTTATATGTTACCAATATATCCCTGCAATTTCTTTTAAACTGGCATAATCATTATTACTCAGTCCTCAAAACTGTTTAAGTATAGCTAGAACTATGTTTTTTAGGATTTATATACAGGTTTGGGGCTTTGGTATTTTCTATATGCTTAACCAAGCCTACCCTTTTGAAATTAAAAACAAAACCAAAGACAAAACTAAACAAAAAAATGTGCAAACAAACAAATAAACAAAAAATCCCAAGAAATCAACCAATCAACCAAACCCAAATAGTCCAAACCATTCAATTCTTGTGTTCATGTTCCTATGCAGAATATTCATTATTTTATTCCCTAGAGATTTTGTATTCAAATCTAAAATTTTTACATGGACATGCAATTATTTTATATATGGGCCTTTTTTGGTTTTGTTGTTTGGGTTTTTTAATATGGTAATTAATTTCCATGGAACAGGTGTCGCCTGTTTCTTCATTCCTTTACAGCTAGCTGAAATTTCCAGAGTTATTTCCTCACTCAAATGAGTGCATTTAAACTATGACCTATTTATCTTTTTTTCTTCAAGATCTGAACATTCTCTCTCCCATCTTCATTCATGACATATTTTTATGTTTATGGAATACACTGATGGGGGTGCAGATGGTGTTTTTAATTCTTCCTACCTCTGCTAAGCCCAGCAGCTGCCTCTGTGCTATGTTTAAGCAACACCTTTGAAAGCGGAGACACAAAAGCATCCTTTTTTAGTGCTGATTTGGTATCAAGTAAGCAGCTGAACCAAATGACTGGCTGCATATAGATGAATGGAAAAATAATGAAGGCTTCAGCAGCTGTTAAAATGTGATAGTGATAACAATAACATGGTTATACTTGCCAGGCAGTTTACAATGCTGTACAGGTACTATGCAGTGTGGAACATTCTCTCCCGTAAGTAAAGAGACTTTGAAATATGTAGGGAGGCATTCCACATTCTGCAGGACAGGTCAGTACAGTGAGATGCAGTCTCTAGCTGTTAACCCTCACAGAAAATGCCATTTTTTATCCTGAGAACAAAAGAAACATGGGAAAGGCAAGTTTCTTCCACATCTGATACTGCAATAGTTAGAGAGGTTTGAGATCTAGTTCTGGCAATCAGACTAAACCATGCTTCCTWGGAGACATAATTAAATTGGACTAGAGCTATAGCTAGAAAAAGTAGGTTTCTTACAAGGATAAAAATATACATTAATAGTTCTGTTTACATCACTTAAAATATATTCTATCACTGGACTTAAGTATATAAAGCCATAAGCCCTTGAATATTCACACATAGTTGAGGTTCTTCATATGCCTAAGAGCTTGGCTAATCTGTGGCCCTAAGCATATTTCTGGATCTTGGCCCAAGTAGTTTAATTAACTATTCTAAAACTGCTTATAATTGAAAAATAAAGAAAGAAAATCAAAGCACTAACATTTTTTGTAACAGTCAGAAAATAATTATACACCATCATCAGCTTACACTCGTCTCCTCCCAATTTTTTCTTACTGCCCCCAGTTACTCTCTCACAACTGCCCCTAACCCCTCCAGTCTTGGAGACTGCTACTGAGTCTTTCAGACACCTCAGAGACCCCCCTCAGCTTCCTTTACCTTTGTAGTTCCTCAGACTCCATTGTTCTGTTCAACCATGATATTTCACCTCTGCCAAACAAATTCCCTGCTGTTCCTCTCTTTCAGAACCTGCTCTCTCACCACTCAAAAAATGAATTAAGTCCATGTTTCATATGAGCACTGAACCTGTTCAATGGCAGTGTTTTGAGCAAAAGCTGCCTTAGGTGGCCTGTTGAATATTACTCAAACCAATATTTTCTGGCTGATAAAGAACAGAAAACCACAAGGGACATAGAAAAAAAAGAGAGAGGAAACATATTTTTATTTTTTCAAACAGATACTAAATAAGAGACTATATATCACTCCTGAATTTTTTGTTTTACGAAAGTGTATCTATTGCATTTTTGTGTATTGATGAAGAAGTAAAAAACTTGGGCTTCTTGTGAGATTCATCTATTAAAAAGAGAACTTTCTTAGCACAGATAGGTATTATTACTTTTCTGTGTTTCCTCCCAGTCCTGACTGTAACAGTCTTTTTAGTAAGTCTTTTATCATCAGAATTCATCCAATCCTATAAAATTTTTACTTCTTTTTATTGAGGAGTTGTCTGAGTTGTGGAAAATTATGTTGATGTCTGATGATACATCAAGATTAGTGACACTAATATGGCTCTTATGGTATAAGTAATTAATTTTGATCCATTTTCTAAGACTTAATTCCTCTTTTAACTGTTACTTTTTTTTAGTCATTCTTACGTATTTTTTCAATTGCTGGACAAAAGKCTGGATTTTTGACTTCCTAGTGTAATCTAGGTTACTGTATATTTAGGCAGTAAAACATTTAAAGGAAGAGTGTCAACTCTTGATGTATAAAAATATGAAGAAAATGTGAAGAATTTCTTCTCTAAGTAGTTTAAAAGTAGAAACGTGAAAAATGAGAAGACAAAATCTTTACTTAACTATAGTGGAAACAGTGACATATCTTCACTGGAGAAGAGCCTGCCAAGTGAAAATGAGCTTTCTCTAACTCTTGTGACAATTACAATTACAATTTTAAAAGTCTTGGGAAATGTGATCAATCCTCATTAGAGACATTAATCCTGTTATCAATCTGGAGGGAAAGAAAAGTGTATTTACGGCTGCTCCAATACTACTTTCCACCTCTGCTTTGCAAAGTCTCTTAAGCTGGAAAATGCATTCTGGCTGGCTTCACAAAATAATATCCACACCTTCAAAACAGATCATCTGCATGTGTTCTCCTCTAGATTTAGTTCTAGACAGAGTCCCATGCTCTTCTCATGTTGTCCTCATGAAATGAAGTTTTATCCTGACCCAGTGTCATTTGTGTTCTCTATTGCCTTGGACTTCCAGACTTTCCACGTTTTGCTAATTAATTCTCACAAGTCTTTAATTCTGAGCCTGTGGCTTCAGCAATTTATTTTCACACCTTCAGTGAGTCCAGAATATGCAGTGGAAGTTACTTATTTAGCATAATGAAATGCCTTTTAATATAAACCAGATTTTATAGTAGAGTGCAAGACGATATCCTTGACACTTCAATGGGTTTTGTTTGGTTGGGAAAAAATTTTTTAGATTGTATTTACATATTTCTATATTGTTTACTCAAGTTTCATCATTAGTAGTTTTGTTTTTTACTGTTAAATCACTGAGGTATCCAGTTCCCAACCTGATATTCCATGAGATTTATCTCATATCAAGCCCAACACTTTACTTGATAAATATCCTTCTCACCAGAATTCAGAAAAATTAAATTCTTCAGTAATAATAGGTACAGTGAATCATTAAATCTGAGTCAAAGACACTCTTCCCAAAAATACAGATTTTTTTTCTAAGTTCTGTGCAATAGGTCACTTGGGTCAAATACTGGCTCATAATTTGGCAGACTCAAGGATTCCATGGACTAAAACAGGATTCAGACACCTGCCTGGGATTCACATGGCCAAATGCAAAGTCTGTAACATGTATTTTCATGTCTGAGTTATGACCTTCATAGACTGACTGGAAATAAACTTTTACAGTTTAACTGGGGAAAGAAGCATGTCAAAAGAGGGGTTTATCTCTTTGCAAAGTACTTGCTTAAAATAGGTCAGATGAATAAATGCTTTGTAGGTGTCTAAAGTCAGATGAGGTGAATCATACCCTGATTCATTAGTGACTTGAGTGAGCTGTGGACTTCTCATTATCTTGATTTTAATTTAGCCAAGTGCTTGACTGACTGGAAACAGGAAAAATTGGATGTTTCTGTAAATTAAGTCTTATTCTGGACAGATGAAATATTGTTTAACAGTGACAAGTGGAAAAGATGGCTGGACATACAGATAATATAATTTAAAATTAGGTTTCCTACTAATTTAGAAAAAGATAATTTTTAGTTCACTTGGATCTTCTTATGATTTAGACTGCTGTCCAGACTTTTCTTCACTTTGTCTATACTCTTTTATCCATCTTTTATTCAAACTCTGTCAGCAATCAGCATACACTTCTTCTTTTTTGCTTCTCAAATACATCAGTTTATAAGGTAAGGTGATAATATTGCAAGAAAGACAATCTCCATTCAGCTCAGTGTTCATTCCTGTTTGAATTGTACTGAGTCTTCTGATTATCTTTATTTATTATGTACAAAGTTTAAAATAACAGTGTTGTATATTTATGGCAGCAAACATTTACTGCTCTTCTAGTGTGTTACATGAAGAGGAGAAAGCCATTGGATTTGCACTTGTTCTGTTTCTCGTCATTCTTCAGATTAGTATTCAGCAACTTTTTAATTTTCAGTGTTGTTTGCTGCACATAGAAACAAAAGCAGACTATCTGCTGACTTAAGTATAGCCATCCTGATAGGTTTTTCAACATGAATTATAATCCATAAAATGGACTATGGACAATTTCACTTATAAGGAAACAAATGAAAAATAAGGTTTAGTTCGAACACAGCAACAGTTGAAGTTAGCAATATGGGAAAAATGAATACAAAATCTTAGTTATGCTCCGGAGACCACACTCACGTGTCAGTTTTGGAACTCAAAACAAAATATAATGGTGTATAGGTAGAAAACAAAATTCAAATTATTTCAGTGTAGAGTATAGATGTTTGGATCAGTTTAGGAGTCCTTTGTCAACATTAAAAAATGCATCCTTCATATGTTGTTTATCAGCTTAATAATATACAAGGTCTCTCAAGTGAAAATGCCAAGTAGGATTGAAAAATAAGATACTAGTGCTTTTTAATTTAAAAAAAATATAAATTTTAATGTTGTTCTTTAATTCTTATTTTAGTCTTAGTACTGTTCTTTCTCTCCTTAAAAAAAAAAAGGAAATCTCTTTTGTGAATTAGGCACTGGTAACTAGGAAGTGGACTGTAGCCATGCAACCTCATGGGAAATACAATGGCAACCAGAAAGATCTATATGCATTATGTAATACTGATGTGATTGTGCAACGTATAACCCAACTGATGGCTGGGCAGGACCTAAGCAAATTGAAAAAATCCAATAAGCAAAGCCAACAAAACGTTCTTCTGCATAGTAGATCTCACTGAGAACAGATGAATTATTTTTAGATTAATTTGTAAAAGTAGACTAGCTCTATTGTGATACTGCTTTCTGAATAATTGGTATTATTTCTGAAATGATTTAAACAATTTCACATTCTGAAAGAGAACCACGTGTTAATATTTCATGAAGCTAAACATGTATGCAATTTTCAGCAACATATCATTATATCAATATAAATGACTCAATGACCTTTGAGGTCTTTTCCAACCTAAATGATTCTGTGATTCTATAGTAATCCCTCTCCATTTCATTCATCATAGATTACAGAACAACATTACGATGAGATATTGCAGTTTAGTTTTACTTGTCACACAGGAACTGAATTATATCATTAGCAGTTTACAACCACTAACAGTCCCTTTAAGTTTGAACACTCAAAAGCTGAAATTAGGTTTGCTTATGAAATTTTATCATTTTAAATTTGGCTTTAGACTTAGTAAACCATCCATAAATCATTATGCCAGAAACAGTCACTTAGAGTAAATCTAAAATGAAAGATAGTCCTCAAGATTCAAGAAGTAGATAAATAAAACTGATGTTAGTTTTCTATTTTTCTTGCTTCTAACCTTTGCATTGAATGCATCTTTGTCTGCATCTTTTAATACTTAGTCACTCTCAATTGTGGTTTAATTGTCATTTGAATTTGACTGACTTAAACATGACGAAAAGTGACACTGTACAATCTATTTGTTATATAAAAGCATTTTTTAAATTTTTTTTCTTTAGTTTGAGAATGAATAATTAGACTTGATACATTACATAATGACCCCTGCTTTAAAACTTGTAATTTGCTCTCTGTTTCTCATATTAGTTAATGTCTTCAATTTTCAAAAATGCACACGTTCTTTAAAACGTTTATTTCTGCTGCATTACTTGTCATTGTTTATTGTTCATTATGATTCAATCAAATTAGGACTTGAACAATAGGAAAATATGGGACAAGTTCATGGTATATTATATAATTTCAAATTTTAACTGGAGTCAAAATATATCTACATATCCCTAAAATAAAATAGCATATGTTCCTGTGTGTTTGTGATAATCTGCTGCATCAGTTTTCAGGAGTTAAAATACTGTTTTCACTGCCTCGATGCCCCAGTTTCACCTTTCAGTCTGTTACTCTGAAAAAACGATGTCCCATTCTTAAAAACACCCTCCATCTTTCTGAAATTACATATAAAATATGTTCAGGTTAAATCGCTACAACATAATTTTCTTTCTTCTTCACAGAAAAAAAGAAAGTACACTTGACCTGGAAAAAGAAAGAAATTGCATATTTCATCCCGAGAGCGTTATCATTGTCTCAAATGAGTATTATTGAATCTGGAAAAAAAATGGCAAAATGTCTGAGAAGAAAATGGCCACTGAGGGGGGAAATAATATCAGCAAAAGCAAAACATAAAGGTCTCAAGAAAAAAATACGGTTAATAAAAAGTCGAGGAAAACATATGGGCAGGTAGAATCCAAAACACTTCTGATATTAATATTTGCAAGATGAAACGTACAGATTTAGATTTGGTGCAAGATCACATTACACTACTTCTAGTTATGCAAAAAATGCTTACAGATCTCAGGTGTCTTTACTTCTAGGAATTTGTTTGAAAATGAAAAGCAGAAGAAAGTTTTGCTTTACTAGAAGCCAGATTGCAAGAATGATTAGAAATAAAGATATTAAATAGGTTTTTAAGTCAGTCTCTACCATTAGTTCCAATAGTGTGTTATAGAGTAATTTAATTCTTCTCACAGGTTTTTTTTTAAATGTGAAAAAAAAAGATAAAAAAATAGGAAACGGGAACAAAGAAAATTGAAAATAAATCTGATATCACCAAGAATTAGTCTGAAACATCCCACTATGTCTGTTTCAAAGTAATTACTGAGGACATATGCTGCTCTGTGCTTTTGCTCTTCATGAGCCTTGGATAGAAAATCTGTGAAAAACTAGCCCAAATCAGCAGCACGGTTTTGGTGCAGGCAGCCACATGATTGTAATTTATCATTTGATGTCTTATTCTGAAGAGTGGTTTCAGTGTGTACAAACRATATTATTTTGTGAGGAAATTAAAACACTAATTTGTTGTACAGTGAACACACTCCCATCTCTAATAAAGGCAGAGTTAATTTTCTTTTCAGTAGCAGGTGTGGTGCTGTGTTTCGGATTTGTGCTGGAAACAATGTTGAAAGGGCAGGGATGTTTTCCTAACTGCGGAGCTGTTCTTGCACAGTCTTTCCTGCCCCACATGCCATCCCAACAAAAAGGAGGCTGAAAGTGCAAAAGAGGTTGGGAAGGGACACAGCTGGGACTGCTGGTCCAAAGTGATACTCCACACCATGTGGAGTGACAGTCAGCATGTGAATCCAGGGGAGAAAGGGGAGGATGTTCAGAAGGATGATGCTTGTCTTCCCCAGCCACCACTATGCATGATGGAGCCTTGMTTTCCTAGGAATGGCTGAACACCTGTCTGTCCATGGGAAGTGGTGAATGAATTCCTTGTTCTCCTTCGCTTGTGCATACAGCTTTTTCCTTGCCTACGAAGCTGTGTTTATCTCAGTGCAAAATTTTAATAATTTTTACCCTTCCAAATATCTCCTCCACCCCACCCCAGAGGTGAATGAGTGCCTGCAGGGCACTTATTTGCAAGCTGGGGTTAAACCACATAACCTAAAGATCTGGGCTTTGATCCTTTGTTTGTTTTCCTCCATTGTTTTTATTTATTTTTATTAGGCATTTACTTGCTTTTCTGTTTCACAGTTACATCTGTTCTATCAAGATTTCTGTGGGAGACTTACACTGTACATTTTTATTGTTTTCAACCAGTGGCAGGTCCTCTCCACAGTCATGTAGCATTTACTGTTCCTGACATCTGTTCCTCACTGCTCATCCTAGAAAAGCGATGGTCTTGAATTCATGCTGTTGTCTTGAAAAGCTTAGAATAGGCTGTGTAGCACTAGTATTTGGATAAGTGCTTCTAAATCTGTATTGCTAATGATTTGTATTGAAACCAATCATGACTAAAATCCAATGAGAATGAGTTTGCAGATGATGAAATCCAGCTTGGCAAAGGAAGATTGTATATTTAAAATACTTTTATTTTTTCACTGTTCTCTCAATTTTATTTTTCTTTTGATAGATGCTTTTATCTATCAGAAATGAAAAAGTTATTAGATGTCTTCCTATCAGTCTCTTTTTACTGTACTAGATAAACATGAATATTGTACTGGTAGAATATCTCTGTTCCCACAATTTCTCATTTCATTTTCTAATTATTCAATACACAAAGGTTGTYAGGCAATCATATATTTTTTCTCTACTGACCTGCTAATTACAGTCTTTTTTTATCATCCAATTTAAAGACTTCAGGAAAGAGGGGAATATTTCTAGAAAATATTTCTTTYGTACTTGATGTATATATGCATAGTTTGAACACACTTATTGAAAACTTATTGCAGGCCAGGCCCAGAGGGTGGTTAAAGACTTTAAAAAGTCTAGTTAGAGACCAGAAACTGGTGGTGTGGCTCCAGAAGTCTCTACTGGGTCCAGTCCTGTTTAATACCTTCATTAATAATTTGTATGATAGGGCAGAGTGTACCCTCAGCAACTTTTCAGATGACACACAACAAGGAGGAGTGGTTGATACCTCAGAGGGACCTCAACAGGCTGGAGAAATGGGCTGACAGGATCCACCTGAAGTTCAGCAACGAGAAATGTGGGAAGAGGAACACCCTCAGGCACCAAYGCATGCTGGCTGCCTCCCAGTTGGGAAGAAGTTTGGCAGAAAATGCCTGAGTTTCCTGGTCAACACTGAGTTGAACATGAGCCAACACAAGCCCCTGCTGCAAAGGTCAGCGATGCCCACAGCTTAGCCAGCAGAGGGAATTGATCCTTCTCCTCTGCTCAGCACTAGGCAGGCCACAGCTGAAGGACTGTGCCCAGCTCTGGTCTCCTCAGTGCCAGAGACATGGACAGACTGGAAGAATAAAAGGGCCACGAATATGATGAAGGGGGTTTCCTCCTGTAAGGAAGGACTGGAAGGACTGGGCCTGTTTAGCCTAGAGAAAAGAAGGCTCGTGGAGGATCTTACCAGTGTACGTAAACACTTGAAAGAAGGGTTCAAAATGCTTGGAGACAGGCTCTTTTCCCTGATGCCYAGTGACAGRACCAGAGGCAATGGGCAAAAATTGAAGCATAGGAGGTTCTATCTGACCATTAGGAAACAGTTTTTGTTGTAAGGGTAATGGAGCACTAGAACAGGTTACTGAGTGAGGTGGTAGATCCTCCAACCTTSTAAATGTTCAAAAGTCAATTGGAAACGGGGGGGCTGGACTAGATGGTCAAGAACCCCTGGTCTGGCTTATTCAGAAAGTCAGTATCTTTATTGATTAACTCAAGAAAGTCTATTTGAACAACCAGTTGATCCACTTAAATGATGTAGCCCTGATCCACTAATGTAGATGACTTCAAGCTGTTTCACAAACTCTGTCATGTCTGAAGATGAATTAGGGTTTAAGAGTTAAATGAGTTCCCTATTAAAAACTGGCAAGTAGCTACTTTATTTGTGGGTCCATTTTTATAGCCACATACAACCCTACTGAAGTTTCCATAGCRCTTCACAGAATCACAATAGCCAATACATGTAACTTAATTTGCAATTTCAATATTTAATTTTGAAAAAAGAAAATATGCTTAATGAACTACAGCTTTGGAATGCATATGAATACACAGAGCATTCCAGATGACAGGGGAAGACAGGAAAATCATTCATTTTCTGTTTATGTGCTAGATTGGCAAGAAAAATGATTTAATCTCTTTTTGGGTTTATAAAATCTGTTTTCAACTTTTTTTTACCTCCTTCTGCTTGATAGAAATACTTAAATAGTCATAAAAATAKCACTTTATAAAGTCAATAAAACACAGGAATATAAAAAGTCACTTAGTTGCTTTAGAAATTCCCTGGTTTGCCCATACCTTCACTACAGTTTGGGCCTGTGTTTGAAATAGGGTGGGATACATGTCCCTGAGATGTCCCACTGCCTTTTTGTGAATTAGACTTTTTGATGMTCAAGTCTTTATAAACTACTTTCATTATCCACTATGTATATTTGATAAACATCAAGTCAGTAGTCTTTAGAGATTTCAAATCATTATTACTCTCCTATTAGTCATGTCATGTTATCCATAACGCCTACAGAGCAGAAAAGACTTTGATTTAATGTTTTATTCAAAGGACAAATCCTTCACTGGTATAACAGTTCCTAATGCAGGAGAGATATTAGTTGATGTAAAATAGACAGTTTATTGCAGCCTGGGATCTAGAATTACTTTGACCCTTTCAAYCTGGAGGTGAAAGAGTTTTCTATTGGAGGCCAGTTACAAAACTATTAGTACTAATAGTGTTTTTGACATCCTTTTTTTGCTCTGGATAGTGATTACATATCGATGCCACTGCTTTGTCACCTATACTCTGTTGGCATTCTAATAACACATTATTCTCTTTTGCTCTCTCACTGAGATATATATAAGTAAATAAATATAGTGAATTTTTTTTTCCTAATATTTTTCATAATCATATCACGCTTACCCTACTTCATTACATTTGTTCTCTAAATGTGCGAAAAGTACATGCTACAGAACCAGCAAATATAGAACTCACTAATATKAGGAGAGAAATGAAGCAGCCTTAGATGTAGTTCTCATTTTTATGGCTGCAAGTGTGAGATTTCTAGACTGAGACATTGGTGTCCACTTTAATGGGAGCAGTGYTGGCTCTAAGTAAAAAAAAATTATTAATATAATCCTGAATACTTTGTTCTATTCCATGAAATTATTCAGCAAAGCCTTTGCTGCTAGCAATGTTTTAAGCCTTTGTATTGGTCTCAGATCTGACWACCAAAGCATATATTTAATTTTTTGGGAAGACAATTCACGACTCTGGTTTTGGTGAAATGACTTACATTGTGAAAGAGGAACAAATAATTTCCACACTGGATTCACAACTCTTGATAGCTGGAAACRTTCCCATGCCAGAACTGTATCAAATGGCGAACTGGAAATTTACGAAAAGTCGAAGTACAATTTTATTACACGAGTAGTAAAATGTCCCATTTCTTTGAGTAGAAAAAAAATTAGTGTGATTACTAATTTGGTCCATCCTATGAGTAACAGAACAATAACTAAAAACAAGCGCTTGGAATTCCAATTTGAACAGTGAGAAACTATCGAACATCTACTGTGTTCTTATCCACAAGAAAAAAATTGCCTTAAAAAAATGACACTTTCAACAGAGTGCAGTACTACTGCCAAGAGAGTGCAAATAAGTAGTTCATAATACGTGTATATATTAATATATAATATGTATAATATATATAATATGTAATATATTTTAGTGTAGCTAACAAACATAGATWACAAGAGTAACATTTGTGTTAACCTTGACTTACCAATTTTTATCACAAWTTCCATATCTACCATCTCTCCATCTTTCAGTTCTGACACCCTCCTGCATCAACACCAGCTGCAGCTTCCTTTCTATTAATTCAGACACCAGAGGCAGCAGGAGATGATAAACTACAAGTTGCTACTACAAACTGCTACATATCTCACAGATCAGGAAAGTCAGTAAATACCTGAAAAAAACCACATAAAAAAGTCTGTGATATATAGCCAGGCCATTAAAGATTTGMTTGATATACCCAGCTCATCTGAGTAAAAAAACTGCACCACCAAACTATTTTCCAGATTGTATCTTTGAATGACCTCTGAAATAAATATATGGAAACCTGATACAAAAAGCAAAACGTCAGTTATAGTAAGCTGCTACTAATCACGTATCACCATAACATTAAATGAAGGCTAAAATTAGTAAAGAAATTACATTCATGCCTTGAAAGAYATTTTCAGGTTTTCTCTGCTGTTTTTCAAATGGCAGACCCCCAGAGTAAAATGGATTCCCTTCAGGGACACCTACATATCTGAAGCTGACCAACTACAATACACTGAAGTGAGCTCAAACAGACCTATGTAAAAGTATAAASCGAATAATTAGCCCTAAGTGGGCAATTTTTTCACATGACAACTACTTGCCAAGATCTCACAATCCAGATTCTTAAGGGACAGCTTCAAAGCTCTTCTCCGACTGCACAGATCTATTGAGTACTGTCAGTCATGGACTCAGGATATGGGAACTTCTCTTTGTTTTACTTGTCTCAACCCACCAGCACTGCAAGCAGAGCCAGTTTATGCCTGTTTCTCTCTTGTATATAAACTTAACAYGTCTTTCATCTTTTTTACTGTCATTCCCTGCCTTATAACTGTCTATCACCCCTTCTACACAAATATTCTATAGAAAAGTAGCATATTACACTTGGAGCAACTGTCCTAAAAGTTTATATCCATTCAAAAGTCAATGCTTCTATTTCAAAGCAGACTACAAGCATGTGAACCTAGGAAGTTACATGGGTTTTTTTCCCAATTGTATAAATTGATCTAATCCAGGATCTGTTTAACCTGCATCCTCATAGCCTCATAAATATGAATCACATTGAACACTGACTCTGARTCATATAATATGTTTCAAAGGTGATTACTGTCTGTATGGATTCTGGACCGTAAGTATAATTGTCTTTTTTATCATACCATTGACTGTATTGCTAATGAAACTACAAGTCAGCTTCCTAGGAATTTCATGCGTCTTCAAAAATGGTCTTTATCAATAAATTTCAACAGAGAAGTATGAGAAGAATAAACCCCAATGTCCAAGCACTTCAATCTGGGTCTTCTGTCCTTTTGCTATGCTTCTKCAGGTATGTGTCCTCCCTTAAATTTATAAAATATATTTTTTCTTTATTGTAAATACTTCTGTGGTTATTCTGAGGCTGGGGATTAGATAAAACCATAATAAAGGTGTGAAGTAAAACACTGGCCACATTAATGACAAATATAGACTAAAAACCAACTAACAAAACCAAAAAAACATCAAATTACTTTCATGATGAAGAAAATAGAACAAATGGCATTAATGCACAAAACTAAGTGAAACAACAAGATGGGCTTCACTATACAAATAATTTCACAGACCTTCACAGCAACTAAGGTTAGCATTTGATTGGTTTTGTAGTATCTGTGTATGCATTGGTTTTCAGAAAACAGGAACAAACAGACAAGGATTTGAGTTTGTTCCCATAGGGAAGTTAGAGACAGAATAATTCTGGCCAAACTGGTGATTGGAAGAAACCCTGTATTTCATTCCTAAAATGCAGTTTAATGTGCTGTTGAACCTAAAAATCTCTGGGAATATGGAATTGTAGTGGGTTGACATTGTCTGGATGCCAGGTACCYGTCAAAACCAATCTCTTGCTCCTCTTCACAGCTGGACAAAGGAGAGCAAACATTACTCAGGGTTCATAAGGTAAGGACAGAGACAGATCCCTGACCAAATATCATCATGGGCACAACAGGCTCAAATTAGAAATATTAATTGAATTTACTACTTACAAGGTCAGAGCAGGATAATGAGAAGAAAAATGAGACCTTAAAAACCCCTTCCTGTCACCTCTCCCCRCTTCCCAGGGGAAGGAGGGCCTTCTTCCCAAAATGTGCCAGGAGACAGGGAATGAGGGTTATGGTCAGTTCATCACTCATTGCTTCTCCTGCTGCTCTGAGAGAGAAATCCTTCCCCTGCTGCACCATAAGGTCCCTCTCACGGGAGACAGTTCTCCATGAACTTCTGCAACGTGAATCCATCTCACAAGCAGCAGATCTCTGAGAACTGCTACAACATGAGTCTATCCCACAGACAGCCATCCTCCCCAAACTGCTGCAGTGTGGGCCACTCTTCCAAGGGGTGCTGCTCTTCAAGGACAGGCTGCTCCAGTGTGGGCTTCTCTCCCCATGGAGCTGCCATGAGTTCACAGSCTCCTCTCAGGCATCTACCTACTATGGTATRTGTTTCCTCCAGGGGCTGCAGGTGGATCTGTCCATCCCCATGATCCTCCATGGGCTGCAGGGGAACAGCTGCTTCACCATCATCTGGACCATTGGCTGCAGAGAAATCTCAGCTCCAGCACCATCAAATACTGTACTGATGAACTGGTGCACTATAGGGATATAGTGAAAAAAGAGAGGAAAAGGGAAGGGAAAGACAGCAGAAGTGGAAAGGAGGGGAAGGAAGAGCAGGGAGTCTTGGATCTCACTATAGATACAAGTCATGAAAGGAGTTTTTTAATTGCTTTTGAAACCCTCACAATTATTGCATTGAAAGTAAATAARTCCTTTTTTTGGTTTGGGAATTTTTGGGTTAGTTTTTTTGTTGTTGTTGCTTTTTGCTAGTTTGTTTGTTTGTTCTCTTTGGTTTGACTTTTATTTCGGTACCCATTTTTCATATTTTGGTCAAGTCGGTTGTTTTTAAATTCTATTATGAATKTTTTATTTATTTATACTTGTCGCCATAACATAAAATGTCTTTCTACTACTTTTTATAGTAATATATAATTTCCTGGAATTCCAGATGTGACTTGAAGCAAAACTTATTAAAAAAAGATATATTTTTTAATGGACACAAAAATTATTTGTTGAATGTTTGGCACAGAGAATTTATCTATGTGTTTGAAAAAATGTTGGTTTGTATTTTTACAYGGTAACCCATATATGCCTGTGATAATTGTTATACTATTAAAAATATTTTAAATATTTTCTCAGAGCACACGGGGGGGGGAAATGGAGAAATTATACGTATGCATGTGAACTGCTTCTGAAATTCATAACTTCTGCTAGATGTTAAAATGAACCTTGAGAGATGAGCCCACAAGACAATTCTATTTCATGAAACAGGTGTTTTGGACTACAAACCAGATTCTTTCTGACAAAACCAGAAGGTTCACTTTTGGAGAGTACTTAATRCACTTCAACTGCTAAAGGGTGGTCAGTTCAACTCAGCCAAGCACAGTTAAAGCCAATCCAAACTAAACTCTTATACAAGGCACTTAGTGTAGACATCACATCCTCAGTGAGAATGTTTGTCTGTACAAACACAACCTTGTTGTGCTGCACAACTTGCTGCAGCAAAGAGAGCCACCAGTTGTCCTATTAATAAGTTTTGGCTCAGAATTTTCAGACCCATGTTAACAAGAGGTGTCTAAAAAAAGACATTTGATCTGGTTTTACAGAAAAGGACCAGAAACAACAAAACATGGGTATAACCACAGGGAACATCAGTCATTCAGATCATGTGATTCCTATATTGCCCATCAGGCATCCTTTTGACTTTCCCAATGAACACATCTACAGGTGAGGTTTGATACAATGATGTGCTTTTTCATAGGACACATGACGTTGTTTAGAGCTATCCCTATAATATTGCAAGAGAACTATTTCAGAGGAAAAACAACTGAGATTTTTAAACATACTCCTTACCTTTACCTTTCCTTTTCCCTGTAGTTGTCCTTCCTTTTTCTAAGCCACAATAAGTATAGTGGTCTTTCTAAAGTGCTAGTTCATGTACTTACTTTTTGGCCAATCATGTATGTTCTCCATATTGTTGAGATTGTGAACAAGCACGCTGTCATTTCATGTGGCTGGGYAAGTTTATGACTGCATGTTTATGACTCAATGTATTATCTGAACACAAGCATAGATACACATACACAGGGAAAGCAAGGAAAGATTAGAAGTAATGTTTCATTTAATAATTTCTGAAGGAGGTATAGAATCTTAGACCTAATTGCAACTTTCAATAGCATTTGCTATTTTCTGACTGAAAAATCTTACAAGATTGGATGTAAAAAATATGATATACAATATTAAATAAGAGAAGACATTTTTAAACTTCATATTGGTAAAGAGTTTATAATACAATTAAACCAAATAACAAACAGAAAGAAGTAATTGAATGTTACTATGGCATGATTTTTAATATTAAGTTGTGGAATCTTTTCAAATGTTATTTTTTTTGTCAGTTTGACATGTTTGAAAAATGCCTGGGAAAAAAATTATTTATAGCAGATTGTCTGCACAATGGTGATTGACACACTAATAAAAACTATTAAASGTCTACATATTCCTTTACCATTGTTTGTTTTATTAAGCCTGAAATGAATCTAAGACTTGAAAGAGAAATAAATATTGGAGATTTAAAATTAACAGCCATCAGGAGGAAAACTCTAGAGGTTCATTCACCCTTAAAATATAACTTAATGATGTCTAAAAAAATTTTTATTGATAGTAAAAAATCCAGTAGGGTTCCTATAAAAAGGATGTCCCCTGAGCAGAGAAGCTATTGGAAATGACAGCAATTAAATCAAGCTTATGAAATATTTAGACTCATTCCAAGGTGAATTTGTTTCAGTGAATACCATCTATTCAACTAGGCATTGGAAGAAAGAGAAAACTGAAAGAAATGTATGTATACAGAAAAAATAAATTTAGTATTTTCATAAAAAGGAATGGATTTTATTAGAAAATATGTTAAACATTTTCTGACAATCCTGACTAACTGGATGCAGAAGAACAAGGAAGAAGAGAATTATAGCAAAGAGCATTACAGATGTGTAAGCAGTACATTGCCATTGCAGACACATAGTTACCWACCAGAAAACACAGTGCATTTTAGAGAAAAAAAAAGAAATTTAATTACGTGCAAATGCTGTAGTTGTCTTTTCTTCTTCATCTGCTTTGCAAAAAATGGATGATTTGTAGATAGTAATTTTTATGCATYGCCTTTAACAATTCTATTATGTTCTGGAAAAAAGATAGCATATTTATCCAGCTTAACAGGCCACTCTGGGAGCAGTGATAACAGGAAAATCCACCTGAAGCAAGCAAGGATTTTGATGTTCTGTATATGTGAAGTTGATGTTTCAGAGTCATAAGAAGAGCTCCTAAACAGCTAGTATGGAAGTGAATATTACAGCTAAAAAAAGGTGTTTATGGATAAGACTTTTTCATGGGAAATTACATGCTTTTATCCCTACCTAATTAAAATTCCATTTTAGCAAAACAAAGCCTGTAATCTATGGTATTGATACTTGTTCTTTCTGATAGAAATTCAAGGATACTGCTCTTCAGTACATTGCAGAGCTTTTCTTTATGCATACGATATGGCAAGATGTACACAATCCTGAGAGTTGAAAATTACAATATTGAATAATTCTCTCTACAAATGCAATAAAAAAAWATCCCAAAGCCCAAACAACAAAAAATTGAAACCCAGGAGCTGCATCACAGCCTTTTGTATTTCTGCTTGAAAAAGCTTCTAGCTGTGATTGCAGCTTCTAGAGCACTTTCTGTGTAGACTTAAGTTTTACTTTCAAAGTAAAACTTTGAAAGTAAAATACCTAAATGCTGCTTAGAGACATAACATTGTAGCATCTTTTTGGGTTGATTTACCAGCATTATTATTAGCAAGGACAACTTACACTAGTTAAGATCATGACACTCAAATTAATCTAGTTTTATGTTTCTTCACATTTGTTTATATGGAATCCCTTTATGCATATAGGTAGAAATGGATGTAGGACAACAGTACAATTGTACCCACTGTGATGTTATCTAGATTGTGATTAGTCAGTTCTCCAGAAATTACTGCCAAATCTTTAGAAAAAAACCCTCAGTCTCTTATGGTTTACCCCATCACTAGTAGTTACTACTCTCATTATTCAGTTTTATAAATATGTATTTTCTATCACATTTCTCTGTGAAAACATCCAGGTTTCTGRTTGCTGGTGAGGGTGTTTTAATTGAACATTTACAAGCAAAATAGAAGCACTCATAAGCTTTATTTTTATATTCCCTGTAAGAATAGCTAAGAGAGGAACAGTTACTTCCTCCTACTTGGTTGGGTGACATCTTCAATGTCCCAAAGATTCCTGCAGCAAACACGCCTGTGGGGTTGCAGAGGTTTGAGGGCTGGAACAGACCAGTCAGTCTCATCTCTTTGCCTGGCAAGATCATGAAGCAGATCCTCCTGGAATCTGTGCTGAGGCACACRGAAAATAAGGAGGTGGCTGGTGACAGCCAACATTGCTTCATTAAGGGCAAATCATGCTTGAGAAATGTGGTGGCCTTCTGAAAAGGGATTAARTTATTGGTGGATAAAAGAACAGCAACTGATATTGCCTACCTASATACATGCAAAGCATCTGACATTGTGCTGCAAGACATCCTCCTATCTAAACTAGAGAGACATGAATTTGAAAGATGAACCACTTGGTGGATAAGGAATTGACTAGATGGCCGCACTCAAAAATCTATGGCAAATGATTTGATGTCCAAAGAGAGATCAGTGAGTGATGAGCAGAGTTCAGCAGGGATTGATTGGTGCTGGGGCCAGTKCTGTTCAGCGTCTTTGTCAGAGTCATGGACAGTGGGATCAGGTGCACCCTCAACAAGTTGCCAACCTGTGTGGTGCAGTTGACAGGCTGGAGGGAAGGGGTGAAATCCATGGGGACCTTAATAGGCTGGAGATGCGGGTCTGTGTGAACCTCATGATGTTCAACAAAGCCAAATGCAAGGTCATGCACCTGGGGCAGGRCAATCTCAAGCACAAATACAGGCTGGGTGGAGAACAGATTGAAAACACACCTGAGGAGAAGGATCTGGGAGTGTTGGTTGACAAGAAACTCAACATGAYCCAGCAATGTGTGCTTGCAGTCCAGAAAGCYGGCTGCAAGCCAAATCTTGGCTGCAACAAAAGCAGTGKGGGCAGCAGATTGAGAGAGATGATTCTCTCCTTCTACTCTGCCCTTGTGAGACCCCAGCTGGAATGCTGCATCCAGCTCTTGGCTCCCCACTACAAAAAAGGTGTGAACCTATTGGAGTGTGTCCAGAGGAGGACCACAAAGATGATCAGAGGGCTGGAGCTCCTCTCCAAAGAAGACAGGCTGAGAGAGTCTAGTGAATAGTGACCCTGCTTATGGCATGGGAGGTCTGGAACTGGATTATCTTGAAGGTCTCTTCCAACCCAAACCATTCTGTCATTCCATGATTCTATGATTCTACAAATTCTATGGTATATTTGTATAAGACAAAGTAAACAAAAGGTAATCTACCACCATAAATGAGTGTGCTTTTTTGAGCAAAAGAGTAAATGATTATCAAATAAARTGTCTGTAGAATAAAATGTAACATTTTTTGTGTACATATGTGTTGTGAGTCGACACATACAGGCAACCAAGGGCAACCATCAAACCACAGTCAAAATGCACAGAGTGGATTTATTTCATTGCCTCACTAACAACACACAGGCACACAGGCTCCATTTGGTCAGTTCATCCTAGCTGACAGCAAGGGCAGGGGCTCACCTGCCTCACTATAACAAAAGGCTTCCGCATGTGTCTGAGAGTGAGTTATCTCTTCACAGGAATTCTACTTAAAACAGGCAGAGGAAGAGCAACACTATGCATAATAAATGGAGTTTTCTCACACTGACATTTTTATCATTCCCAGCTGCAAGGTCACTTTGAGAGAAACTATCCTCTCCTCCCCACCAAATCTCCACATTTTAACCCTTTCCTCCCAACTATATAAAAATGCTGGAAAAAGCCTTCAAAATCAGATAAATTCAATTAATAAGAAAATTCAATGTTTGTAACTTTCCGTGGCATCTGAAATTTTATTCTTTGTTGAGTGAAATGTATTTCCTAAGTACCTTATATCACCAGAAGAATCAGTGACAACAGATATCAAAAAGGGTGATATATTCAGCACTTTCGCCTCAGTTTTCAATGGTAATCACTCTTCTCACATTTCTTAAACCCCCTTAAAACTTAAGTCAGGGAAGAGAGAGTGAAGTCCTTTCCATCATAAGTGAAGATCAAGTTAGACACCACATAAGAAACCTGAATATATAGGTGCATGTCCATGGAACCTGAGATAATATCTATCCCATGGTCCGGAGGSAATTGACTGATTCAGTTGCCAAACTGCTCTTCATCATACCTCAAAAGTTATGGTAGTCTCTAGTGGTTAGAAAAASGTGTCCATTTTTAGAAAGGAAAATAGGATGAACACTGAGAGCTACTGAACAATCAGCCTCACCTCTGTAAGATCATGGAACAGGTCATCCTGGAAGAGATGTTGAAGCATACGGAAGTCAGAGMGATAGAGATAGCCACATATGCTGTGTATCTATACTTCTGATCGGCTYTTGATATGGTCCCCCACAACATTCTTGCCCCTAAATTGGAGAGATATAGGTTTGAAAAGTGGACTGTTAGTTGGATAACASCTTGTCTGCATGTCTGCATGGCTGCATCAAAAGAGTTACAGTCAATGGGCTAATGTCCAAATGGCAACCAGGGAAAGAAAAGACTAACAAGCATATCTGCTAACTGTAGCTATAAATTATTTTCAGTCCAAATTACTATTTAACCATTCAGATATATTATAACTTTCATTGGCATTTGTCTCTGGCTTTCCTAGAAGAATTCTGTTTGCCCATGTTGATTTTTGTGACCTCAATGCAGCAGAAAACATTTATTCCTTGCATATCACCTTTATTTTCTGTTATAAAATAATACTCTACACATTGCTTATTTATTAGCATCACAGATCTCTGTTCGTGCTTCCTTTTCTCTTGYAGACACTATTCATCCCAATGACTTCAATAACCCTTTCTACCTTGGGCTCATTACTTTGTTTTCTAGGACAGTCCTTCTCCCTCTAGTGCAACTTAAATTGAAAAGATATTTCTATCTGCTAAATTAGGCGCTTGAAATGTCTTTACTTGCCATATCTGAACTGTAAGTTACTACACTCTGCATGACTTATAGACAAATCAAAGTCCCAGAAGCAAAACTGGTCACAGATACAGGTAAAAATATTTTTGGCAAAAAAGTCACTGTTATATAAATCCAAATTTTCTAGAGAAAACAATCTAAATAAAWGCTGCATCTAACAAAGTGTTATAACACAGAGTTTCCCCTTCAACTGAATTTTGTTGTCYATTATGGTAGGTGTTACATTACTAGAGTTTTAGATATAAAGAAGAGAAAGAAATCTCAAATAATACATGACACATGAGTAGGTAACTGAATTCATATTTAGGAATGGGGAAAAGAGTCCTTTAAAGAGCATTGTGAGAAGACTCTAAAAAAAAGTTTCCAAAACTTGTAGGAAGGTCAAACTCTAAAAGCACCTAGACAGTAGTTGTGCCATATTGCTTTGTGTTACATTAAGCACAATATTTCAGTGGTTTTTGCTCACTTGATATTTGTTTATTCATTTACGGTCTGTCTTCCTGTTATCTCTTTGGGTGAGAGACATTAACTTGTATTAACAAAAAGTGTTCCAGTATTAATACTTCATAACTCATAACAGTTGGTGAGTGAGGAAGAAGGAAGAAAGAAGAGGAATTGACTTTCAGGGTTGTTTAAGGAGCAAGATGTGACCTCTATAGCTCAATACACTATTTCAAATATGAAAGTTGCTTTCTCTTTTTAGAAATTGAATTTATAGAATAAAAGAGAGAATTTCCCCCAAATTGCATTTTAGAAATGAAAGTTTCAAAACACAGAAAGGTTTTGAGAAAAGTTGGCTCTGATTAATAAAGGTGATAGAAATTATTGGGCAAAAAACCCCATGTGGATTATGCTGTGAATGACCACTCCAATTTTCACCCACAASCAGACCAAATAACTTCCATATTTTTTTCCCCTAGAATATTATCTAGCTCAAAGAGGAAAAAGTCTATTAAAGTGCTAAATTACAATGTCTTGGTATGATGTGTAGTCATTAATAAGTTAGACTTGAAAAAGTGTTGCACAAAAAAAAAAGGAAAGGCCCAGTGCTCTAGATATTGAGGATCAACTATAGGCAAGACTGAATATTTTATAACAGGAAGAATAAGAATTGCTATGACAATAGTCAGTTCTATTTTAAAACTCCAAGATCATAGCAATCTATGAATATTCATAATACCATTTTTTTTGCTGCTGCTCTGGGGAAATCTTTCCTGGACTCAAAATACAGATTAAAATTGACAGTTAGAAAGGAGATGGGGGGAGTAGAGAAGAGAAAGAGAAAAAAAATTGGCTAAGACAATATATTTAAGCATTGAGAGAGAGAATGAAACATTCAGACCTATCTGGAAAAGGATGTAAACAACCTGGAAGTWTTCAGTAATTAGGAAGAATATCTGCAAAAGCAAGGAGAATGAATTTGAAAACAATTTTAGGATAGATTCACAGACCAAATTAACCAGAACAATGAGACCAAAAATAAATCAGAACAGGAGAAATATGGGAAAGAGTTCTGGTTCCTAAATAAAGGTATAAATACAGATGCATAAATAAGTAGTTGTATATACATATAAAACTATAATTTTAAAATGTAACTTTCAATCCTAAATGAAAACTGAAATCCTTCTCCACCAATTTTACTGAGTTCAAATTCTACACTTAGGGAATATTTTTAATGTGGACTTACTTTTTTTATTCCCAAAACCAAACATTTCACTTCGCTCCTTGAGTCTGTCATGGTTTAGCCCCAGCCAGCAGCCAAGCTCCACGAGTTCCTTATGGGTATATAATATGTTTAAATTTACTGTAGAGACCATCTTGATTTGTAGTGTCAATCCTTGTCATCAAGTACCATGTCACACTGAGAGCACTTTATTCTCAGATAACCAAAAAAAAAAAACAAACCCCAAGAAAACCCATCTGAATCAATTCCTGAAATCTGACTCTAGAAATCAGGTGAAAAACACCTGCCAGTGCTCTTCATACAAATATTYAGGGATCATGCATTTGCTCAGCTATGATGCTGATAAGGAAGAGTAGTGGCACAAAGTGTACAGGAGAGGTCATGAAAAAGCTCCTTGTGAAAAGCCATTTCACCAACTTTTCCCCAAAMCAAGGTCATGTCAAGCTACATGGAAGAGAAACATTCAACTATTTAAATCATAAGAAAGACTTATATTTGAAAAACTGTTMTGACTAGCTCTTCAAAGACGGGGCAAGAATACTCGTAGATACTTCAGTTGCAGACAAATTTTGCCCAGAACTAAATTCAAGCCTTTTTTATSCTCTGGGAGAAGTTTTTGCAGTTCACTAAATAGTGTTTCCTTTCTATTTAGTACCTTTTGTAGTCTGAAGTCAAGTTTTTTCCCTGATTAGCAAAATAAAGAGTTTTGTAATAATGGCTACCTAAAAAAAAGAAAACCACATACATGTGAAAAAAAATCTAAATACGAAAGGAAGAAATCTCTCAAAGATAAAAAAATACATTCGTGAACAACTAAGTCAGCCAAACCATTACTTGTAAACTCACACCTTAAATATTAAATTGTTGTTTAATACTGAATAAGTTGTTTTTCTCCAGTTGTTAACACACTGTCCTTTACCCAAACTTCATTTAAGTAACACTTTTATGAACTCTGGAACTGTTAAATTTGGTTAAAATTTATATTAGTTATTTGGTTAAAAAAAAAAAGAAAATAGTTTATTTAAGAAAATAAAGAAAATTAACTTGATAATGTGGAATTAAATTTCTGCCATTAAGGCCATCTCAAAGAGTCCTTGACCTTCTCTTCTTTGCAGGGAAAAGAAATAACAATCTATTTCCTTTTTGTATCTTCCACACATTGACATTCACTCTCCAGTGCGGCAGAAGAGGAGGTAAAACCCTTCATTTTTCTGTCAATGAAGTTTAGAATTGAAACAAGCAAGCCGGCCACCTTTGCCTCACAGATCAGATTACAGATGAAAACAAGTTGAAAACAGCTGTCCTCATGCTCAACTTCCTACATCATGAATACATACAGCAACATGATATCTCAGGAAGCTCTTACACTTTTGAAAGAAGTTGAGGAGTCTGTTCCCCTGCAGAGACATATCAATGGAAAGCTTCTGCTGGGCCAGTGTCCTAGGAATTATTTAAGAAGATGGAAAAAAAGGTGAAAATAGACAAGTTTTGAGTTGCAAAAAACACCTCATCTAATTTTGGAAAGCACTTTTTAGGAAATGACTGAAACCCTTTATTTTTCAAAACTTAACGTGATGGTTTTACATAATACCTTTAAACTTTATTTTGCCATCCGTAAACATGTGTTTGGATTTCTGTCACAAATGACCTTTTAGGTTTCCTGGATGCAAATCTAACTGCAGTGACATTCATTGTCTAGAAGAATTCAGATAGCTTCAGTGAAATGAATCTGAAGAAAGAAAACACTAACTGGGTTTACCAACTGTATAGGAAATGGGTCATGCAATTTCTAGCTTTTCACCAGCTGAGGAGTGACTTGAATAGAAAATGAAAGGGTGATGACAATGGGGCAGTGATGACTTAAAAAGCATCAGAAGTCTTTCAGATTTATTTTTTCCTTCATGAGCATTATGGTTTGCAATTCGTAAAAGCCTATTTGTCTTAAACTAAAAGGAATGATTTTTCTGCAAGTCAGGGGATGAGCAGTTTTTTTTTCCTTTTTTCTTTCCTATTTTTTTTTAATTCCATGAGCCATAAGACAAATAAAGACAGTTTTCTCATTTCCTCTGCAAAGATAAAACTGAGATAGTGTCCCCCAAGGCATGTTGAAGAAATGGAGACAGAAATTTAGGCCAAAGTATTGTCAGGTTACAAAGCAAGATAGCAGTCAATGTATGATTATCTTCTGGTTAAAATTGTCTGCTGACCTGGATACTGTCARATGGGTTTCAATATTTGAAGGTGACTCACGATTATTATGATGTAGTTTATGTTCCTTATTTCAGCTTACAGTCTTTGCAGTTGCACAAGTCTGTAAATTAAACAATGAACAAGAGATTTTTTGTGTAATGAGGTGAATATTTAGCAATTTTATGACCTTCATGCAGTAGTAAAAGGGTAAAAGTCAATCACTACAACCAGTTTGATTGCATATAGCAAGAGTTTAGGATGAAGGAAAGGAATGCTAGAATTATGGAAATATTGACCTCTGGAGGTAATTTAGCCCAGCTGCCAATTCAGAGACAAACTCCTGCACTGAGTCTGGCTGTTGTGGAATTACTGTCATCACAGTGGCCCATATTCTGCCATGCTTTAAATTTGTGCATTTGCTAGAACAGTATTGATAAGACATCAGGTTTTGCTGCTTGCGCAGCATCAAGGCTGCCTCTCCACACCCAAAGGCCAACTGGCTGGAAGAGAGTGTGAGACTGGGAGGGGACACTGATCCAAATTGATCAAGGGGACACTGYAGACCATATGACATGATGTTATGACATTTTTCTTCCAAAGTAGTCATTACAAATACAGAGGCCCTGCTCCCTAGGAAGTGTCTGCACATCTGCTTGCCAATGGGAATTGGCGGATAAATTCCTTTTTATATTTGGTTTTTGTACACAGTTTTTTCTTTTATTAAATCACATTTATCACAAATCATGACTTTGTTTACCTTAATTTCTCCCCTTGTCCTATTGAGAAGGTGTAGTGAGAGAACTACTGAGAAGGTGTCTGGCAGCCTGTCAAGGTTAACCTGCCACAGCTGCCACCAACACTAGTCAGATCAGCCCTGAATTTGCCAAAAAAGCTATGAAAGCCTCACAGGACAGAAATTTTTCATTTGAATGTGGAAATTTTTTGAACATAAGAGTTGGACTGGACACATTGCTCCCTCATGTACACCTTGAATTAAATTCTCCTTTTAACTGAACACCAATGAAGGAAGAGGACAGCTGATATATAGATGCAATTCAGAGAACAATTTAAAGTATTCCATGAGGGAGATATGCAAGTGAAAATCTATAGTGCAAACATACCCTATGGGAAGAGTATGGGCCTTGATTAATTTTTGAAGCAAATAAACCAGACTCTGAAAGTAATCTTAAGCATCTTCTTTCCCTCTTCTAAACAATTTTTAATAATATTTGACTAATATTTGACATTAGTGTTTATGTGTTTTCTTGTTTTTCTGGTGTTATTCAATCTTCTCCATTCTGAACCTAACACTCTATCTATATCCTATCTATCTATAGAGATAGAAGGATACCTTTCCAATGACTTTCTCAAGGTTAATGTTAGTCTTATCAAAATAAAATTTCTGGTTTCTGTGGTCAAGTATATCTTTATAAAGCTAGAACTAGTGTCAAGAGATGAAGTGACTGTGCAGCACTTCTTGTCTGTTAGTCTGTATTTCACTTGGCAATAGTATGTGTCTGACTGCCTACAACTATTTAAATACATGTCCGAACACAGGAGTCTTGAACAGGAACCATGAAAAGAATTAATTTTATCAAAAGGCTTCAGTGGAGCCTCTGATTACTACACCTGTGCTTTCTTTTGCAAAAGCTTTCTTGTCTCACAAACACTGACATATCTGTTGGAAGTAATTGCTCCCATGAGTTTGTCAACAGCTTCTAGAAACAAGCTCTAGGGATTCAATCCTCCTGGTGCCTCTGAAATAAACTGTTTCTCCTGAGTTCCCTTCTTTTAAAGACATCAAGAGTTTTCAAAAAAGTGTTTTTCCTTTAAATTGGAAGTCTTTGTTCTATCTGCGCTTTAGGTAAGGGAATGCATTGGCAATCTATACAAGCATGTCTGCCAGCGTGAGCTTCCACAGCTGCATAATGAGCTCATCTGGTATGGCACGTTTGTGGGCTTAGGGACTGTGCTGGTTTAGCGCAAATTTGGTAGAGAATTCCCAGAGGGSCTCTCCAGAAAACAAACCCAYACGGCCCCTCCCCCCAACTGGTTCGGGAAGAATTCCTTGGAGAGAAGTAGAAAGAACCTGTTTATTTGACAGGCACAGCATCCCCCAGCACACAAAATGAACAATACCGGATGACACCACTCTGAAAAAGATGACAAATTCAGAAAGTCTCTCTTGGGGGTAGTCACTCTGTWCCCAGTCCCTCCGGCACTGGGCAGCTGCTGCAGCCACAAGGTGCAAACTCTYGGTGTTCCCAGGTCCCAGTTCGGGGGAGGTTCGAGATGGTCGGAAAAAAAAAGGAAAAACAGTCCAGGAAGCAATTTGGACTGTTTAGCTAAACTAGCTAGGAGCAGAAGCAAAAGCAAGCAGGAGCAAAGCAAGAGCAAGCGAGAGAGAGCAAAAAGCAAAACCTACCGTCTCTGTGTCTCAGCCAGGCTGATGAGAAAACCGAAACAAAACTTTCACTCTTCAGAGCCAGTCTTAAAGGTACAGAACATARTATCCAACATTAACCAAACACATGAATGGGGATACAAGCATCATAACGTCACCCTAGGACATTGACACAACACAATTCTAGTCTCATTTAAGGTACTCTGTTAATTGTCATGTAGTTTTCTTAATTAAAGAAGGTCTGGAGCTATTTTCAGTGGTTCATGTGTGTGCAGAAAGCACTGCTTTGGAGCACACCTAAAAACTCACCTACTTTTGTATTTCAGAATATAAATCTGGTCAATTGATATCAACTAGAGCTCAGTTTATTTGCTTTCCCTTTTTATTTTGTGTTTAAAAGGTGTCTTGACTCAAGAGATGTATATGTAAAACATCAAAGGCAAGGAAATCTCATGTGCACAGACAAAGAAATGTAGTTCTGTGGGCCACAGTATAAAGGGGACCCACAATCCCATGTACTCGTTAGCTTTCTGTGACAGTAGCAGTAATCACTTGGTGTCCACTGCCACTTAATGGGAACCTTCAGTTATTCTTCATGACACAACGATGTACTGATATTGYTACGTCACACAGCAGGAATGATCATTTTATAGAAAAGTGAATGTGTCTGAGCTAACAAAGGTCAAGGGACTAGTTGTATTTTTATAATTTTCTCTGACCCTAATGTCCAATAAATAACCGTTACTGAAGGTAAAASTTTCATGTTTAGGACTTTGTGAACAGGGTCTGTCAGTTTTGTTGAATTAAACCATAAAGGTTTGAGTCAAACACTATTTTCTGAGATGCAGATGATCTTACAAAATTCATTTCACTTCATACCATAATTCAGCCACTGTTYGTATTTCCAGAATTTAAGAACTGATGCTCAGTGCAAATGAGTAGAGAAAAAAATTTCAACGTATGATSCTACTTTTCATTATTTTGCTATCAGATATCTGACATTGTTTAMATAGAACATGTCCATGGCTGGACAAACATTTTTAGTTACATCAACCTTTGATTAATTATCTTCATTACTCCACCTTCTCTCACCTAGAAAAATATTTACTTTGCTGCTGATTTTTACTAAAGTGTTTCATTTTTTATGGGTAACTAGCTAAAGGATCTGAAAAGACTTTTCGGCAGTCTTTTTTTAAAAGCCTGCACTATTTCTGAGTCATTTACTCATACCTTTGTTTCCYGATATGATATTAGTAGCATTTTATCCTCTCTATCAGACATGATATTCATTTTAAAAATTGTTCTCACACTGACTGTATTAGCAGTTATGTAGCATTGTCATATGTCATACAACAACCATGTGTCTACTGAAGAATAACTCAAATCTACTTTCTCAAAAGTAAGAATTCCATTAAAAATGCAAACAAAATACAAATAAAAAGGAAAATTTATAAACAATTATGAATATTTTCTGTATTTTTTATGAATAGAAGATTTCCAAAAAGGTTCTACTATGCTAGTCTTACTGGTTTCTCAAACTTGGAATCCTAAGATCAAACTTTTATCACATGAAAAGTTTGGGAAATCAGTAGATGCATTCTCACATTTACCATACTCGCCAGATACTACAGTGCATTGATGATAGCACAGTTTACTGCTGGAAAGATTTCTTCCTTCTCTTCATAACACAATGTGAAATCTTTTTTCTAATTAACAAGTTGCATAATATGACAGTATAGATCTCTTTATGATACAAATGGGAAATATTGCCATGACATCTCAACTGCAGGTAAAGATTTTTAGTCTGAGAGAAAAAGACATTGTGTGATGCTGTAGGTTTATTCAGAACAATAAGAGGTCTATTRACTATCTAAAAATACAGAAAAAATATTGGTCTGTAGATGCCAAAGGATCCTTTAGCTGAACTTGTCATTGCACAGCGCTCACTCCTGTTCAGGTTTATGGAAGTTTGGCAGAAAACACTCTCTACTTCCCAAGTTCCTTAAAGATGTTTGAGGCATTTATTCCCTCAAAGATGTGTGCACCCCCGTAACATTTATACTTTACTGGGGGAGCTATTTTGGTATCTCAGTTGCATCCTCTGTTCACCTCCTCCTCTCAAGATGGGGCAGACTTCAAGATGAAGAATGCATTTGTTAAGTATCACCTAAACTCGGGGGTCCAATCAGACATCTGTAAAGACTGGATAGCCTGCAAATCAATATATAAGACTGTTGTGTCCTTAGTGAATACCTTGATACCCCTTTAGTTGAATTGTGTGGAAATAAGCCCCTTGTTTTGTGTAACCAGCAGCATAGTTCGACAGGTGGCCCTAAAACATAAAACATAGCCYTGAGTCCCCCAGCACTTTGTTGAGATAGCAGTTTCTCCAGATTTCTGCCCATTGTGGTTTTTTTTTTTGGGGGGGGGAGGGGTGTGGGTGTTATTTTGTTTGTTTTGTTTGGTTTGGGTTTGATACTTTTTTGTAATTTCAATACCTTTTCCTCTGGGAAGAATCTGTCTTTTCAATGTGGTTATTTTTTTTCTGGCGTTTAACTTCTATTTCAAAAGAAGCGCAGTTTTGCTCTTTTCTCTCCCTCCACTTGCTCTGTCTTTCAAACTTGATTTTGAGATATCAGTTTAGCTATCCTTTCTTGTCCTCGCTGGGGTTGAATGCACTGGGCACTTACAGGTTATTATATTTGGGTCACTCCTACTTAGACTGATAGTCAGCTACCTCAGTCAAACACAGGCTGTTTAATTAATTCCCTAATCCCAGCTGGAACTTCACTACCTTATACTGAATACTAAACAAGCTGAGACTGATTTGGTGTCTGGTATAATACCTGCTCTTTGAAATGACCACACATGATTAATTTTCTACAAAAAGAGAGCTGTGGTAGAAAACCACATCAGATACACTTAAGAGGCTGCATATCCCACACTTGTCATCCTGCTAACTTTCAATTAGTAAGTATTTGTTTATCATAGTTACATATAAATTACATTAAGTAGAAATAATCTGCTGAAAAGAATAAGGAGTATTTGCAATCTATGAAATGCACCAGATAAATTAGGCACAAGCACATATAGCAACAGCAGGTAATAATTAAATCATGATGATTATCAATATAGAAGTTAAAAACACTAATTCTAGCAAATGAAGAAAAGAAGGGAACAATTTTAAGACATAAACAGTAAGAAATTTGAATCCTATTGGAAGGACACTTCAAGGGCTAGGAGCTGAACATCCAGCAAACTCCCTATCCTAAACCAGATTTGTAATGTTGAAAATAAGCTAGACATTATTCTGAAGTGTACTTCTTAAAACAGTCTAAAAAATGAAAAAGTCTTGCCTGACAATTTTTACAGTCAAGAGTGAGTGGTTATGGCACAATTTTTAATTAATTCCCCAGAAGAAAAAAGAAAAAAAATCAACTTCTAACTAATGCAGATTGTATGATGAATGGCATCATATTTCTGAAGAACCTCAAGATTTTCTGAGGAAATACAACCAGAATATGTTCAGTTCAGGAAACAAACCAATCTTGCATTGTTTGATAGAGTAGAAATAGCAATACAAATTGTACCCAAGGAAAATGAGTCATATTTCTTTGGTGGCAACCTTATCAACCTCACCACATCAACTTCAGCTTACCCCTGCAGGTTGCTCCAATCAAATGTTTGAACATGTTAAGCATCAGCATCAGTCCTACATTAAATGCAGCATGCACAGTCCTCCTCCTCCTTCTTCTTCTTCTTCTTCTTCTTCTTCTTCTTCTTCTGCTTCTGCTTCTGCTTCTTCTTCTTCATCTCCATTATTTTTTTATTTTTTCACTAATTAATTATAGGTGCAGCATATGGCTTTTTGTTGTCTGAGATTATGCTTCTGTCAAAATATTATTTATAAAGTTATTATGACTTTTTTTTTCCTTTTCTGCCTTTTCAGATCCAAAAGAAATGATCACACCCATTTTCTCACTTATTTTACTACTACACAATACTCCAAACCAACCAAAAGTAAGGTAATTGGAATGAATCATATATAACTTTGTCTGTGTATTTATATCCTATCCTTCCCCATTGGATCCACACTGGAATTCTAAATTAATGCTTCAGAAGCACTGGGAGAATTTCCATTTATGTCAATGTTTTTCTGGCTCAAGCATGCAGTGTTTTGGCCATATTTCCTAGCACTAAAAGTATAGCCRGAGGTTTTCTCTAGCAGAAAGGATCATTTAAATGTTTTAGATAGAGAAGACATAAATTAATAATAAACGTATTCATTTTCTCCTGTTTTTTGGTGTGCCCATTCCTCTGAGCAGTAAATTAAAAGGAACAGATGTATAATTTTGGAAGTTGTCCAGATTCTGGTTTTTTTCTCCTAAGTGAAACATTAAGCAATGATTGCTGTATGCACTGTTCTTTCTCTGTAAATTTCACTAAGGATCCTAATTCTGTGCTGTGTACATTATGAATATATCAAAAAGAGGAAATATTTTTTTGAATAGATATTTTTTCTGATAAAGTTGGCACCTGTATCTGAGCTTGTCATTGAGTCTCACTTTACAGTCTGTGGTGAGAAATGGATATATTAGGGGGTGATTCACCTGAAGCTGAAGTAAACATTGGAAGTAAGTGAAATGGATCAGGTCCTAAACAACCTATTTCTCGCACAACAACTTGTAAATGTTTTTACTAGTCTCACCTTTCAAACATCACTTTCATGCTTAAGGTTGCAATTTTGTTTGAATATAATCCTGAATATCATATTCTGAATGGAATCATGGAAGAGTTTGTGTTCAAAGAGTCCTTAAAGATAATCTGGTTCCAAAGCCCCTGACACGAGCAGGGATGCCACTAGACCAGGTTTTTCAGGGCCCCATCCAGTCTTGAACACTTTCAGTGATGAGGCATCTTGTTCCAGTGGGCAACTTTCTCCAGTACCTTTCTACCCTTTGAGTAAATTTCTGCATAACATCTAATTTAAATCTACTCTCTTTCAGGTTAAAGCTGTTACTTGTCCTGTCACTGCACTCCCTGATACACAGTCCCTCGTTATGTCTAGGCCCATTTAAAGTACTAGAAGGCTGCTCYAAGGTCTTCCTGAAACCTTCTCTCCTCTTGGCTGAGCAGCCCCAACTCTCTCAGCATGTCCTCACAAGAGAAGTGTTCCAGTCCTCTGATCCTGATATAATGTAGTAATTTTGTATTTTTATAGCAGCTATAGAATTATCAAGGTGTTCATTGAAATGGGTCTGGATCTACAGTTTCTTTTAAGCAGACAACACACTTTCTCTATTCTTTACTCTTGAAGAATGTGTCTCAATCCCTGATTTTAGTCACCATTAGGTGTCCAAGGGCGCTAAGTTCATTCAAACCTTGGTGAACAACCCTCTCAGCCGCATGATCTGACTCTTGGGTACATCTCTCTGATGATTGCGTTTTCCAGTGTTTTTCTGTATTTAAATTTGTGCCCCTTGTCTCTTGTCCTGTGAACTGAACACCACTGGCTTAATATTCTTTACTAWATCCATCAGCTTTTTGCACACACTAGGGAGATATCCTCTCTCAGTGACAAAAGCCTTCTCCTCTCCAGACTGAACAATCTGTTCTTTCTCAGCCTCTCTCATAGCAAGGGTGCTTCAARCCTTTCAATGTTTTTGTGCTTTATCACTGGACACAACACTCCAAATGTGTCTCACCAGGGCTGAACAGAGGACAGACATCACATCCCTTGATCATCTGTCAACTTTTCCTAATGGAATCCAGGAGGCTACTTYGTCACAAGAACACTTTGCTGGCTTATAGTCAGCTTGATTGTACACCAGTTCACCCAGGTCCTTTTCTGCAGAGATGCTTTCCAAAGTCCTTCCTGGTGCATGGAAATTATTCCTCCCTAGGTGCAGAACTTGACATTTCCCTTTTTTTGAATTTCACAAGAATCCTCCCTGTGAAATTTGCCATCCTGTTGTGGTTTCAGTGAATGGCAACACAAGCAGCTGGTGAGAGAGACTCATTCTAGTTTTGTGTCATCTGCAAATGACTTTTCACATAGCTGCAGGTATCACTCCAWATCTTTACAGTTTTATGACATTTCTGTTTAAATTGTTTACTACCATAAAGTCATGGACATAGCTATGGAGGATGGGCACCTCCAAGGATTTATGTGTGCAGAAGGGTTTTTTTTGTGTTAAATTCATCATAAAAACATAGTAAGCAAGGATTTCAAACTATGATTGCAATTGACTTATTTGTAAAGGTAAAATAGTGATAATAATAAGTGCATTTATTTYTAAGGCAGGATGAGAACAAAAAATGCTCATTTAAGTGTAAAAACTTTCAAATTGTTGAAGCACATCATAGCAACTGCAGAGAAAAGCTCCTAGGAGAATGCAAGGGTCTTAAATACTATGGTGATCAGCACTTGATGGTAATTAAATTAAAGTTCACTGTTGCAGTGCAGAAAATTATTATTACTGTAGTTTAGGAAATGTAATATAGGAAATTCAGATTAAAATCTGGAAATGTAAGTATTAAAAATAGACRATTGGATATTCTTTATCATTTATTTTCTGTGAAAAACATTTTCAATTTCAAAGCTAAGTGAATTCACAATTCAGAATATTAAAGTTTAATGACATAAAAAACTCAAACTTCCAAGGATTAAAATTTGAAAAAAAAATATTAACAATAACAATGGCTACAAATACAATAAAATGAGTKAAAGGAGTTAACTGGAATGAATCCTGACTGTAGTTTCCATTATATTTCAAAGACTGCATTTAGATTTCTTCTGTAACATTCACAATGCCTGCAAGTAATACTCCACTAAATCCAAGGGGGAATTGCTATTTGTGACAGTTATCTCTGCACAGAAGAATAAAATCAGAAAGAGTTTGGAAAATCCTTATAATGTGATAAAATGCTGTATGCAGGAGAAAATCATAAACATTGTGAATAATAGTCTGATTAATTCTTGAGTCAATGATTTTGGTTCAGTGTGATGATGATGATTAAGAAGAGAGTACAGAGCAAAAGAAACCATGAGCCAGAAAACATGCTTTATTTCCTGTATGCCACTTGGTGTAGTATAATATATCTTTTCCTGTCTGTTTTTTAGGCATGGTTTCCTGCCTATCACCCCTAATTCCTGGTCCAGATTACATTCTTCTCCTGTAGAGCTTCAGATCATAGCAGGGCCACTGCCTGTTGTCAACCTCAGAAGCAACGGGATCTTTGTGGACATAGCAGCCATTTCTTACATCAGATTAGTTACAGAGGATCTGACWTTTAAACCACAATACCCAGCTGGCAGAGAAATGAATAAAGCAAAAGAGTCCTCTTTGAACTTAAATCTTTAATAAAATTTAAAAAAAATTCATTTTATGTCAGATTGAATCACATAAATGCATGCAAAATTATTACTTTGATACATTCCTATAACTAAAAAAAMCAACAACAAATAAAGGAAATCAGATTATTTGAGAGCAAGGAACAAGAAGAGGAAACATTTTATGACTAATCTGTAGAACTAATTACAGTGGTAGAAGAGATGCTGAGGTATTGTGCCAGGTTAGGAAAACTGAAAGTGGAAATATGGTCATTAAACTGGGAAAAGAGGACTCTGTGCACACTTTCAAAAATATTTACTTTCCATCCAAAATGCATTTATTTTTAATTTCTGATGATAATGACAATGATGCTGAATATAGGTTTAGATTASAGTTTTGGGTACAGTATAACAGATGGTGAAAAGAAGCTTGCATACTTTAGTAAGAATTCAGTGGCTAAATATAATTTCCATACTTTAAAATGAATATTGCATAATACCAAAAGTAGAAGAGAGAGATTTTACAAGTGCTTTTATTTTTTTTCCCCTAGTAATTTCAGAACAATTTTTAGCAGACAGCCTGGAGGTAATTGCCTATTCACAGTTAAGTTGTCTCCATAGGTTGGTGTTAGGATAGGCCTTCTTTGGGCAGTTGACTTAATCATTGATGAGTATTTCTCCTTATCAAGGTTATAAGAAATAGGAA
The DNA here is from genome assembly GCA_014549065.1 of Cardinalis cardinalis. NCBI lineage: Eukaryota > Metazoa > Chordata > Aves > Passeriformes > Cardinalidae > Cardinalis > Cardinalis cardinalis. The sequence goes on from JACDOX010000034.1 coordinate 6,263,306, forward strand.
AAAGTTGCTTTCATGTTCTTTTTGAATTGAGCAATTTATCTTAGATCAGAAATCATATAGTATAGTGATGAAAAGTGTGTTTATTCCTCTGCAGATATTTTGTTCTGTGAATGATATTATTCTCAAGGAAAATGATGTTGAGGAACGTTTTTTTTTAATTGGCTGTTGAAAAACAATTTGAGATTTACACCAAAAAATACTCTTGTCATTCAATTTTTACTAGTACAAAATTGGACTACTTTTCCCTTTGAAATGCAGCCCTTTGGAAAAGACAAATTATTCCAACTATCTGAGCAGTTGTTTGGATGGGTTGTTTAGTAATGTTCATGAWCTCCCTGTGTGCTGCCTCCTGTAAAATCTTTGCTTGCTGTGATCTGTGAATACTTTGCAGTGTATCAGAGAGAGAGAACACATTTATCTCAGTGTTATAGATTTCAAATGAGAAAGACCAAAGAGAGCCTGATGAGACATAGGGAACAGCTTCTGTCCTTCCTTGGCTTTAGTTCCATATCTTCCAGAATTGAAAGGACTGTTGGCCTCCATTTTATTTCATTTTCCCCTGTGACAAGCAGGGATTTATTGTAGTACATCTTATTAGCATGCTATAAACTGACCTGAACACTGAGCATCATTTGTAATGGAAAGATGCCAAAGGCTGCCATGATCCCTCTTTCTGCACATAGCACTGGAACAAGTTGCTCCTGCTTTTAGAAAGCTGGCTGTAATGTAGCCTTTCAAAAACAAGATGCTTATTGCAGAATTTTCATTCRTTATGAACCCTTCGTAAATGGTATGATTTTTCACATTTCTCCTTTGATGATTGCTTTTAAAAGTTGTGCTTGCACTTAGTACTGTGCTTTTAACAGTTACAGTGGTTTGAAGGTGATTATCATATCAGTGAGTGGTGCACAATAACATAATGTGCTGGTGTGCTATTTAGCAGCAAATGAAACAAAAGGGCAGTTGTCTCTGAATTGAAATGGAAATCAGATTCACTCAGCTTGATGACCAGAGTCACCAAGATAAAGTCGTGGCGCTCTGCAAATGCAAGAGAAGGCACTTATGCAAAATTTGACTTTTCTGTTAATGATCATGATGGACACTAGAAAATATTTTCTGTTAGGTTACTTATGAAACATATTTATCAACATTAACACCTCTTCACACACATTCACACTCATTCCAAAACTGGCAGTTAGTTATATGTTCCTACTAACACAGAACCCTGGTAGCCTTTAGCTTTTCATTATTTCCCACAGCAAAAATAGGGGGGAAAAAAGCAAGTAAGCCAAGGCCTATCTAAAAATGGTTTCCACTTCCTACCGATTGATAATGGAAAATTTTACTCTTTTTCTGGTAGGCTGTGTCAGGAAAATTGAGTTATCATAGGTCATTGATTTAATGTATATTTCCATAAATTTAGTTTTAAATGCCCTGAGATGTCCTGGGATCAATTGCTACTACAGTGAAATGAAACATTTATTTATCTTTGGACCATTTGCTACTGACAAACTGTAGAGTAGTAGAGTCCATTTTTAGTACACTACTAAATTGGTCTTGACTCACCTTTTCTATAGGATATATTTCTGGGTACTCTTCTTTTGCCTCTATTAGTGATATGTTCTCACAGAATTTTATTTGGGCTTCTCTACATATTGAGGGCATCATGTTTGATTAAAAAAAAAGGTTCCTCTGACAAAGTAAAAATTATTTAGAATCTTAGGTTGTGAATTTGAAACTTTTGATTATGAAAGCTGCTATGCAAGTGCTGTCAAACTCCAGCAAACTTCACATCTCATAAACATTTATAACATAAACTTCTGTAAATTTCTAGAGTTCTCTGGAACCAGCAAAAACATAATCATGTCACAGCTTAGGCAAAATGTAATCTCGGTTCTCATTGAACTAATGGGGTTCCAGAATCTGACCCTTTATCTCCTTCAGAGTTTTGATCTTCCAGGTGTTGTCCAAATCTTAATGAAGTTATAGGTTTGAAATCTTCATAAACTGTTTTTTCAGATASCAATTTCTATCAAAATAGCCAGAAGAGGACATGAGCATGCTTTGACAGCTGTCTGGTCTTTATAAAACTGCCTAGATCTTTGAAAGAGGCAAACTTAATCAGTTCCTGTCTCTGAGGGTATCCACATTCAATTGCTCTTGAACAYATCAGTCTTTTTAAAAGCAAACATCTCAGATTTTCATCAGTATATGCTGAATATCTTCAGGATAGAGGATTTTGTTGTGACGAGAACTTTAAGCTACATGCTGTGCAATATAATACAGAAATAACCAGAGTTCCTGTTCATGTTCCTCATCCATTGACTCAGTTGCCTGAAAAGAGATTTATATCTCCTTGAATAGCAGGCTACTAGAATTTTCCTTAGTTTATGCTGAATCAGTTTTTGTATTAGAATTGCTTATTCACACACAGGGATTCCTCAGGTTTCCGAGTCTGATGTTATTGGCCATTTCTCATTCTGAATGGAAAAATAAGCTCACAAACAAAACCAAACCACTAAATTATCAAACCCCCCACAACATCCAAARACCCACTAGCCTCCCCTAAGTCCCCAAAACCCCCAAAGCAGTCAACCAATCCCAAGAACAGTTAAAAAATATTCTAGCATTGTCATTTTTAGTTCTCACATTTACTTTTCCATAGTGAATAACATTTCATTCTCCAGGTAGTATTGACTGTTCAGAGTCAATTCAARTAGCCTGTATTAACTGGGTGTTTGGGTCTTGCTTGAACTATACATTTGATAGAGGAGAGTAGATGTTTCATTAGTGGTCTCTGTAATGCAGTGTTGATTTCTGAGTCATTATCTCATTATTTTTACCTCAAAATCACAGAATCTCAAAATATCCTGGTTTGGAAGAGACCCACAATGATTATTGAGTTCAATTTTCATCCCAACACTGAACATTTTCCAAAAAGAGCATGGTCCAAATGCTTCTTGAACTCTGTCAGATTTGGTGCTGTGACCACTTTCCTGGGGAGCCTAACCACTCTCAGGAACAAGAACTGTTTTCTAATATCCAATGTAAACCTTCCCTGACACAACTTCAGGCCATTCCCTCAGGTCCTGTCACTGGTCACCACAGAGCAGAGATCAGTGCCTGCCCCTCCTCTTCCCCTCACAAGGAAGCTGCAGACTGCAGTGAGCTCTCCTCTCAGTCTCCTCCAGGCTGAAGAGAGCAAGTGACCTCAGCCACTCCTCATATGATTTCCCCTCAAGGCCCTTCACCATCATCATTGCCCTCCTTTGGACACACTCCAGTAGTTCAATATCCCTCTCATATTGTGGCACCCAGAACTGCCCCCAGCACTGGAGGTGAGGCTGCCCCAGAGCAGAGCACAGCAGGACAATCCCCTCCCTTGCCCTGCTGGCCATGCTGTGCCTGATGCCCCCAGGACAGGGTTGGCCCTCCTGGCTGCCAGGGCACTGCTGGCTCATGTTCAACTTGTCATTGACSGGGACCCTCAGGTCCSTCTTAGCAGCACTGCTCTCCAGCATGTCATTCCTCAGTCTGTCTGTACGTTATTGGCCATTTCTTATTGTTATTTCTCATTTCTCATGTGTAGGGCTGCCCCACCCCACGTGCAGAATCTGGCACTTTGTTGAACTCCATATGGCTGATGGTTGCCCAGCCTCCTAACTTCTCAACATCTCTCTGCAGGATCTCTCTGCCTTTGAGGGAGTCAGCTACTTCTCAGAGTTTAGTGTCATCGGCAAACTTAGTGTTCCTTTTGAGTCTTGTATCAAAATTGTTTATGAAGATATTGAAGAGCACAGGGCCTAAGATGGAGCCCTGCAGAATGTCACTAGTGAAATAAGGCCAAATAAATGTAAAACATGAAATAAATAATAAATAATATAGAAAAGTAAAAATAAATAAATAACCGTGTAAACTTCAGAGACTAGGAAAGGTTAAAAGATATTCTGAATTAGAAGTTGACTTAGATACTCACAGGCTCAGGCTGTGAAAGCATATATTTTAGATATTTTCTAGAAAAGCAGAGGACACGCATAAATTCTTAGGAGTGATTTCAAATAGAGAAAATATTTGCCTAGGTAGAAATACCTAGAGAATTAGGAGCTGGAGGACCTTTTCTCTCTTATGGTTTTTGGCTGACTGCTTTCACGGTTAAACGAACAATTATCTTCATTATTACTTCTCCAAGGGTTACATTCTGATGGTTCCTTTTCTGATGCGGAACAGTTAAGCAGATACATATTATTTGCCAATAAGAAAAGCTGAAACAATAAAGTGTTTGAGCATCCAACATGGTTCTGCCTTATAAGAAAAGTAAACAAATTATGCTGGATAACTTTTTTATGTTAGCAAGCAATCAGCAGTTTGGGAAAAAAAAGTAAGTTTTTTTGTGTTTCTGGAATATCTAAACCATTCCTAGACAAGATTTTCATATCAGATGATGTAGATTTAGTAGTAAAATAGAGATGAGTGTTACTCTGCAACTTTAGGCAGCAATTAAAAATGCAATAAAAGTTGACAAGGCATAGCAATCTGTTTTCATAGCAACTCCTGTTCTAAAGGAGTTTCAGGTGAATACAAATCATCCACAGCAGAAATATGACATTTCACTTGCACATGTGAACTTGAACTGTTTACCATACACAACTTGTATACAGAAAGACTAATCAAATATTCTCATTAATAAATCATCTAATTAACCTAGACTTTAGGCTTGTTTGAAATTATTTTCAAATTGATTCAAATTTCTGTAAATTTAGTTGTTATTAGATAGTTTCCACAACATTCATGGGAGTTTATTTATGTGTATTACTGTGATCTGTCTGGTTCACTTATTCATGATTCATTATCTAAACTCTGTGAATGTTTAGTTTTGTTATATTTACTGAGGGCATTTTCAGGCTGAATAAATAAAATACAATTGTACAATATATAACACTTTGTGATGCCAAGCATCCTCATTCTTAACTGAAAAAGTAAATTCATTTTACATTCATCAAACACTACTCAATCAAATTTCTAGTACATGTAAGTTTTTCAAAAAATGGAACCATTGTATCAGAATGAGTAACTCAGGCCAGAAGAGATATCAGGATGTCTCCAGCCCAAAAAATATTTTGCTCACAGCAGGGTCACCTATATGGTCAGACCAGGCTTCTCAAAGCCTTATGCAGTTGAGTCTTGAACACCTCCAACTTGACCAACTTCAATCTCTCTGTGGTCGCTGGGAGCTGCAGCTGGGATCCCATGAAATCATCTCTGCTCCAAGCTGAATAAGCCCAGCTCCCCAGCCTCTCCTAAGAGGACATATGCTTCAGTCCTCCACACAAGGATRAGGCAAGGACAAGAAGAGATCATTCACCAGTTACTCTCACGGGCAAAACAGTTTCAGCTTGGAAAAATTAGCCAGATATATTACCAATCAAAGCAAAACAGGATAATGAGAAATAAAACTAATTCTTAAAAAATCTTCCCATGCACCCTTCCCTTCTTCCTAGGCTCARTTTCAGTCTAGCTTTCTTTTCCTCCTCCCTGCCAGCAACAGGGAATGGCAGCCATGGTCAATATGAATTCCCTACCGCAGGATTCAGTCTACCACAAACTCTTCCAGTGTGAGCCCTTCCCGGGGGCCACAATTCTTCACAAACTTCTCCAGCATGGGTCCMTTCAACAGGGTGCAGTCCTTCAGGAACAGGCTGCTCCAGCATGGATCCCCCATGGATCACAAGACCTGCCAGCAAACCTACTCCCATATGGGCTACTCTCTCCACAGGGCCACAGGTTTTGTCAGAAGTTTGCTCCAGCACAGGCTTCCCATGGGGTCACAGACTCCTTTGGGCATTTATCTGTTCAGTGAGGGATCCTGCATGGGCTACAGGTGGATCTCTGCTCCAACAGGGACTCCCATGGGCTGCAGGGGCACAGCTGTCTCACCATGGTCTTCCTCATGGACTGCAGGGAAATTTCTGTTCCAGCACCTGAGGCACTTCCTCCCTTCCTTCTGCACTGACCTTTGTGTCTGTAAGGCTGCTGCTGTCACATATCCTCAATCCTCTCTTCAGCTGCTGTTGTGCAGCAGGTTTTTTTTTCCCTTCCTGACTCCATTTTCCCAGAAGAGTTATCACCATCRCTGATAGGTTCAGTGTTGGACAGTGGTGGGTCTGTCTTGCAGCTGGCTGGTATTGGTTCTGTCAAACATAGGGAACCTTCCAGCTCACCTCACAGAAGCCACCCCTGTATCCCCCCTGCTACCAAAACATTGCCATCCACACCTAATACACTAGAGTACAAATACTTTAGCATGTGAATGGTACTGTGTTATGAGTTACTGATTGCACAATGGAGTGCTATAAATGTAATAGTACTACCATAACTGCACGTGTGAATTTTTTATTTTTTTTTAACCACAATGAATAGCTAATTGCACCTTTTCACCTTGTGGTTTCATTGTGGGATATGCAGTATAAAATTGCTATGGAAGATCATTTTAGGTTGTTAGTAATAAAAGAAAGATCCTTTGGTTTGTCAAGTAATTGTGACTTTATATCCTATTTACAGACCTTTTATTTCCTTGTCTTTACTTCTCCCACCCCACCACCACAAACATTTATTTTAGACAGGCATATTATCATCTTACGATTCAGAGGTATGCCATGAGACTTAATGGACGGTGCCTTTTTAATACTAGGTAAACAGTCATCATGTAAGTAGCCTGTGTAGAAATGTTTCAGGATTGATGCATGTCACAACAAATTGGGAATGTTATAAACACAAGGAATTCAAGAAAGAAAAAAGAACAGGAAAACTAGCATTGCATTTTGCTTTCATATTACCCTAAGGATAATGGATATTTTAGTATAGACATATATTTTTAACATAAAATGTTTCTATCCAATGATTTATTTCCCATTTATTAAGACATCCTTTACTGGGAACCTGACATTAAGCTTTCTGAGCTGAATATTCCCTCCAAATGGTCTCAGTGAGCAGAACTCCATGGCATAATAAAATATAAAAATAGTACTGACAAATTATATATGCTGATTATGTCCATCTTCCAAAACCAGCCCCTGGGTGTTACATTTAAACACTATCCTCCTTGCAATACTCTGCTTTGAGAAAAGGCTATGTCAAGAGTTGCTCTAAACAGTGACTGCAAGGCTACGAATAACTGTCAGCATGTTCTAAAATTAATATCTTTTCATGGTGAAACCAGAAGCACAGAACAAATTGGGCAGCAAAATAAAATGTTGACATAACCAGCTACAACAATGAGCAAAGCAAATGTGTGCCTCTGCATATCTACCCCATGAGAGAACACTGACATAAATTAAATTGCTTTAAMAAGTGAACAACTTTGAAGCAGAAATCCTACACTAAGGAAACTGGTACACTTGTGTCAATCTTCAGCTCTCTTATTTGTTTTGGAAAAGCTGAAAAACTAAGAGTTAAAAACTCTAAATTTAGAGTATGTGTGCACACACATTCATATATTTATGTATGAAACATAAATATATATGAAGCATATATATAAAATAGGGTTCCCTACAACAATGCTCAGTAATTCTGCAGTAAAAATTTTGTTTAATTCTGAATGGAACTAGTGATGTACGTCTTCATATCTACTAGTTCCATTCACTCGTGGCTGGTTTTTCATGCTCCTGAGCACCAGTAGACTCACAGTAATTAATCTGGATGATTAGAGTACGAATTGTTCTCTAGTTGTACTGGTCAGTTTGAAAAAAAAATTATAGTAAAGAATGGAAGGAAGAYACAAATTGAAAATGGGAGATGAATCTTAAATATTAAAGATGATATTGTTGAGTGAATGAGCAGTAACACACATGGAGAAGGATAATGAAAGAATAACCAGAGTAACTGAAAGTGTTAGGGGTAAAACTAAGTGTTATAAGTTTCTTCTTATGTTATAAGAAGAAATTGTTATAAAATTGTTATTATCTGACCACAAAAATAAACACAGGATTAGGAAATTCAGTTCATACATATCCTTTTTAAATTAAAATATCAGAAAAGTACATAATGGTGATTTCTGTTGATTGAAATTTTGATTTTTTATTATGTTCAATATGCTTGAATTTAATGTGACTAAATATGACTAAGTAAAACATTTAGTTTTCTTTGCAAAATCTACATTATTTTTGCCCTATGGAAGCTTTGTTATTAGTAATTGTACTACTTAATTGCAATATCCGTGGTTCTTTGGGCTTATATGAGTCCAAACCCGGCTGCTGAAGAACCCAGCCCACACGGACTTGCAATGAACGAGACAAAAGACGAGAGGCGCTCTTTGCCTCGGGGAGGCACGTGTCCGGTTTGTTGAGAAGAGACCCGTCTGGTCCGTGTCCTCCCAGGAAGCAAAGAGGGCGAATCTTCCCCTACAGAGGGTTTTATGCCCCAGGTGATGGGGGCAGGCAAAGAAGACCGCAGCCAATGGGATAACACCGGGGAGGGGCCACCCGTGGGACAGACCACCAGGGAAGGTAAGGCGTGGGGGAGGTACCCTGCGTCCCGTACCTCCCCATCCCCAGTGCAAACTAAAACTATTGAGTGCAATACAACACCTAATCACATTCTCTGTCCTTCTTCACCACAAAAACAGAGGCAGATGTAATCAACCAGAATTCTTTAATGGAACCGATTTATGATTCTAAAAATTCCTATAGCAGACACATACAGTACCACCAATAACTGATGACTCAGAGAAAATCCAAAAGCTTTTGAGAATAACATTAAGACAGATCACTAAGAAATATTTTCAAGAGACCTTCACTGAAGAAAAGTAATGATTCGTCAGCAGATCCTTTTTAACCATATGCATTTTTAATCTTAGCTGAATAAAAACATTAGGAAGTTAACTTACAACATAACTCACAATAACAGAGGCTAAAATTGATCCAAAATATGGATATTATCCAATATGATATATTTATTTTAGACAAAGGGTTTATATGTKGGTGGTCACTTTAGCTCAGCAGTTTAGTAACCATGTATCAGATCAGTTTGTCCTAAACTWATTTATCTGTTTCTGAAAATCAGTGAAAATAGGTCAAACTTTAGCTAGAACCTACAGAAACACAATTTCTTGTGAAAATTTATGTCTATTAAATAGATGTATAAATATGAATTTAGGAAATGAGAAATAGCCACCCTGATGTGGTTAGTACGGCRCACAAAAACATAATTGCTACTTGATCTTGAGGCTACCTGGTACCACATAGCCTGTGCCCATAGAGCTAAAATAGGTATTTGCCTTCACATTTCCTGTTGCCAGCTCTAAGTTCTGTCTGGCCACTTCATACAGGAGTGGGCCAAAACAACACTAGAGACTGTCCCAGTAGATCAGCTCTCTAGAAAATCCTGACCTGTCTGGTTTAAGATGTCAGGTTTGTACCACTTGAAAATTATTCAGTTCACTGGTATAAATACTGCCACTTTTTCTAAAATCTGGCCTCAGGTATGTTCAGATGTTTTGTTTGAGAATATTCTAGGTTTATAGACATATTTTTCCCAGAGAGATTGCCCTTATGAGTAGATTATCAAAACTACCATGGCTGTAATGGATGCAGTGCAGTATGGATTCAGGATAGCTGGATTCTGTTAATCATCTAGCCTAGCATATGATGCTGGGGTAAACACTCACATTATATCTAAACCATGGTAGCTTCCCTAGTAATTCCCTGGTAAATCCAGACCAAAATGGCAGCAATAAGAGGAAATCTGGTAAACAAGCAGGGATGAATGGGCCCTCAACAAGGGGATAATTACACTATCAGAAAATCAGAGGACATATCTCTTTACCTGTGAGATAACCTGATTTCATCTTGAGCCCACTTTTCTCAGGGTACTTTGCAGATTAATTCAGTCTAGGAACATAGCATTGCTCCAGCGCATGAGAAATAACACTATTTTCAACAGAGACATATTTAAGATAATGTGGKTTTTTTAAATTGAACAATTAGAAAAAACTTATTAAAGTGGTATCTGGTTACTTTTCTCACAAGCTTAGGAACACAGTTTTATGGTGAGCAATTACAAGTTTTTGGATATCTATCATGTAGATCATYGGAATTCCAACACAAACTTTAACAAAAGACTTTTTATTTTAAATGACTATGATTGAAGGTATTAAAAAAGCACAAATTATAGTAAAAAGGTTTCCCCAAATATCTTCTAAAACTAATCCTCGCATAACAGACAAAGGATATATGGAACACATCTTGTGCAGAAGCTTGAAATTCCCCTTTTTTATTTCACTTGACGTACTCCRCCCTTTACATAAGTGCTCAGTTGTTGTGTTATATTGCCAGCTGCTGACAAGTCATCCTCAGGTATTGCCCAATGATTCTATGCTAAATGATCACGGTCATTACTCTAGGGAATTCCTAGTTAAAATACCACAGAAAGCAAGGATGTTATTAAAGAATTTTCTTCGTTCAGTTTTTTTCTGACTATCAGACCCAGTTTCATGCACAAACAAAAAAAATTACTTGTTTTACTTTGTACGTCATACATGTTTCTGCTTCCATATGCAGTTGGTACAAAAAAACAGTACTGTAAATTAAGGAGCCAGAGCCCAGCTTATATATTCAACGCACCCATGTGTGGATGAAAGGGCTCATCCACTCAGATGAGTAATAGGAACCATTTTGAATTCCATCTCTTAAAGGAAAATCTGTGAAAAAGACTGAGCAATATCACTACTTGGATAATAGCAATAAATTCTTGTGGACATAATTTTTCAATATGTCATATATCTTCAATCTGAAAAACTTTGCTGAAAGGAAAGAAAATCTTCAGATTTCTTTGATGTATAAGTGAAAGAATGACACCACCACCACAGTTCTTTTCCCGAACTCAAATTTTACCATACATATACCATAGGATAAGTAGTCTGGGTGAATTTAATTTATGAGTTAYAGAATTAAACTTAATTCATATTACTGTGAAACTTAAAGAATTTTCATCAAGGTTAAGTTTTATAAATCTATCTGTAARTAAATTTTTGATGGCACAGTTAGATGGCTGTCTGCATATGGAAGAGAAACCTTTCAACAATGAAATTTTTGAAGACTGCTGACTTCAAACATTTTGTAAAATCTACACTAGAAGGCTGTATACTGTTTTAAAATAAAATTCTATAGCATTATCCTTGCTTTGATAGGACAGGTCAGCATTTGGAAACAAATAGTCCTAGTGATATGAAAAAAATAGAAACTCCAGTTAAGAAAATGTAAAATAGTAAGTAGCATTGATTCAGAATAGCTATTGCTACCCTTTAGTATCATCATAAGGCTAAATTATTTCCTTATTAGAGCGTGTTCTTCAACTTCTTATTATTTTGATTCCCTAAATGTGCTGGATAAGTAGACAACATAGGACACTCTTACCTTATTCCCTGCGGTCATTCTMTACCATGTGGTTTGCCAAATTATTATGTGTATAGGACTAATATCTAGATGCAAAGCTACAAGCCTGCATGGATTTAAAGCACTAGATCGAAACTATGCCCATGACTGTTTCTACTCATCTGGGATGAGAGTATAGGAAGAAAGATAAAATTCCAGGTCCTTCTATAGGCTCTGACTACTTTTCTCAGTTACTAGGTCCTTTAAAAAATATCTATTTAACTCAAATCAATTAAAGAATAAATGAGCAGCTGGGTGATCTGTCTGCACATGTCTAATTACTTGTCTGGTGTTGAAGTTCTATCTTTAATATCTCTGCACTGCAAGAAAGCTAGTATCCCTTAGAGAGGGATGAATAATGGCCATTAGACATATTTTAATGAAGTTCTGAATTTTTGGGGTAGGTGTCAGAGTTTAATGGCAGATTTTTGCTCACACAGCTGTCTGTGCACACTTTAAGGTGCACTATTATCTATTACACTCACAGAGAGTAACTGTATGGCACTATGTATATTTGCTGGCTTTGCAGGAGATTGAAGCTCAATTTTCTATTCTGTTGGACCCTTACTATAAATATAAGACTCATTATGGCTCTTCCAGAAATGAGCCATAGCTACCAAATCGGTATGAAATCTGGTCTATCCTCTGGAAGGTTTCATTTCAGAATTTCTCTAGTTCAAAACTGGAAACTCAGAAAGTTTAGCACAAGTGAAATAATAATTAATTTAGCTTTGTTTGTATTGACTTTAAATATAAACTAAGAGCACAATTAAGATTGCCTTCCTAACTCACTTTATCTTTACTCTGTTTCCTGCATGCAGGTCCCAGCAAAAGTGTCATGGACTTCAAACCTGCAACATACACTGATCACCCCTTTCTTAGATAACAAGTGTGCTCTCTGCTCTTTACTGAGACTGAATAACCCCAAAATTTAACTGCTGCAGAGACTCCAATCTGAAATGAACTTATTCCTCCTTCTTGCAGCATGCTCTTTTTCAAAACAGTTGTTAAGCACTATTATTGAATGGATTGATTAAACAACAAAACATAAATTCAACTAGACATTGCCCAATAACATGTTAGCAACAGTTGTGTAAGTATCTCTCTCGGGTATACAGCAAGGCTGATATCTACATGACATAACATCATCAAAATCTAGTGAGATCAGTGTATTTTAATAAGAGAGAAGCAGCATCTTGTGGCTTTTGTGTTTTCTGTGAAGATTCAGATGGGAATAACAGTAGAACCACTGAAATGAAGAAAATGGAAAAAGTACATTTGTTAYGTTGTTATCTGGTGTCAGTAACTCAAGGTCAACAATCGCAGAGCCCTGTTGCATCAAAAGTTTGATTCCAGGGAAAAGAGATTCTGATCTTGATTAGAGGTGAATACTACTTGAACGTAAAGAATAGCCAGAGATAAATTGGCTGAGCATAAGGCTGCGTTGTCAGAGACTCTGCTGGAAAAAGATAATGAATTCAACAAAATTGATCTATGTGGAACTGTGAATCTCAGTAAGGATGCACTGTCACTCCATAGAGGAAATCCTAAGCCATTTGTTCATCAGATTCCCCTGTACTCAGAAAAATAAACTGTAACTTTAAAGGCACATAGATCCAATATGCTAAATGAAAAAGAACRCAACAGAGGAACATTTTATGAGTTTTAGAAATTAATCTTTGTTGCAGAAATTTGTTAATTCTTGTGCTATATCCCATAAAACCAACAAATGTAGTATGGATACCACAAATTTAGAATAGCTACTACAGAAAGTGAGTAAGAATACAAGATATTATTCCTTAATTCTTTTCTACTGTTATTTCAAAGCGTCTGTAAGAAAGAGCTGGCCAATGATTTTAATTTCTGACTCAAAGTTGAGATTCTTCTTTTTCTTCTCCAGTTTCTAACCGTTTATTGCAAATGTAGAAATATTCCAGCCTTATTTCTCAGGTTTTTGCCTTTTTTTAGCTCTATGAAGAGGTTTTAAAGGATCAAATGAACACTCTTTGATAGTCCATAACAGAAATTGGGGATTTTAAGAATAAGGACAGCAAGAATTTCTGATTCAAAGAATGAATGGTATCTACCTGAAGAAAAGTGTGATTGAATGAGTATAATAATTAAATACATCATCCCTTCTTTTACAAACCAAGAATGGACACAAAGGAGGGTTAAGTCAAACCTATATGCTGATGAAATAATTGTGGTAAGGAACAGGACTCACAGAAAGGAAATGAGAAGGATTAAAGTTGTGCTGGTGAATAGCTTTGAATTACTGCAAATTCTGTTAAGAGTTTGTGCAGAATAGAATGAAGAATCCTCCTATCTTCATTCCACTAAGAAAAGAAGGTTTAAAAAAGTTTGCTCCTTTTTCTTTCTTTCTTTTTTTCTTTTTCTTTCTTTCTTTCTTTCTTTTCTCTCTTTTTCTTTCTTTCTTTCTCTTTCTTTCTTTCTTTCTTTCTTTCTTTCTTTCTNTTCTTTCTTTCTTTCTTTCTTTCTTTCTTTCTTTCTTTCTTTCTTTCTTTCTTTCTTTCTCTTCCTTTCTTCCTTTCTTCCTTCCTTTCTCTCTTTCTCTCTCTCTCTCTCTCTCTTTTTCTTTCTTCCTTTCTTCCTTTCTTCCTTCCTTTCTCTCTTTCTCTCTCTCTCTCTCTTTTTCTTCCTTTCTTTCTTCCTTTTCTTTCTTTTTCTTTCTTGTGAAGTTAGTGGCCCCAAAGATCTCTGTTCTGCATGAAGCACACAACCAGCAAAAGAGACTCACATTAATTCAATATTCCTAAATCTAATCATGGTAATACCAGGAAGCTGCTTGGAAACCACGGAGCAATTTGGAACTGGTCTTAAGCATAAGAGCTCTGCAGGCTTTTCATTAACACTTCATAGCGTGGGAAGGAGCAAGGCATGGCTTTTTTCGCTCTAAGTTAATGTTCTAGTGTTGGAAGGTTTGTCAGAGGTGTCTTTCGGAGGGAAATCCTTCCAAATCCAGGAAGAGAAGAAGCTTTCTTTGTCATGGTAATATCAGTAACAAAAAACGGAATATCTCTGCTATTTACCTACAGTGTGCTGCTGGAGACATTCCAGAAAACATCTGAGTGGGCTAAGTAAATCAGGATATGTGAAAATACTTTATTGTAGCTTCATATATAGTACTTCCATATGTTTTGGTTACAAATCTTATATTGCTAAAATTATTCTGAGTAAGGTTTCTTTCTGAAGCTGTAAACTGTGTTTTGTGGAATATTTCCTCTTCTTTTCCTCCATCTTACTTCTTTCCTTTCCTCTGTCTATGAACACTTTGATGGATTTAATCTCATCAAGGTAAAAAATCCCTTGATGATCTTCATGCTATTTTATTCCATGGCCGTAGTTGAAGAAACAAGGTTTCTTTTCATTGCACAGATTATGTGAACAAATTGTCTGTAGAAATATGTGTCCAACAGATGGCTTCATTTGAACTGCCAAGGAGCCTTCAAATGGTAGCAAGTTTGAGACACTGGACACTATTAAAATAAGTTAAAAATTAGTGATCTACAGCTGAAAGCTTAAACACCTAGAGCTCATTAATCCTCAAACTTTAAAGTCATTTTTAAACTTCCATGAACTAGTAATTTTAGCTGTTTTTAGGTACTTATTTTAGTTTAAGAACGTATGACTTTAAATTAATCAGCCTATTTCATGTTTCAGATCTGGAAATCATGAGAAGATATCATAAAATACTGGCAATTAAGTAGAAAAATTACTTTTTAAATCTCTTCTTATATGTTTATATAAGTCATATTGTGACTGAGCTTGTGTAACAGAATCTTTGTAAATCAGAAAGAATTTTTTTGTTTAAAAAAAAAGCATGCAAATCAAGTATAATTTGTTGTTGAAGAATAATAACCAGTTAAATCTTGTGTCTATACCTCTGTTTTGTTTCTGTGCTTATAATTACCAAGAAAATTAAATTGCAAATTATTTCTTGCTGACTTGATATGTTTATTTGTGTTTTCTGTACAACTGCATTAAAATTCTTGCCTACCAGACAAGTTCAGAGACAGAAAGCAAAGAATGTTCTCCAACAATATAAATATTATAAACATTTTGCTGAAATATATCAATTTTAAGAAATAGCCTTGAGATCCTTGTGATGTCATCAAGAACAYAACTTTTTTATTCTGAGTGAATTTATTACTCTTGAAAGATACTAGACTAATGATAACGAAGATTAAATTACTTTAGTCATTGACATATATACTGCAACACTGGCCTGCAAAAGCTTTTTGAAAAAGGGTAGGGAAATAGTCACTTTTGGCTAGACAYTATTTGATTAATAATATTTTACTGTAGAAGGAGTCCATTGGGACTAAATATAATAAAGAGCAGCTGATAAAATAGGGGAGGAAGAACCTTCCTTTTATCTGTGTCATATGAATGAAGATGTGAAGTTACAAAATGGTAACTTTATACATTCCATAAATTTTGAGAAAAATCTGTATCATGACAGTGGTTTATTCTGATGGACACGTGAAGAAAAGTTTCTTCATGCCATGCAAGGTCAGTTTTTCGAGTTCGTCACYACACTTATACTGTAAAGTGAAATCCCTTCAGCCCATGGACATGCAATTGTCTTGCACACTTCAGTTTGGTTTCACCACCTCCTTTTTCAGTGATGAAAGAGATGTAAGGAGTCAGATGGTTTATTCTGAGACAGTAATCAAGTGCTGGAAATTTCATAGACAGTCAGAAGTTCCCCTATAATTTGAATATAAGAATTTCTTCTAAAATAATTTCAAAWTAAATGATGGGGTTTTTTCTCTAAGTTCAGGAAAACTCTAATTGTATACGCAGAAGTATGAGAATATTGTACCTCTGATACTCAATACAGTTTCTTCTGTGTAACCTTCTAACKCATAGGAAGAGTAAAAGGAATTTTGAATGAATTCCACATGCTAGTTGTTGCAGTGTGATGTAATAGCCAGTCTCAGTATCCCAGTTCTTTCCCCAGGTGTGCCAATAACTCCTCCCTTCCCCTCCCTTGCCCCTGCTAAGTGCTGTCCGTCAATCTTRGCATTCCAGCAAGGGCATCAAGTGATTGGCAGAGTTCAAAAGATGCCTCTCAGCCCTGGGGACATTGGGCCATCCAGGTGTCATTTGTCCCCTGAGACTTCCCCCCTCTTACCTGGTTGGTGGGATCCCTACCCCTTCCCTCCCCCTCTCCCTGGRGTTAAAAGACACAACAACCATGTGGTTTCTCGGTTCTGTTGGAGCTGTTGCTGCATTCAGAGGCCTGTGTGCCAGGAATAAAGCTCTGGATCAAAACCCTCCAGCAGAACCCGACTCCTTTTTCCTTCRCCTCGCCTAAAGGCTTTCTGCCKGAGGTAAACCTGAGCTCCTGCATGCCTGGACTTGTCCCAMRTGCYCAGCTGCAGCATCCAGCCAGCCAAAGGTGTCTCTGAGGTGAAACCACCACWGCTGCCGCCTCTGGTCAAGCAGCAAGGGCCAGACGAGCCCAGGCACATTCCATCTGGCAATATTGGTATCCAGTTCCAATAGCTAGTTATATATTTCCGTATTTTTCAGTTTCCATCACATGTCTTTTGCCTAGCTTTTAATGTGATAATCTAAATAGGAGCAGTTGTGTGAGTACTTCAGTATACCATTACCCAATATACGTACAGGTAACACACACGTTATCATTACTTGCTTCCAAACACTAAACAAGTTATCATTGTGTAAAAAATTTTATCCTGCTGATGTCTATCTAATTTGTTTTCATTGATTATTTCTCTTTTGTCTATATATTGAGTATGGAATTATCAGAAATATAAGCAGCATCTAATGATAAAAAAGAAATCTCGACATTTTTCTTCTTGTTGAATTAAATGTTGTACAGTTGTGGGTAATTTAATATGAAACTTATGCATCTTGAATCATCATATGTGTCTTCTAGTAGAATGAAGATACAGTCAGGTCCCAGTCAATTGGATCAATACACAAATAATACCTATCTAACTGCAACTAAAGCTTTAATAAACTTATGTATGTAGTGACTGCCCTCAACAGGGGAACATCACTAAAAAACCCAATTTTAACATATAATATTCTAGATCTCAGGAAAAGTTAGACATGAAAATTTCAGTTAATGAAACAAGCTGTTCATTTTGGGTGAGGGGAGTTTTTTAATACATGTACTTGCTAATTAGTAAAAGACCACTGTTCAAACATAGTGGTTTTTGTTGCATCATTCTTTAGTAACATTAGACTTTCCAAGACATAAGGAATTAATTTACACATTGAAGAGAGAGCCATGTAGCTACTTTAGAATTCTGAATCTTTCAAATAAGCACACATAAAATGATAGTAATTGGGTTTGTTTTCCCTCATATCAACACAATGCTACGAAAATAATGCTTGAAAAAGCCAACTGTAGACCATGATCAATCAATTTTTTTGTTCATTTCATTCCTCAGAAGATTTTCTGGAATTAAATACTATTACAAAATCAACTTTCCAAATGAAGTTTTTTCAAGGTTTGTATTACTACTTCTCTTTGGTAAGGTCTATGGTTTTTTACATCTTCATTCGACAGTATGATGTATTTTATGACAAGTTATCATTCATTTCTGGCTTTCTTTTGCCTGTAGGGTCCAGAAAAATTATGGTTTTACTGCTCTTGTCATATGGAAAAGWAATAAGGATAGACATCCAACTACGAGGAAAAATTTGTAAAGAACCAAGGGTGTAGGATCCAAAACACTGACTAGCTCCCTACTATGCAAAATGATCAACAAATGCGCACAAAAAGGAAAATTCTCTCCCAGAAATCTGAGCATCAGATCTATGTGCATTGTAGGAAATAAGTATTAATTTCAGGGAAAAGACAGGGAAGTRAGATGAAATAGCACCTCTTTTTAAGTAATTTTTTTTCTCTCAAGTTGGAAGACACTTGATCTTGGCACTCCAAGAATAATAAAAAAAAAGTATTCAGTGGAAATATTTTGAGATTTCTTGATTTTTGGGAAAGAGCACAGTTACCTCATCCTTGCCAAGTACTCCAAGTAAATATTCTGCATGGCTGCACTGCTATTCCTGCTCAGAACTCTTTATATGATCGGAGCCTGTGGTAATTTCACTCTTTCCACAATATCTTATCATGTTTGATTTTACTGTATAATGTCATGAATACAATTTGTGATATTCTCCCTTTTTTTGCTGCCTAAAGTTAAGTGCAAAAATAATATAATACCAGTCTGAAGCAAAGTAATATGTTTCTTTTCATTGAAGAGGTAGAACAGGCATCCAGTGTTCTCTCTATTGAAATTAAAAAAACACATCTTATCTGTCCAGAAAGCCTGAGCTCTCCTTGGTTTGTCTCTCAGACTGATTGTGGTATCAAAGTGGTCAATAGATCTCTTAAATATAAAATACAAACTTTAGGAAGTAAAGACTCTTTTCCTTGCAGAGTGGTTAAACTACTATAAGTTCACGCTGCATTTTTTTCTTTTCTTCAATGAAACTTGTATTTGCTTCACAGTGAGAAGTGATATGGGTGCTGTAGGTTTTCTTTGATATCTAAATGTATGTCAGAGTAATTAGTTCACCCTTTTGTAATGTTTTCAGTCTGAACCATCTCCAGCTAAAGAGAAACCTGAAACTGGATTTTCATCTTCATCTAACATCCAAGCCATTATATGAAAGTAAATTAGCATTAAATTGTTCAAGTCACCATAATTCTTAGCTGTCTATTAAAGCAGAATTACCTGTGTAATTCAGCATACCTGTAGGTGTACTGAAACAGAATTTTCAAGTGACTTGGGAACTCTACACAGGATATGGACAATCAAAACCCACATGTTTTGTTAATAACATACCCATGTCCTAGGTATGTTCTTAAAYGAAATTGTTGATGCCTTTATTTGGAAAATTGCTATTCAAATGAGAATATACTATGGAAAATTTAGACATCAGTTAATCAGGGTTATTTTAGTTTTTGCAGTTAAATATATCAAAATTATAATTTTTATATCAGTTGGAGTGTATAACATCAACTCTCACTTCAGGCTGGTCAATATGCTGATGGCTTTTCAAATTTTTATATTATGTAATTCATAATCCATCAAAAATACAGTGTAACATACATATCACTTAGAAAATATTTGGGTAGGTTTGTTTTTTTTATTTTCCTTGTTCCTTAAATGGCTGAGGAAAGGGGCAGAAGAACAAAAATAATGACATTATCCCACTGACAACTAAATTAGCTATTCATGTATTTCATATAAGCAGAAATCTGATGAAAGATGTCTTACAGATATTTGGAGGAAGAGCATAGAGGGATTAAACACAAATTCTTAAGAAGTCTTCATTCTCCTTGATGCAAATATATTGTTAATAAGAACAAAGGAAATAAAATGAAACTGCTTTTCTTGGTTTCCTCTGCTTTCTCTCAGCTGGGTGGTAGTGTGCATTTATTTTTTATTCCTCTGCTTAAATTTGAATTCTGGCCAAGGAAGTAAGAAAGGAGAACGGTGGCACTTGGCTCTATATCTTACCTTCTTGCACATTTTCCTCTGTCAACATAATTACCTGCAGATATATATTTATCCCTGAAAAGAAAATTATCTAATCCCACCATGCACCATGAAGAGAGCTGGCAGATGAATAAATGACTGACAGATTTTTAATGTTGTTTTATGTGGTAGATTCTTTGCTCTACAGTCTTAAAGCTCTGGAGATGTACCATTGTCAACTGCTGTTTAATTTCTGAATTCCTTTTGTTTAAATTTCTTGTGTTGAATCAGAGGAAGTGATTCACTGTGCTGAGCAAACAGTGTGAACTCATCCACCAGTAACCTGTTTTTAGTAGCAGCATACTTCCTCAGCTACAGTTTTCAGTCCTGTAAGTTATTGTTACCAATACTACCAGGCATAGTTGGAAGATATTTCTGGCCCCTCCTTTTCCCTCCCAATATTTCTGAAAAAACATTCATAGCATGTATTGCCACTATTGTGTGGATATTTATCTATTGCTTCTTATCCATTTTACTTATGTACTCTTTTTTGGGGTTTTTTTTTTGGGTTTTGGGTTGGGTTTTTTTTTTGGTTGGGGTGGAGGTAAGCCTTTAATAAAATTTTGCTGGATGAATTGTCTTCTTTCCCGTGATCTTCTGTTTTGAAGCTTATTCTGCCTAACAAATAAATAAGTAACTAGTATCTGGTGTCTTAGAGACCTCCAATAGACCACAGGCCACAAGTTCTAAGAGACCACACTAAAGTACTAAAAAAATGTGCCAATCAATTTCTAGCCCATTAGCAACTATCTTTAAGAACTCCCACAAGACCAGAGAGCATAGATGAGTGTAATTGCCTTGCAAAGTAAATCTTTGTGAAAAGAACCATATACATAATAATCAGGATCCTATAAATATATCAGGGAAAGTACTAAGTAATCTGTAAGCATTTAAGAAGTAGCAAGATGATAATAGAATAAACATCTTGACAGATATTTGTATCAAAGCATATTGTCAGACCTCCTTGAAGTAGTAACTGATGTAGAAAATCAAGAACTTAGAATTCTGATTTAAAATCTGATAAGCATTTTTACACTGATTTGTATGGCTTGAATGGGAAATTGTAACAGAGATGACCATATTACAACAGAGTGATAACAGACATATTGGAAAAAATGTTTAGAAAGATGTAGTACTTATTTAACATTTTTAAGAAGGATTCAAAATTCATAAGTTCTATAATAGCCAATATTTTATTAATTATAAATTTTCATTGTAAGTGGAATCTTGAAATAAATCCGTGAACGTGGGAAGGAGAGAGGCAGTGCCCATCTCCCATCTTGGAAGTGATTGATAAACACCACTGAGACATCAGAGATGATTTCTTAGTTCTGCTCCTTCTTGTAGCAGACTTCAGGGAGCAGAATGACAAGTTTTAAGCAGAACATGTAACAAAACATGCATAATATTATAGACCAAGACAGATCAGCAAATAAAACTATGACCTTTACAGAACTAAGAGAAAGAAAGAGTTGGTAATGCTGACAGAYGGGTTTTCTTCAACTGAGGAAGGACATGCTGAGAATTTACCATTGACAGACGTGCTGAGAATTAACCATTCATGGAATTAAATCTTCCATTTATGGGCCCATTAAGGTTTCTTCTTCTATGTGTCTTTTTAAAACAGCATGAGAAATTAACATCTCAAATTTCAGCCAAATAAAGTTTTTAGCATTTTTTTTCACTCTATCAGTAGATGTGAGCTCTAAGTGATGGGTGCTGTAAAATCTATGTCATGAAGATAAACACAGACTAGACAGACATCAGACTAGAACAGTTCACATGTACTGTCTTCCAACACAGGATGGGAGAAGAAACCAGAAAACTTGTGTAAGTAATTTTGTCAGCCTGTGATTTAACTGCTTCCCCTCAGAATAACAATTCCCTAGGGATTTTTGGTAACTCCCTCTGAATACTTAAGGTGACTAGATGAAAGGGATGTTGTCTGCTTGTCCCATATATATTTAATTAGAAAAAAATCTTCTTATATTATCTGTCAGAGTGTAAGTAGGTGAGATTAGAAAACTTTTCCTTTTAAAAACTATATTTAATTTAAACATATTGCTGAAATATTGCCATAACTCATCACTTTTCAATGGAATGCCATTTTTATGTTTGACACTTCATGTCAATGTCACTTTATGTTCATGTTTGAACAGGTTTTTCTACCTGTTTTTCAGCCCTGCAAGGCAAGAATTCTGTTATACTATAAAATTTCTAGAACACCTTAGAYACTGTAAGGCTTTGATACATCATATTCCAGTGATCTAGACCAATAGGAGAAATCTCTGAAATGTATTTCATTAACATTGCAACAATCCCTGAATTAGTTCACTATGTGCAATAAAGGATTTTAACCACAGAATTACAATATTGTGTACTTCCTCAGACTGGAAAGGACTTCAGTAAGTCTTTAATCCAGACTTCTGGTTAAATCCCTGTGTACTGTTCCCATTTACCTTTTCCAGCTTTGTGTTTACAACAAAGGTTGTGAAGAGGACTAACTTCTTGATTTTCCTTGGGACCCATCTGGGGCTGAGCAAACTATAGCTCCATGGATTTTCCCTCCCAAATTTTTTAGAGATGGAGATGACCTTTCTTCAGCCACCAGGGACCTTGCATGATCTTCACAACCTTTTGAAAACTAYGAAAGTAGCCCAGCAATGACATTAGCCAAAGATAAGAGATTTTGACAGCTTAAAGGGTGAGATTCAGCTCCAGATTTAGTCTCCTAAAAATAGGTATCAATAGTAGATGCCTATATATAAAGCTAGATATTTACCCCCGCTTCTAGAAGCGCTTTTTATCTTTTCTATTGAAAGGTAGCTGACTTGCTCCTAGGATGCCACTGACTGATTTGACTTCTTTAGTTACTCCTACCACTTTKGCTAGGGGTGTCCATGGCAAATCCCAAGAGCTATGAGCAATTATATATTTTGTCTGTAGTTTTCTTATTGGGAAAAGAGATTGTAAGACAAGATTAGAGGATAATGTGAAATTAAAGGAAAGAGTTTTTTCCCTCTTTGCAGGAGCTATCATTCTTGACAAACTCATTGGTCTTGTTGTGAGAGTCAGCACACAGACAAAAACTATATGGTTTTCTTGGATTACCAAAAGATATTAGACAAGGTTCTTCTCCAGCCATTTTTCAAGAAAGTAACCTATCATGGGATAAAAGGGGAAGCCATTGCATGGAAGAATGCATCTTAAAAAAAAAAAAAAAAAGAAACAAAAGTAAGAGGTAATAGTTTATTTTCCCGTTTTCCCAGTCGATAGTGATCACTAATGGAGAAAGGTTCCACAGGGATCTAGAGGTCTGTGCTGATGCCTGTGCTATTCATAAACACTCCAGGAAAAAGAGACAGTTAGGTAATAAAGTCTGTTAATATCACTGAATATCTACCCAGAACAATTCAATGTATGTTTATCCAAAACAATTCCCTTAGGGAAAAAATAATGCAAACTTCGCACACACATTCATGGTTCTAAGTGAGCAATTAGAACTCAGGAAAGAGATCTTGATTTCATTGTGTGAAATGTCAGCTCAATGATCAGTAGCAAGACAAAACTAAAAATGYTAGGAATTCTTAAGAAGAATTAAAAGAATAGAGTGGGGTGGGCTTTTTTAGAGGAAAGAAAACTTGTCCCACTATTCAATTGAAAGGCCCTCACCTTGAAAGATGTTTAAACATCTGACTCCCCTATTAAGAAAAGGATATAGTAGTTTTAGAGGGAAAAGGCAGGAAGACAAGTGACAGGAATGATTTAGTTTTAGACAGTAAAGAACCATTCCCTGTGCAAGGAACCACTAAAGAGAATGATATTATTCAGTCTGCTAAATTGAGACAGGGAGGAAATGACAAGGAGATGCAGCAGAGATATACAAAATCCTAAATGACATGGAGATTATGAATGGGGAAATATTTGTCACTGTCTTTTCAAATATAAACATTTGGGAGCATCAGATTAAACTGACAGTGGAGCTGTCTGGCACAACTTACTTTGAATTTCAAGAGACACCAAAGGCTTCTGAAAGGAATTTGAAACTCACAGAAATTAATAGGAAATGGCTCCATTGAGTGCTATTATACATGAAAATACACTGCTTCTTCAAAAAGTTTGTGGTCTGAAAATTCACGGATGTCCTGGAGACCATTTCAGTAAAAAGCTTTTGCTTTTGCTAGATTTTTCTTCCTACATTACCCCATGCGTCTATTGTTAGCCATCATCACATATGAGATACTGCATTTCAAGACTTTTGCTTTGATGACTGTCCCAATGCTTCTAACAGCTGGTATATGTTTGAATACAATTTTCAACCCTTTGTGAAGTAATAAAATCTGCCATTTGTCTATCTGCTCCTAAGCTGCTTCTGGTTTTATCAGTTCCCTAAAAGAAAACTTTAAACCCTTACTGCTAACATTTTTAGGTGATTCTATAGAATGTTTTGATTAAAATAGGAATTCAGTATTTACATACTGATCTGAAAAGATTTATAAGCAGAAAAAAACCTCTCCTAAACAAAGACCTGTATTTTACAATAGGGATTCAAGAAGCTCTTTGTTATTACTAGTCCTCTTGTAGTACAATCAGAAGTTACAGGATTGTTAAAAACAAGTACTTGACAAGATATCTTGGTCTCTATGTGCAGATGTTCAGACAACAACATACTCTTAAAATGTTTGGATCAATGAGTAATTAGTACAGCCTCTGACTTTGAGGTCATGGCTCTGAGATTCAGCACCAAGTCTAGACACAAATAGAGCCTACTGAATCATTCTAATCATTCTCTCTTGTTTTCTGTCATGCCTGTTGCCATGAGACTCAACACATAGATAATAAAAAAATACTCTTGTCTTCAACCTAGACACTTTATAAAGAATCCTTATGTTTCAGCATGCTCATTGATTCCCAGATTTTGTGAGCTTTGGGTTTTTTTCACTTTTCAGGTGATCATCAAAAAGCCTGTGTGACTTAAAAATTAGGGATTTACACTAACTTTTGTGTTGCAGTGTGTATCTTTCACTAAATGCGTCTCGGAGTGGACATCACCATAATGGTCTGTCAATATTCAGAATTGAAATAATATTAGTCTTCTGTGATCACACTTCTTATTTTTTACCACACTTCTTATTTTTTACCACAATCTCTGCTTTCTTTTTATGTTTTCTTCAGTGATGGTTTCAACTGTGCTCCTTATGTGCTTTTCTTCTTGAGTTTGCTAAAAGAAGAGCATGAGATTTTAACTGATTCCTGCTTCTACTTTGCTACTTTATCTCAATCTTTTATTAATACATTATTTGTAAATCCCCCACATTTCTATTAGAATGTTTTTGGCTTTTTCCTTCTGCATTGAAAACTGCTTTGATCTTTCCAGTGTGTTTACCATGCCACCTCTCTGTTTTCTCACATGAAATACACCTACTCTCTTTGGCACTCACCTAATATAACAAAATACTCCAAAAAGTACAGTTACTATGAGAATCAGCCTGTGACAAAGCTTTCATGATAACAGAAGACACAGGAAGAGCAGATTAATTTGTATTATATCTTTGGCATGAGACTAACCTTCTGTGAGACTGTATGCAAGCTGGAGCTAAATTATTTGTTATGAATGCAATGTCCTCTGGCTACAAAATTTAGAAACACCAAAGAATGTTAGCACCCTAAATACTTTTGCCCTGCAATGTAGCTTGTGATGAAGACACAAATCAGTATAAAAGCAATTCTTGTTTTGAAAGGAATGGTGTTGTATACTGTTGATTTTTGTCAACTTTCATTCTAATAAGCATTCTCCGCTCTTGATTTCTATGCAAACTACTTTTCAATTATATTATATGTCTACAATAATTTGTAAGTTGGAGTACACTTGGAGCTGGCTGTTCTACTCATCATACTAAAACCAAGAGTGCTATCCATCCTCACACAGAAGAATAAAATCACAGGCTAAGATAAAAATGAAATTTCTCTTCTTGGTACTATATTAGTACTATACATTCAAGAAGATTAGTGAAGTAACACCTTTTTAGACTAGTAGAAGATTAGTGAAGTAACACCTTTTTAAGAAACATTCAACTGGAGCTTTTCTGGGTACAGAAAATGTATAATAAGGATAGTAAAGCTGTTTTTATATTCACAATAAGCTGGTCATCAAGTAGAAATAGCTGAAGAACTATTTTAATTTGACTTCACTTTAGATTCCCTTGTTCATTATAAAAATAAAAATAAAACAAATTTAGACTTACTAAAATAAAAATTAAGTAGTCAAATAATTTTGGTTTCCTATTTCTCTTGTGTACAGAGAATATGAAGTGTTACTAATACAATTAGCTTTCCTATACAATGGTGAAAATGGATACAAAAGGTGTAAGACAGTGAAGGAGCAAACACATTTTTTCAACTAACATACCATGTGTTGCTCTGGAAATTATTCTGAAACCTATAATTCATGTATGACCCCTTGCTGTCTCGTTTACAGTGCCACTATAACTTCTAGTAAAATGACTGCCAGCTTTTTCAAGGGCAAAAGAAATCTATAATTAGAAGTTTTAAAACAGTATATTATTTCCTTCCTTATTGCTAGAGGACAGTCAGAGCAGCAGTATTTCTACTGGAAACTTTTTGATTTGGCAACGTGTTTGTGGGAGTAAAAATCTAGTTTCTGTGGAAGAAATACTGCTTGAGTCAAAACATAATACAGAATGTATAATTCTCATGGTTTAAGCCACTTCCACTTTTAAGATGGAAATTAAGCACCATGCAGCAAATTGTTCAATTCTCCCCTCACTCGCCTGGTCACAGGTGCCACCCTCTGCCTCCTCACTGCCACCCATGACGTCCCAGACATTGTGGCTCAACTTTTGTAGAAGTAGAAAATCTCTAATGCTGACAAGCTCAAGGCAACCCAACAACAATTGCATGAAAATCTTTGTGGTCTTCAGCAAGCATTTGACTCAATTTTTATTGCATAGTGTGCTATGCAGATCTAGAAACAGTTTTCTTCATGCTCATGTATGCATAGGAATACAGCCATGTAACAGTCTTGGGGTTGATAGCTAAAATGGTTATATGCATAAAAGCTTTCTCCAAAGTGAGTTAAAAAACCAAAAAAACAATCAACCAACCAACCAACCAACCAACCAACCAACCAATTATAGTCCAACCTACATAGTGCCAGCATATGCCACCAATTTCAATCCTGTCCTTTTGTTTATACATTTATGATTATACTTTTGGAGTTGACTATTATCTTCAGGTATTTTGTTGCAAGCAGAAAGCATTCTTCAATATGAGAGACCACGATCATAAATTCTTTAAACCATAAGATTGATTCACTTTGGGCCCTCAGACTTTTCTTTGCACTTACCTTCGGTAAACCACATGCTCAGCAGGCATCATAATTGCCTCTGCAAGTGTAAATCTGGCAAAAAACTTTATCTATTGATTTAGGAATCAGTTTTACAGATCATTTTACTATCTTTTTTAATTGCATGGCACTCTTCAATCCCATTCTTGACACAACAAATGTAATACAAATATCTACTGGTTTTCGATTAAAAATATAAAAATTGTGGAAAAGACATATTCTTMACCTTATTTGGAACATTGCATAGTAAATATAAATTTTGATTAAGAATTCCATGTTTCTGGACAAAGGGGATAAAAGTTTGGTAGAAACAACACTGCTGCACTAGAGCACCCTGTAGTTCAATGGCTCTGGTACAGACACAGTGGCCCAGGCTTCAAACTTCCACCCGGTAATGGAGGCAGAACGTGAACTCTTTTCATGTGACTGACACACCAAGTTAAATTGCATATGATGGACACTAAAGTGTCCAAGCCTCCCTGTGAAGAGCTGTTTCCTAATTGCTGCAGATGACACTGGTTTGGATGAGGATTTACCGTAGGAAAACATGCAATTATCACATTGCTTTAATAAAGGTCAAAGTAGGAATAATTTTTGTAATAACTCCTTGGAATAACTCTTAGGAAGTCAGGAGACAGACTCAGGCTAACTATCAAAGCAAGAAGTAAAGCTAGAGAAGACTTAAAAGTCAACAGGCTTTAAAGCATATAATGATGATAAAAAGGGCAGTAATTACCAATTAAAAGCCTAACATCTGAGTTAGACTTTCACATACATTATCCCTCTGGCATTAATCTTTCTGGAATGATCATTGCAAATACAATACAGTTTGTGTGAGTGCTACAACAGAAAAGTTTGATTTTGAACAAAAAGCTTAATTGCTACAGTTAAATGTCTATCAAAAGTTTAACAACTTAAAAACTTCAATAACCCTCCCCTTTGAGATACACAGATCTACAGAAACAGGAGACAAAACAGTTTTATCAAAGCTGAGTTTTATGCTAAGGAGACAATGGAATCATACAGCAAAATTTAATCAAAATCTACATATTAATCTGGGAATTTAGAACTTGGCAGGTCCCGTTGGGGAACTCACTGGTCTTGCTGCATACAATTGCAGGCGCTGTATTGCCCACTGTTTTCATGTAGTAGTCAAACTTCCATCATGTTCAGATTTTGTCTTGTTATCGCTCAATAAATACCAGGAGGCCATTGTAAGTAAAAGGCTACAGGCATTACATTACTTTTCCTCACCTTAATTTTACAAGACATCAGGGATGGATCCTATTTGATTTGTTATGAAGAACACTCATTATGAGAAKTTACTATGGGAATCAAGTAACAGAAACTTGGTATCTGATGCCTCTTGTTACAATGTGAGTTTTAAGGGAGTTTGACTTTCAGAGGAATTAGTGACTCAGTTACTGATCACTGAAAATGTACAACCTCAGGCTGGAAAAACATGCCGTATATATTATAGAGAGGAAGGAAGTGTGGGAAATAAGTTAATGGAAATTGGCCTTTCCTGGGTATTATATGGATTGATATTATATTATTATGTTATTAATTAAATATTATATTGTCATTAATGTTAAGATAATCAGATCTGGTACAAAGTGGTTGATGTTGTTACAATGGCCTAGTTGTGAGGTTGGTTTTCCCAAAAATGGTTTTGTGTGTTGTAATGTGGGTTAATGAGTTCACATCAGACAGATTGTTGCCAGCCAAACCTTTGAGAGACAACCTTAAAACGAGAAGAACTTCATCCAATGATAATCCCGACGACCAAAGTAACAAAACAATGTGGGAACTGAAAAGAGTGGCATGGGGTGAGACTATGTAAAATCAAAATAAATATGCATAATGATGATGCAATACCAGGGCAATAAAAGGTGGAGTCATCATTTTGTGCGTGAGCATCTGGCGTTTGGCCACGCTCCCAGTCTCTTTTGCTTTGCAAATTTTTTTTTTTATTGCTCCCAGTAAAACTTCTATAACTCATTCCTACCTGGAGTCTGGGTTGGGTTATTTATAACGGAAGGAGGGAAGGAGGGAAGGAGGGAAGGAGGGAAGGAGGGAAGGAGGGAAGGAGGGAGGGAGGGAG